>VWYH01009570.1:890880-1031786 GCA_013399365.1 Pampusana beccarii | reverse complement strand
TTTTTTTTTTTTCCCCCATCTTACAGTGTCTTTTTGGCTTTGCCTTTTTCACATTTAACATCTCCTGCATAACCCATTCAGAAATGATTGACAGTTCAATTTGGGCTGAATTTACACTATGTACAAGGGGAGGTTTTGTAGCATAGATATTGGGAGAAACGGGAGGAAAAAAAAATAAATTAAAAAATATTGACTTAGAAAAATTTAAACAGATTTTGTATTGGAAAAAAAAAAAAAAAGAAAATTTAGTTGAAATAGAAGACTATACAGGTTCTACACATGTTGTAGGCAATAAGAGAAGGAGAGTTTGGTACCGTTTAATCAGGATTCGGGTTTCCTTTCTTCTCTTCAGCTCATGGTCAGAATAGCATTTTCAGATATTTCTATAAAAAATGCTGAGGCTGCCCTGGAGATGTGAGGGAGGGATCAAACAGCAACATTTCAATGAACAAAAGGTAGATTTTCACACACATTCTATAGAGACTGTATATAATCTCTAGCAGTGCAACTCACCGTTTCATCTCTGTCTTCCCTTTGAATTCTTTGCAAAGGGACCTCTTTTAACATCCATAGTTTCTTGAAGGATGATCATCACAGTCTTCAAAAATTAGCCAAGGACATCATGGTAGGATAGAAAAGCTGATTAAGACAGAGTCGTCTCCTTCAACCAGCCTGCAGAAAACGCACTTGTACTGCTTTAACAAATCCTTTCTGTTTAGATCCAATGCTTTAGAGTATGAAAAGTGTTAGTCAGATCTCTAAAGATGCAAACTTAGATGAAACTCAAATCACCTATCTTCATGTGAAATTAACTCACAGTTGCCAAGATTTTGGTAACCTGTACAATATTCAAAGAAATTAGGGGGAATTTAAGAAAATCCTGTTTCCTACTACCATGAACAATTTGTTTTATTCTCTCTTAATTAAAAATATCTCTGCAACCAAAGGTGTGTGTGTATATATATATGCATACATATATATAGCTTGGTACAAGGATCTTGAGAAGAGTATGATTTTTTCTGTGCCACGTGCCATTGAGGCACACACTTTCCAGAAACGCACAGAGGATTGAACCTTGATAAATTAGAGATTCAGAAACTTTGCAATACTTGTAATGTTTGAATATCTGTGATAGGGAAAATACAGAAAGTTTAGAATTCATGCATATTTGGGGAAAACACTTAGAAGAATTCTCATGAGAATCCCAAGTGACTGGAAAGACGTCAATTATTATATTTCTAAAAATTATAAAAAGGTGAAGTTCATTTTGAGAAACCAGCAAAATTGTTCCATGTTTCAGAAGTGCCATTACAAACAATTAAGCTTGAAGGAGTAAGAAATGATTTTTATGAAGTCATTGGATTATGTACAAGTTGGATCAAATGTGTTCTGAAAAAGTTAACTGTATTTATAATATAGTTATTTAAATGTGTTATGTCCTAAGATGCATGTGCTCTTTGGTTCCTTATTTCTTCAAATAAAGCAAGATTCTTTCATTTTTCACAACTGCTGGGTGTCTAAAAAGAGCAAAGATACATTCACAAGCAAACTCACATTAGCTTAATTAACACAAATTTATATTGACTCCTTAAGAGATATGGAGACTGGTCTAAAAGGAAACGCCTTGCAAAACAACAGTTTAATTGAGAACTACGCCAACACTCTAAATGTAGTTTATCACACCAGGTTGAGAGAAAGAAATGAGACCATAAATACAAGATGATAAACAGTAAATGAAACCCACAGATTAAAGAGAAAATTAAAATGTGGAGAAAAAAAAATCATAATAAAGCTTTAGGTGACAAAAATGCCGATAAATTCTTAGTACTTCTGCAAGGACCATCTTCCAAATTAGAAAGTAGAGTAAAATCAATATTTTCATTATGCCATTAACTACCTAGCATCAGTAAATACAGATGCAATAACTGATAACATTGGCTTACACTATTTATACAGGTTAAATGAAAAATGTAAATGACTGAAAAAATGCAGAATTTATTCCTAATGTATTATGGCTGTTTCTGAGTTTGTAAACTTTTAAATGGAAATAATAAAAATAATACAAATTCATAGTTTGAAAAAAAGTATTTTTCCTGCTTTTAGCCATACATTTTTGATTTTAGCAATAAAAAATATCATAGTAACAACAATAAGATATGAGCCTTTAGGTTAGAAGAAAATGTAAATTTACTGGGTTGAAGTCCATTTGAAATTACAAAAACCTTTGTTTGATTTTTTTTTTTTAGGAATTTGATGAGTTTGCTTTCCATTTTGTATTATTGCAGAACATACATGTTCATTTATAACCTTTTGTCTGTAAAAAATTGGTTACTATATGGACTCCTTCCTCTCTCCAAGACTAAGAACTAATTATTGTGTCATTAAGTGTTCTAATAAGAAATGAGTTCATAAATACTTTTAAAATCTGGTCCTTAGACTTCAAAAACATTCAAGTGCTGTTAAAGCACAACACTCCAGCTCCACTTAAGAGATGTTTTTCACTCAGCTCACTTTCAACTTTTTTTTTTTTTTTTCATTTTTATAACAGATTAGAATAACATTCATTTCATAACTGCCATATACTTGTATAAAAATCCAGACTCAGGTTTTGGAGATGTCTCCTTTTCTCTGCTGATTATTTTATCTGACTGTTTTAGCAATGCAAAGATCAGATCATGGCAGCCAGAGCAATAAATTACACAGAAATAGGAATAGTCAGCCTTATTTGTTAAAAATATCTGATCAACTCAGCAATTTTTCTGCATATGTTCAAAATAATGGCTCATAGATTCACATAAATATTATCAGAAGGACTCTGAAAGAAAAGTGAAGAAATGTCACATAAACTCCATAGAAAAGAAGAACCAGAGTAAAAGGCATTAACTCAAGAATCTGCATTCTCTAAATGTAAGTCAGATATAGAAATATCTCCTAACATATTGTATATAATGTGGGAAGGAAACCTAAGATGAATTTCTTTTTGCTTTCATTGTAATGTTAGCACTAAAATCTGATGCAATAGAAGCTGTGCAAAGATTTCCATTTCTTTTTCCTGCAACATCTTGGAATAACCCTTTGTGATCCAAGATAAAATACCATGGAAAACAGAATTCTGAGAAGTTTTGTCCAGCTGAAAGGCTACGTTTATAACTTGGCAGTTATAAAAAAATCTGCAAGGGCAAAATCCCCGTTTCTGCAGGTTACATCTGGAGGCTGGAGGAGAACAAAGTGCATCTCTGGAGTGATGCTAAAGCTGAGCTGGTGCTCCTACAACTCATGGGCTTCAAGAGGCACTTCTGGAGCTACAGCCGCCCAAGAGGGGCCATTTCGTTCTCAGCATCCAACAAGAACTGAAAAGATTTCCCTTCATGGCTGCCAGAGAAAGCAACGAGATGAATCAAAATCAGGAAACATAAATGGGTGGGTTAGAAAAATGAAGATGTAAAATGCAAGTCTTCTATGTTCAGGGAGTAACCGAAGCAAAATGAAACAATACCAAGTGTCAAGAAGGTCCACATCCTCGTGGCCTCAATTCCATCTCCAGATAGAGCTGAAAAACCCCACTAATTTCACTAAGTCATCATTGGCACAACTGAGTGCAAAGTGCGCTCCTTTGCCTTTTTTTGCCTCCTAGAGAGAAATGACTTTGATACTTAACTAATTAAAGTGCATAGGGCACTTTTGGGGTAAGTCTTGCAATGGTGGGAGATAACTGGAGACCTGTTCTCTTTGCATGCAGGAGAATAGAACTTGGTAGCCCTTATTTAAGGCAATAATGAACTCTTTGATCTCTTTAATCACATAATCCAGAGAAAATTATTCTTGACCACTTAAAGAACAAGTTCTAAATGAGTAATAGCCAACTGCAAAAGACTTGTTTTAACCTGATTTGCCCTAGAGACACTGTGCTTTTAGCTTGGAAAGTATTTTTAACCAAAAAAATTCAATTCATTTTCATTCTAATTTGTTCTATTTCTATTTCATTAGCTGGTTGCTTGATTTTTATAATACTAAAAGTGACTTCAACGGAGGTTTAACTGGAAACTTAGACAACTGGGATGAATTCTTTCAACTGGACTTTAAGCTAATTATGCTCTTCTAATTTATATATACATATATAGTCCAGTCTCCTAAAGCAAGTAATACACAATGTGGACTTGAAGGAACAGATTCAAAACTACAAACTGTGTTTGAGGAAGCAGAGTCCCACAGTCTTGCCCCTGACAGAGGGAAATCTCCAAAATATAATGTCTGTTAGAAGCAGCAACAGCAGGGGCTGATGTAGAGGGAAAATGACCTTTTGATTGAAGAGTAGCCAAGGCAAGTCTTCCCCCTGTCCGTGGCTCAGCCCAGTCAAAGTTTGCGTGGTAAGACCAGTGAGGTACACCGGTTCACAGATACAGCTTCAAGATTTCACATGATTTCTCTAATTCCCACCTTTAGTCAAAAATGACCTTTTAGTACAGTCTAATTCTACAGTATGGAGCGGATATTTCCTCTTACCGGTCTCTGAATACACCGAAAACAAAATGGCAATTCCACCTCAGAGTAACTAGGCTTCAGGCTTTTCTTTCTTTCATCACCAAAAGGTAAAGAAACACATCAAAATATTGTAATGGAAATTAAATTGTACAGAATAGGAATGGATGTTGAAACGGGCACCTTCAGGTGTATAATTTCATGTACTCTTTATATAAGTATAAAAGCTGTTATGCTTTCCCTCTCTCCCCTCCCACCTCCTCTTAAAGTTTTTGAAAGAAGCAGGAGAAAAAAAAGTCAATTAAAAGTGCTGAAGGTTCCTGAACTCATGACTTCTGTTTTCCAGCATCAAAGCTACAGGTAATTTAATGAGTGCAGCACAAACGCTGAAAGATCAGAGTCTCTAAGGCTCTTTCGGGGTAGAACACATACCAAAAGGCATGAAAATGAATTGGGTGAAATACAGATAATCAAAAGATCCGTTGTAGTGGAGTTCAAAAGCATGTCAGACTGCTGGCGAGCCTTGGCATTGCTGCTAAAGCATGGATGTAACCAAGAACAGTTGCAGAGATTTAGTCTCATGGTTTGAGTGCAGTGGTCCAAGCCACTTACTTGGCAGTGCAGCTGTGGAGTGGCACTGAAATAGGGCTGAAACACTGAAATATACTGAAATAACAGTAAAAACCTTTCCCTTCATCAGCCAGAGGAGGCACTTCCACTTTCCGGAACTGTACCCTAACATTAGCACAAGTCCATTTTCTCTCACTAGTCGACCACGAGCAGACAAAACAGTCTACATTGCACAGATGGGCAGTTAATTTCTTTTTCCATTGTGTTAGCAACACTCTCCATGATGTGGTAGCAGCTGTGATGAGAATGTTGGGTGTCCCCAGCCCATGCTTCATTTAGCTCCTGGATTTCAAAGCCCTTTACAGCACTGAGGTGTGATCTTCTCAAGCACTGTTAAATTTCAATAATTTTTTGAGTTCTCTAGTCTATTGTATTGTACTTTTATCCCCCTTCTAACATCAAAAAAGGACCTGTTGACTCCTAGAGCTCCTAAGAAGCTCTATTTGCTATGACCCTTTTATTGAAAAAGGAATTTAAGAAAAATAATTAAAGAAATAACAGTAGAAAAGAGTCAGGCTGCTAAGATGGCAGAGCATCCATTTCTGCATTGGAACCGTGGCTGGCACAGATGTGAAACTGTGAAGATCTGAGTCTAATCTACATCTTGCTAGAAGGATATGTAAAAGTACAAGTGCAGATTCCTCTGAACATTATCATGCTACTTACGCAGTCCCAAAGAACCCTGCTTGCATAGTGAAGATGTCCAACTAAAAAAAAAGTGGCAGAATTAAACCATGGAAAAAAATGTGTTAGATTAAAGGTGTCATTTATGAGGCTAAAAAGAAGTCTTAAAAAAAGCTCTCTGACAAGGAAAAAACTTGAGAATTCAGCTGTGTCTGCTTTAAAACTCCTAACTTGGGCCACTATTATTCTTTGTACGACCTTTGGCATTGATAAGGCTGCTGATGGAGTACACTTGAGAATTTAATCTAACCTGCCTTCATGATAACATACAATATTTGCTAGATCTCGATGGAATTTATATTCACTTCAGTAAATTCCCACTGACTTATAAACCTAGATTTATCTCATGTTCTACTATATGGCACATTACTCATCATTTAGAAGGTTAAGACATTATCATATTTACTTCAAAGCACAGTTTATGAAAATGCATAGGGTTCTAGACAGAAAGGCACTGCCAGAAAGAAAAAGTTTTCCTCTTCTTCACCTTCAGGTACATTTGAAAAAGACTACAATTGCCTAAACATAATACAGTTATATATGAAGAGAAGGTGGAGATTAAAAACAAAACTGACCATAATGTAGTCAGAGTATTTTCCAAATTAATGACTTATAGGAAATACTTCATTGTTTTGCACGGAAATTTTAATAGACATATTTGGTGCATGTTCTTGTTCTAAAATATCTGTAGTGGCTAATCTAGCAAATCCAAGATAATCTGCTAAACTTCCTTCTTGCATGTCCTCCTGATTAAATGGCATCCCGTAACGTGATGAATAGTAGAAGATATGGTTTAACACAATTCAGCTGTGTTTATTCCTAGGCATGGTTCCATAAATTGTTGAAGAACCAAAAAATGCACTAAAGTTTGTGAAAATTGCCTTTCTTTAGAAGAGCACAGTGTAAACTTGTGATCCACAGTTCAGCTTTTCCTGACCCATATTTCATTAGAAGTTCATCTATTCAAAGCGTTTAACTTCCTACAGTGAATATAAATACATATAAAGAGGGTGGAGGGTTGTGTTGTATTTTCTGTTTGTTTGGGATTTTATTTTCAGTAATTGTAGTCATCCAATCATGGAGACCAAGATCATCAAGGCATGTACAGATGCACTGATGTATGTTTGGAAAAAATAATCTCTTCACTCAAGAAACACTCTTCATTATTAAATAGAAACATGGAAATCCCTTGGGTACCCTGATCCTACTCTGTGAACACATAAGTCCTCCTGTTAAGCTTTTTTCTGTGTAGTACTTCAAGCTGACTTTTAAAAATTAATTCCTCTCTAAAGTTACAAGTTCTTTCTAATTTTCGTTAGTCTTTTAAATGGAAATGAGGTTGGCTTGAAGGTTTTGTGTGTTATGTTATTCTAACAATTTCAATAATTAAACCAAAACTTAAACGTAATCAGTTGAGATGCCTTGGCCGCTTTTAAACAGTAGTGTTAACTGAGGGTGCTACGGAATAGTGCTTGTGTAAAACACTACATTTGGGGCAGAGATGTTCAATAAAATAATGACTTATAACAGCAAAGACGTAGAATTTGAAAGAGTTTCATGCATAACTGACCAAACCATTTCTTAAATTTTCATTCTGCCTGAGTTTTACGAGCTCTTCTCTCTGAAGTGCCTTAAGATAAATCAGGTAGACTTGATATTTTCTGAATCAGAACGCATCAGAGGAAGTCTCACAATTCTACTGTATGTCAAGGAGATTTCCCAGGGGACTTTCTAACTGCATATATCTTTCTCAAAAACAAATGATGAATCATATACTCGCCTAAAAAGACTTCAATGATGGGTATTATTTTGCCTGTTAAAATCAAGCTAATTTATGTATCATATGATATATATCTGTCCTCTGCATTCCAATATTCATTTTACTTGTTCCTGCATATTTCTTAATAAGTTGCTGAGGAGATATAATTGCTTACTTGTAATTTTTCATTTAGCCATTCAATTTAAACTGGTCTTCAAAACAAACAAACAAAAAAAATCACTTGAAAAATGGCTGAAAGAGGCACACAAACACCTTTTTCTACCTCACATGTGAAAAAGACAAAAGAATATTTCCCAGAAAGTAATAAAAAGGTGGCACTTCTGAAGCCAGGCAAATAGCCAAAAGCATGATTGGAAACAGCAGGAAAGATTTCCTCTTCATGCTGCTTTTTTGTCCACCGTAACCTTTCGATGTGAACCTTCATATCCCCACTGCGTGGAGGTGGGTGCTCTGCTTAGTACTGATGGATCAGAGCTTCTGAGAAGTGTGGAAAGTTTCCTAAGGAAACTTAGATAAGAAAACCCATTCATAACAAAGCTGGTTCAGGTTATGTCAAAGGAGAAGAAAATTCATAAAATATTTTCAACCAAAATTACTGCTACTGTGAACTCCTGTAATTTCACTGGTTTTAGTAATTCTGACAGTTTACATGGGTAATGAAGTTGTCTGCAGCTTCTTAATACCATGTGGCTTGCTCTATAAAATATCAAAAGTATAATTTTACCAGCAGATGGACCCAGAACTCCAAAATAATTTTGTTCTAATCCCTTTTCAGTATCACAAACTCTCTCCTTACAAGTTCTATGAGGTCTCATTTATGAAAGGAGAGATGTCTTTTTTCTCACAAGCATTTAAATTGGGATATTAATATAATGTCCTGACTGTGCTCATATTTTGGGTTTCATTATATGTTCTTTCTCCTGTTTAGTCTTTATTGTACACAACAGTGAATTCAAAGCTTCTGTTTTCTGTGAAGGCTCAAAATATCCTGGTCCACAAAGTATAGCCAGAAGACCACTTGTGATTTCTTTCTTTTTTGAGGAGCTGAATGCCAGACTTGTTTCTCCCCACTCTCTAAACTGATAAATAATCCACTGATCCTAATTTGTAACATTCAGCATTAAAATCTACCTAACTACAGCCACTAATGTGTCCTGAAATTGTGTCTTTGTCTTGTAAAGCCAAAGAAACTCTAGAGTTCGCATAACTAGCTGGAGAAGGACTGCGACACCAAACTAGAGCATCTGTTCCCCAATGTCAGCCCCTCCACTCCTGGCCCAGCAAGTACCTGGGGAAAACAAAACACAGACACAATTCCCTGAGCACCAGTGTCCCCAGGCTGCTCCAGGACAAGATGGCACTGTTGGCAACTGGCATCCGTCACGGCATCTGAACAGCTGCAAGCGAGGGGAAACCAGTTCAAGGAAAAAAAAAAAAAAAAAAACAACGAAACCAGCACTTTAGGAGAATGAAAAAACTATACTGAGACCCCTGTTCAAATGGCAGTACTTCAATGTGACAGTGAGTTTATCATCATCCTCTGTGTTTACGTATTTATCACATTGTAATAGATTTGTATAAGTTTAAATTAAACTCACATGCATATTGTGCATGGGCTGATGCAGTAAATCTGGTCAGTCATTCTGTATAGGCATTTGTGACACTTCCTAAACCCCAATTGCATTCAAGTCACTGGCAGATTTCACAAATTTCGTGGAAAATCATCACATTCCACAAAACCTTCTAGGTAGAACATTTGTTTAATTCAACAGTTTTCTGGGGTTTATTCTTTGTTGTTAGCTTTGTTTGTTTCTTTAATTGTTAAGAAACTTGGCATAGGAAAAAAAACGGTCACTGGTATGTTCTGTCTGCTTTGCACAGCTCTGTCTGTGTAACTATTTCATTTTAAGTTGATGAGATTTTGTCTGGAAAAAGAATGATATAGAAACTCTGGAATAATGCTGTGTTGTCGCACTACAACAGTGAAAAACAAGCAAGCAAGCAAAACCAAAACCAGAAAATGCCAATGAAAGCGGGATCTTTCAGTGAAACTGGAGGGTAAATTGTATGAAGCCACATATAAAGCACGTTTAAAAGTAGAAACAGCACAAGTGCTCCATAAACCACAGTTCCACACAAATTAGCAAAATAAATAGTAGCATAAATGGTGACAATTACATTATTTTCAGTACCCCTCTTTCTGCAGCTGTATACAATACTCAGCCTATACTCAAATACTGAACAAATCAAAGCAAAGTGAATTTAATAGGTCTATTAAAAGTGTGCTGCTAATGCATCTTTATATAACTTAGAACAGCAGTACCACTTCTACAGAAATAAGGATAAATATAACGTGTCCTAACAAATAGCGATAACTGATTTTAACAGGTACTTCGAAAGAGAATATTTGTTTAGATCAATATCCAATTAAGAGCCTAGCTATTCAGAGCCCACTCTTTGGTTTCCCTTCAAATTACGAAAGCAAAAGCTATTAGTAAATCTTATTAGTTTCATGCTGGTCTCTTGAGATTTTTTCCACCTGACTACTTTGTGTCCCTTCAAAGATAATTCTAAACACAGTGTGATATCGATTGTTTCAAGGCTCTAATGTGAACTGATCAAACACAGTGAAAGAAAATTTTACTGTATACATAGTCAAACTGAGGACTAAGATCTGTCAACATCAGAGGTTAATTATTTCCACTTTGCTAAAAAATTAACATCTAATCACTAACTCAAGAAGAGACTGGAGCCCTACTTATATTTGTAGTCCTAGGGACTGTGGGTAAGGTTACAGTGAATTAGCTGCAGAAACATCAGGAAAGTATGAAATTCAAAGAGTGTGAAGTCTGCAGGTATATTATTTTGAGGGAAAGAGGAAACAAAATAACTCCTCCTGCTGTCTTCTCCCGCATTCTACGTGTTCCTTCTGCCTTAAATAACTAATAGTAATGCAAGACCATGCATGCTGATCTCTTTTATGTACTGAATAACCATACAAGATGAAAAATGAGACTAGAATTAGGTTTCTCTACTAAAATAGCTGGCTATAAGCCTTCCTAAATACTGCACATACTATTTAATGGAAAGGTACTGTAAGTTGCAGTCTTGGACTAAAATGAAGACTCTCCCTTCCCAGAAAAGAGCTGAGATCCTGGAATGTCTTCCCTTTCACAAGATGAGTTTTTAAGGTATAGCTTCTTTCTCTTCAGTCCTCCAACATCAAACTTCTTGTGCAGGAAAACAAAGGTCCTCCTAGGCTTCAATATTACACCCAGAGCTAGTTTGAAAATTTGCATTAAGGTATTCAAAACTAAGCATCACAACTCATTCCTCCTTTTCACTCAGTTTTTTTTCTGTTGTGTATAGGTAAGAGCTGGCCCATGGCTGGCAGATGCCCACAGAGGAATGAAAGCCTTATCTGTCTCTCCTGCCTTCCCTCAGCTAATAAATGTCGATCGACACAAGTTGGCCTAGTGCTGTCTGCTAATTAGACTATCACTTATACAGTTTAACTAGATCTGTGTGACAGCATGAACGTAGTTAGGAAAGGAATCTGAGAATACTGTAAAAGAAATGTCAGAAAAATCTGGCTCTCTTCATTAAATATGTATATACATACACAGTTATAATATAAAAACATTTTTAGTTTAAAATGAAGGGACAGAATTCTTTTCATTTCACAATCAAATTTCCAGCACATTTCCCCAGTAATAATTGTTTTGATGAACGATATGAGCAGCACATCATCTAGATTCATAGCTCCTCCCATTTGCCAGGCCCTTGATATCAGACAACATTCACTATTGCAACAATATTACATAGTCATCCAACTTCTGCAGTGGTAAGAAAAAGGAGGAAAAAAAAAAAAAAGAAAAAAAAATATGTTATTAACAAGAACTAGAAGATAGAGGATTATTACAATATAGAATTAACAGTCTTGGTAGAACTAGTGAGAAAAGCTGCCCTAATTTCTTTATAGACTTGTAAAATTGTTTGTCTGCTATCGCTTATGCTTTTGAGAAACGAACTTTTAAATTTTTTCAATATAATTTAAATGTTTCTTTAGCTGGGTGTAATTCAAAGCATACCAAAGGAACAGGAAAGCCATCACTGAGGTTTGGGATCAAATGCTAATTTTATAGGTAGTAGGAGAAGAATAAAACTTATTTCACTGTCAAATACAATCTTCTCACTTCAGCAACATACTAGGGTCATCACAACTATATAGGTTCAATAAAAAAAAATTATATGGACTATCATCACAGAACTGTTATAAGGTGCACTACATTTTATTACTCTTTCAAGTTTCCATTGCATGTGAAAGAAACATCTCCTGGTTACAGAATCTCCAAGCTATGAGAAATTACACATTTTGTGTTACCTATTTGTTTATCCAATACACAATATAAACGTTTTTTTCTACAGGGCCTGTTGCAGTACTCAGCATTCCTACAATCAGTTTATCAAATTATTTTAAACAAGGAGATGGTCTTACGTATATGCCAGCAACTTCCACACTGACAAAACTGAAGTGAACTTCATCTAAGTGAAGAAAAGAATTATTTCCAACAGTTGATACTGTTCACACTCGAAGGATGTTTATTACAAGGAAATGTGAATTATACTAGTGAAGGGAAATAGCTAATATGATATAAAAGCAAAACTAGCATGTTGACCTACTTCTGTTGCTCTGCTGAATGATGTTTCCTCTTGCCTCAAGAGACTGTGAATATCATTACTTCAGTACCAAAAATGTTACGCACTTACCTTCAACGACAGATCAAAGCACTGAGGTCATCCAGGGACGACAGTATTTAGCTGTAGTCACAGTTGTACACAGCAAGGAGGAAGCCACTGCGTATAAAGGATGAGATAACAATATAAAATATTATTACAGGTGCAGTGGTAGACATTAAAGTTATCACAAATATTAAGCGTGAGCTGGAAAGACTCACTTTTGTAGGAGCTTTACCTGATTCCCTGGTGAGTACTAAGTCCCAGTAAGTACGCTGACCTTTACCAGGGGCCTAAGTGAGAGGCTAAATCGTTGATGTGACACAGGTGAACACAGTGACAGGTGTTGAATAATCTAGTATTTTAAATGGCTGTGTTAAGAGAAACTGATGAGCAAAGTATTACCTTGTTTTTGAAAAGATTTCTTTGATCACTCAGCTGCCCATGTATATGCAGCATTAATATACACCTATCCTAACTCCTCAACAGGTGTCTTTGTGTCCTCCAAACATTCTTACTGTAAAGATTTTTAGGATCAGGAATTTCAGACAGCCTTGTTTCTGCACTGTAGACTGCCTTGAGCCATTCACAGCTACAAACTTAATCTTTGCTAGAGAAGAGATGTTTTAAAATGAGGTGGGAACTGAATAAGATTACAAAAGAACAAAGTTTACTGTATGACGAGCCCAGACTTCCTGACACTATACTTTGTGGACATTGAGGTATTTGTTATTCCATAACCTTTAGTGCACTTTCTAGTGTAAAGGACATAAAATATCAACCAATGCAACTTTTTTTTTTTTAAATCTCATATGACTGCATCTGTCACAAAGGCTAACTTACTGATTAATGGACTCCCAAGACATTCCGTGAAATTGTCTCCGACTTATTGATCATTTTCTGACACTCACAACTGCAAATATATTATTTTTCTGTTACATCTTCTACATTTTTTCTGCCTTAACATGAGAATGTATTTACTACTATGTATAAATACAAATAACTAAGGAGCCCTCTCCAGTTATTTCAGGAATTAAAACACATTTCAGCTAACGTTGTACCAGTAGATGCAGGGCTGGTTTCTGCATCATTCAGCAGCTTGCAGCAAAAGCACTCAGGGCCTTCGATTATGGTAGAAATGACAGACTCAAGAGATATGCGGCCTACCTTAAAATGAATATAGATGAAGAAAATGGATTCATTTTCCATGATTTGCATGAATTTGGATTAAGTTTCTAAAATCACTATATTACCTGTTCGAAGATAAATAAGAGCATAATCGCATAACCCTAATTTAAATCAGAGTACTTTACATTACAAAACAAATGTGCATTCTTACTTTCAATAAAAAAACCTGCTCTCTTAAGTTAAATTAGGGGTTCGTTAAAAAGATTTTGACACATTTGTATATGCAGATCTTTATGGAAACATTTTTTCTTTTAAGAAAAAAAGTTTCGGTATCTGAAACTTTTTAAATTGCCAAGCAACTGTTCAGAGTTAGTTACAGAACAAATCAACAATACCAAGTATATTTAACTCTAGAGAAGAAATGGCACCTGACATTTGAAAGGTAATCAAGTCCATTAGTTATTTCCAGTTCTTTCAAGTCTGCTTATTTATATTTAGAATGACATGTATAAAATACAAAGTCTGTAGAAAGTATACAGTATTCATAAAACCCAGAAAAGTAATTTTATTTCTCCAGACGAAATTTTGACCTATATTTCTGGGACACTATAGGAAAAAAAACAAAACAAAACAAAAAACATAGAAAAAATTGTACACAGTTCAGCACAACATGTATATTATTTTGTGTTAACTAACGACACTCAAGCAAATAAAAATAAAGCTCAAATCGTCATATGTCACCTTTTAAAAGGATAACACATAAGCTCCTCAATAATTAATGTCTTTGTGTTCTGTTTTATTTCACATAAAACGTACGAAAACTTATTCTACTTCACAGTGTAGCGAAGATGAAGTCGTTGGCACTACTTGTCATGGCTTAAAGACACACTAAGTTGTTATCATAACAGAGCTCAGCTAAGGCTTTGTGACTTGTCAACTTCATCTTCAGAGTAACCTTAAAGAAATAGAGGTCAGTTAGTCTTTGTTTTACAGAGATGAGGTGCTATTTACACTTCCAAGAGTTTGGAGCTGCTTCATTTAGCACTTTCCCGACAATTCGGAGAGAGAAAACTGACTGCCACCAGGAAATTTCTGTTACACATATTCAAACAGAAAAAGACGTGCTCAGGTTTTTGTGAACTACCAGTGTAATTGTTACCTTGCCAAGACATGGCTCAACCTTCACGCAGTGGATTTACCCACACTTAGCACATTTTGTAGCTAAATCTGTCAGAACTCTGGTTTGGACTCAGAGTCATTTCCAGAAAAGCCTGTCAGAAGGTGGTTTCCACTTGCAATTTGTGCAAACTCTGTATGGTTAGCTATATATTTTTACTTCTTATGTAATAAAACAAGGATATTTCTGAAATATATTGGGCTCCAGGTCTTTCTTCTCCAACAACAGCAATCACCACAACTGGTACAAAGTAATATCAAATTACTTCAAAGACACAAAATACCGTCTGAAAACTCTTAAATTGAGGCTTTTTCCAAGGTATTGACAACATTCAGTATCTAAGGTGGAAAAACTAAAGCGGTTACCAAAAGAATTTTAAACAACAGCAATTAAAAAAAAAGTTATGTTGGAGTCTTCAAAATGTTTCTTAAAAGCAAACAAAGTTACAGACACTCTAGACTACATTTCTGAGGAACAAACTTGACTTATTTCAATCACTTAAAAAGAAAAATCCCACTAACAGACATATTCTCATAATGAAAAGCATACATAACATTGAAAGTCCAGAGAGGAAAAAGTATTTCTCTGTGTTTATGTCTATGTGCTGCAAGGTACATTTATCTTTTTTTTTCGTAGTCCCTGGTTAAGAAAGTAATTAGTTCTTTGAACATGGAAATATATTCAAAGACCCTCTTTGGGGTGGGTATGTATGTAAATATTCACACTGCACTTAGCAGAACATCTGGAGGGCTGAAAATTAAACAGAGCCATAAACAACAGATTAAGCTTCACATCTGTACATGTGACCATGCAAATATCTGTGAGACACTCATGCAAACTCAAACCATATCTAAGGCCTCTGCTTTTTTCTTTTTGATAGAATAATGCTTTCCAAGCCGTTTGTGAGTCTGGCCTTCCAGTTTAAATTTCTGAAACATTCAAGAAAGTTCTTCATACTCATTTTCGCACTGAATTATGACAGTTGACCCACCAGAGGTGATCTCTGTCAGCTCACAATTGCCAAGTGGATGGGATTGAACCAAGACTAATGATATTAGACAACAATTGCCAGACAAATGCATGGTGAGGAAAGATAAACAATGTCAGCTCAAAATGGTGACATGATGAAAGGCAAACGATAATGAACAATGTCAAATAGAGATTGCCAAAAAGATTAGGATGAGCAATGTTCCATTGTTCAGCCAACTTAAGTAAATGAAGATAAATGACACAGACACTGATCACTGAGCTAATGGACAAAACATGGATAAGAGGTTGACTAGGCAAAATGAATAAAAATAGTGAATATTTTAGTCTTTTTTATACGTAACATACAATACGGCATGATTATACACTACAGTATAGTTTTTTATATATCTGTTCTGCAATTCTGGGATTATAAAACCCGATATGGGATATATACCTAATTTATAATACATATATTACGTAAAAACATGATTTTCAATTCCACCCAAATGGCCTCTGCTTTCAAGACATTTTCTTCTCATTTGCTACCTCTGAAGCCTTGTAATTCCAGTTCATTAACAAAACCAAAAACTGAGGTACCCTTATGGATTCTATAGATTGTTTTCCTTCCTAAAAAGTTACACTAGGGGTGTTAGTCAGTAGTTTCAATGACCACTTTTCAGAAACAGTGCCTGTAAAAACTATCCAGAATGTGCTGTTAAATAGCTTACCCACATCTCAAGAAAAAGAAACGGCAACTTTTAAAGATTAAGTCATAAATTCCCTTAATTCCAATGCACTGTGAACCTTTCATGCTTACATATATTCCTTTGAGCATATTTCGGACCAAGTGGCCTTTCCTTTTCTGCCTCTTTACACAATATTTGTGGGTAGTCACTTAAGAATGCTTGAATGAATCATGCTGAAATGCTTACGAATAACTCTTTTCCTCTAGATTATTTATGGCGCAACCCTCTCTCTACTCAGACATTACAATTATCTGAGATAAGCAGACATCTGTGAACCCAGTCCACAGATTGTAGCTTCTTTTCTTTCATTAATTTTTTCCCTACATGTGCCCCATCTCAAACTGGGTAGAGATGCCTGTATGAATCAGACAGTTGATGTAAGACATCTCTATTTCAGAAAATCGAAAAAAATCTTCAGCAATCTAAATTAGCAAAGAATCTTCACGAAGGCTACATGTTATTTCCTCATTGGAACAAACCATGCTTATCACAGTTCGGGTTAAATTGAAGTGGCATGTTACTCTTCTATGTGTTTTAGTGTCTATCCTTAATAGGTGCCAAATGGCAACTGTAACTTGACCTGTTCACTCTGCTACTAACTGGAGATATTTTCATAACTGCAACTTCACCCACATTACATATGTATAAATAATTTCTAATTATTAGAAATTAACACACCTTAGAGTTCAGAGTCAGACCTTTAGCTGTATCTTCAATGAAATGGCTGTTTGTATCAGCTACAGATATGATGCTGTACGGTGACTTCAATGCCTTTTCTTTTGATGGTTAGTGTAAAATAAGATAGTTTCTTTCCACTGTGTACTGAAAAAGAAAATCAGTGTGAAATTTAATCATCTATTTCTTCATAACCTTTGATAACAAACTGAAATGTACTTCAGTGATGTGCTACTATAACTGTGTGGAAAAGCATTAATGATTGAGGGAATTAAAAATGGTTTTTAGAAATAAGGAACTTTAAAAATTCATTTATAGCATAGCAACTATAATTGGTACAAGTTTACAGACTTATTTTACAGAAGTATGCTGAGTTGCCCATTACAGCTTGCTGAAGCAATATTTTCTAAAGCAACACTGCAACTCATTCGGGAAGATTCTTTAATTAATTCGAATGGTGAAGCACCGCAAAAATAAAAAACAAAAAACATGTTATGCAACATTTAGTTCCACTGAGCCATACAGCAGCATAATTTTTACCACTTTCTCTATGTTCCCATTGTGTTTAATTCTGTTACTTGTATTAGACTGCAGATGTCTCTGTCTTTTCCCCACAGCTAAGATTGTTCTCTAATATAGTGTAATGGCCACAATATAAGCCCCCAGATCTAAGATAATTCACGTGTTATGGGAGGTTAATAAATATTTTTTTTCACATTTCTATGGAACATTTACTTTCAAACACATACTCTTGACTGAGGTGCTAATTTAAAACATTCCTTTGAACAGCTAGCAAGAAAATGAGAAGTAAAACCTAATCTCAGAAAATGTGTAAAGCTTTGTAGAGAAAAAAAAATATCATTTTAAGAGAATTGTCTGCAGATGACTTTGGAACTCTCCTCATAGAAACATGAAAATTTTGGACAGAATGGAATCTTCAGCAAGAATATTTTGTTGTTACAACATCACCCTGCTCTGAGACTTCTAGCTTGTGCTGAAATAGTGGTAATAACAAAAATTCTTTTGTCTAGCACATTTTCACAGTTAAATAAAGAAGTACTGGATGCTGGGGGAAAGGGAGAAGGTTTAAAGTCTCCTCTCAAATGCAGTCACCCTGATCATAAATTTCTCAGCTTTGTCTACTGGTTAGCATTACTCAAACCCTTTGCTACTACAAATTATTTAAAAAAAGATAAAGCTGATATCTATGCTGAGTGCAGGATGCCATTCTGTCTGACTATAGATGGACTCTTTCCACTCAATGCTATGGGAGGCATTAGGGAATAGATGTTTATTCAGAGAGAGCAGAAGAAAGAAATAATAAGTTTATCAGCAGCCCACAAAGCACACATACTGTGATGATTAATACGCATTTGAGTGGAAAACTGCTCTTTTTGCCATTAAAACTTGTATTACTTAAATCACATCTTTCATCAAAGTCTTCTAATTGCACAACAGTTTGTGATCATTTAATTATCTGTGTTTTCTTTTCAAGATGGTAACTCAAAAATACGTCGCATATGTCAGAGTACTTCTTCACTTTTAAGTATAACATAGCAAAATGGGTTCCTCCTAGAGAAGGCCATTTTCTTTTTGCCTACTATGGCTAACAGCAAGCTAATAAATGCAAACGTTCTCAGTGCTACATTGGTAAAGTTACACAGGTAGACATCATAATTATAAATTCCTGTTGCATTTTAAGGTTCACAGGACAAACTTACAATGGCTTCATTACAAATTCTGTGTGATCTCTTCTGACATTTTAAGCACCTGGAATATTTGCGTTTCTGATTTTACTGGTACAGCCTTAAAAAGAGTGATGTATCCTTGTTCAGAAACAAGGAGATAGATCTCTAAAAAAAAAAAGGAAAGGATGGCCATTGTGCTGTGCCTTACATTATGACATACTTCAACTCACCTTTCAAGGGGTCACCTCTTCTTAAGATGAATTACATGGATAAAGGCTTCCTTTTTAAAAAGTTGTTTGTCCTGCTCCCAGTGAGATGTTCAGAATTTTGGGGTTCTGGCCAGTCTGTTTTGAAAGAAAAACAAGTGAAAAAACACTTGAGTGCCTATACACTGTGATGTATAATAGGTTTGTTTAGGCTTATTCAGATGAATAGCGATTTGCTGCTTTATTAAATGTCATCTGTTTAGCAGAGAATTGCACTAAAGAAAATCTAAACACCCTGGGAAATTAAGATTTATCAAAATGGCACTTTGTCCAATTAGCATGTAATGTAGTTCTTTAAATGGGATAATGACGCATATATTGATTTCTATCTTTTATGCATGTGTGTGTGTATTGATATAAAACCACAATGAAATATATGAAAAATATATTGTAATGTGAAGAAATGAAAAATATCTCAAAATGAAATCAGTAATGACTATTTTCTTTTTCTTTATGTTATATTAAATGCATGCGAATATGAAGTATTTTTCCAGACAATTTTATTCTTCTTACAGCACCATCAGTGGCAGCACCTCTGTAATTATATTATTCTTTGAAATATTTTTACAATGACAAAAAAGGACAAAATTTAATTAAAGAAGTAATCAACAAGCAGCAATACCTTAAATATCCTTGCTTTATGTGGGGCTTCACGTTTTATATATATTCATTTCAGTCAGCTCTGACAACAAGTCTGCACCTGATGGTTACGCTGGTCGTAATTGAGCCTTTCCCATTAGACCATTATTACCACAACAGATGGTTTGCTTTTGAGAGTAAGACATATCAGTTTTATATCATAAGAAAACATTATTTGTGCCACTGTATTCTATTCCTTCCCTACCTGCTGTTATTCTCCATTTTTCACTTTTTACAAGGACATTTTTTCTTCCCTTTATTTCTGTTCAAAGAAATGGGAGGATTAACTTAAACACAAACCTTCTAGTATTAATGTAAAGGTATTATAGAAACCAGAAATACGATGATTAGAATCTGAATGCTAAACATACAAAGGTATTCTAACTAATAATAAGAATATATTGCTGTACCTATGTATTAACATGTATTTATAGATCAATGTTCTATTATAACATCATAAACTTCATTACCAGTCATCGAAGATCAGTCACTTATTTTACCTTTACCGCTGCTTTGAAGCCACTGATACAATCTCAATGTAGTGAGTCTGATCAAGAAATCAATGTCAGTCTTACCTTAGAGCTATTAAGTCTTCAGATTTTCTTCCAAATAAGACAATATTAACTCAAATATCTTTTTCCCCTCCCTGCCTTTTGGAGAAAATAAAACCATCCTCTATGCATAAGCCAAGGCAAAATAAAGCTCACAAAGCACTGACATGGAACAGGGGCAAGTGGTTCATGTGCTTGAATGCCCGAGGAGGCCGGAGCTCAGCCTTAGAGCTCCCGCGTTCTGGTGCCCAGTACACAGGCTATAAAAAGGATACTCACTGTTCAAGAGCAAAAACTCTCAGTGTCTTATGCTACATCATATTTGCATTTAGATGAGAAAGGGTTTTACAAGATATGCAGAGTTGTTCTGAAGGAGCAGGTAGGAAGCCAACTATATTTTCCTTTTAGATGGTATGGAAAAAAGGTTTTACTTAATTACGTGATTATCTCAACCACCATTTTTGTACCAACTAAAAAGGAACACGGAAATGTATGAAATAACAAATTGTTGAGATGAATGGGTCATTTGTTCAGCATCATATTTATCAGAATGGCCAGTCATAGGCATTTCAGGCAGATGTACAAAGCACGCTGGAGTACACAGGTTTGGAACATTTTTTGCGTGGGAAAGGTTTCTTCCTTTCCTTCATATGGAACACATCAGATGCTCTCCACAACGACCATTTCAAACAGTTCTTGGCTCCATAGCTGTGCTTAGTTGTTCGTAACTGTTCCCCACCCATCACTTCAAAAAGCCAGCTCAGCACACTATTTCCCCCCCCCAGCATTGTATTTGAGAACTGGGGCAAAGAGACAACTGCAACCCTTATTTCTTATATTCTGGCTCCAAGCTAGAGGGAAATTTACATTTCTAATGTATTTCTATTCTGTTATACTTTACTCTTTATTTGTTTTCCCACTCCTTAGCAGAAAATAGTTTTTCACAGAGATCCTAAGTCACATATATGCTAAGCTTTTAGTTCAAGATAGGTTAGGGAGGAGTGGTTTGCTTGAAACAGAGATGAAAGATATTATTTCTTATTTGTTGAAAGTGCAAGGCTCTTGTTTTCCACTTAATTTTGTCTGCATATATTCATTTGTATAATGGCTATTTACAAACAAGTCCAAATTAGTTCCTAAATACTTATTAGGCAGCAGGAATAAAACATAGAAGAGACATTCAAGAGAAAAAGCACTGTGACGTGGAAAGCAGCTTGTGTATCTGTAAGCTGCATTGGGTGATATAATGACATGTCCTGAGAGCCGTTAAATGATGGTGCTAGGAAAAATATCATTTTTAAATCCACCCAAACAAACATTACCGTTCCTACTGACATTTTGAATCCTTTTCTCCTGCTCCTGTAGCTAAAAATTAAAAGTAGGTCATGCTGCAGTGTTACCTGTTCTGGATTCTCCATCACAGTTGGAAAAGGAGAAACAGCTCAGCAAATTGATACAATTACGTAAAAACAGAGAATCATAAGAGATGAGACTTCTTCAATGCAAAATTAACATTGGAGTCACAGAAGCAATAAACAGGACAGAACTCCTAACAGAGAAGTTGATAGAACTCCAAGAAGTTGCAGATGCTCATTGCAGGCTAAAATATTGAAATTAAACTTTCCAGACACTAAATTTCCAGAGATTATAGTGTTGAACTTTACACATGAAGCACTGATGGCTGGTGTGAAACCTCACTAAATGATCCCAGTCATCTGGGAACCAACTGTTTACAGTCATCTGTAAGATGGATATTTATAATCATCCATTGCATTCTTTTTTCCAAGACTGGGCTAAAAATACGGAGCAATATTTTTTACCTTACATGGGAGCAGTAGCTCAGAAAGCAAATTTCATAATGTAACCAACATTTACATCCGTGTGGCTTTGGTGACCTGAGGACTACAGAAGCTAAATTAGCTGCAAAGTATTACGAAAGTTTTCTGTGAATATTAGCAAAGCTGCTGTGCCACCTGGTGAACATTTTCATGCGCAGGAGCTATATTTATCAATATAAAAGTCTAATTCAAGTACTTTTGGCAACTTCTGTTGGTGCTTGCATTAAGATGTGAATAGTTGCAATCAGTAGTGAGAGAGAGAGAGAGACTACTATCACTACAGAGTACTGGTCTTTTGTCAGCACGTAACTAATGGGCTCGTTATTTTTCAGCAACGTATAGTTTAATGTCAGAGAAAGTGAAGAAGCATTATTTGTGGCATATGGCAAATAGTCTACAAGGATAATATATTCCATGAAAATTTCACCTTGTTTTTAGCTCATGATTTGACTGTGATCAATCAGATTGATGATCCAACTACGATTAGATGATCAAACTTGACCATCTAAACGTATGCATTTTCAATATTTTTTATCTGAACACTAAATAATCCCATCAGCTGTATGAATCAACCTCTTGAAAGTATTTAATAACACTGTAGTATTATTATAAATGCTATTCAAAGTGTTAAATCAACACTATCGGACATAAAGCACATAAGATGGGTTATTCTCGCAGCAGATAAACATCAGCCCTTAGAATCAAATATCCAGAACAAAGTGTTCATTATACATCTGAAATATATGCTTGGGATATACATTTTGACAGGTACTTAAAAGCAATTGTTTTGGCCCATACTTTGGCAACAGACACCATATTTATGAAAGTCATCACAAAAAGTCATTCAATCAAAGCAAGTTCCTGTCAAAATTATCACAAACCTGGAAGGGACACAGGCCTGGCTTAATGTGCACTGTGCCTCTCCAGTGAAAAGACATACAGAAAAGTGGGAATTTCAGTAATCTTATCTATATGACGCAAACATTGCTTAGTAACTATTTACTACATGTCCTGATCATATGTTATTTGCCTAATAGGAAAAAAACTTCTAAATTTTAAGAAATCTGGATTCAGATCAAATCGTGATTCACATTTCATGCTCTAGAAAACCCACCAGCCCAGAAGACTGAAGAAAATATTTTCAGAATTTTAGAGAAGCTCAACATTTAAATATGCCTTGGTCCAATATCTAAGAGGGATTTGACTCTCTCTTAAATGGTTCTGTTATCTTGAATTCAGTTTAGGGAAAGTAATTCTCACCATACATTGTCTCAGCAGTTTTTGTTGAATTAGTCGACCGACTGATCCTCCTTTTAGAATCGGTTACTTTATATTTTCTCTTGACTTCTGTGTAATTTCAAGTGTTGGACTTGCCCCTGTTTATTTATTGTTTTCATATTCAAGGCAGCTACTTTTCCATGTAACTTCTGCATGAGAATAAAACTAAAATAACCCCTTTATATAGAGGTCTAAATTATTTGGGCAGGATATTGTGTTTTCTGATAGAAAGTAGTATTAGATTTTGGACACCTTAATGAGCTTTATGAATAATCCAGAAATATATTTTCTACAATACTTTCATTAGGTAAATAATAGCAGTATAAGGGAGTAACAGTCTTCTAGTTTACTCCTGTTAGAAATCGTTTTTCATATACTAACCAAATAATACTTATTCATAAGAACATAAATCTTTTTGGCATAGATGTAAAGATTACATAAGGTGGCAGTTATGCTGTTATCCATTATATGCTTACATAGGCTTTCTGTCTGGTATCTAAGGCATCAGCCCTTTACATAAAGAAAGTGAATTAAAGTTCAGAACTTTATGATGGATGGAAAGCATACATTTTCCTTTCCTAGAAATCAAAAGTTTCTGGATGAAAAATTTGTAACGTATTGAATTAACAAGGCAAACTGACAGCCTTCTTTGAATAACATACAGGAATGGTCTGTATTTTTCTTTTGGTTTCCTCTTCAGAAAACGCCATCTTCTCCTCAGCTGCCAAAGGTTCTTGACAATGTGGGTATCTCAAGTTTGTGTTTGATTATATTTGTGGACTCGGTGCGACCACAGGCTACAGGCATGAAGCAGCAAACTAGAGAGTATTATTGTCGGCTCCCAGGTGGGCATGTTTGTACAATAACTGTCAGTTCTCTTCTGTTTAATCCCTTATATTATCCAGGTTAGATTATTCTGTCTAAAAGAGTCTAATTAACCAGCAACCAGTTTGTTGCCACCCATTCCATTGCTGGAATTGATGTTCTGTGTTTCTGGGACCGATTCACCATTCACCAGTTTTACAGCAGGTACAGCCCGACTCGCTTCACTGAGATACCCACTGATAGGGATGGAAAACGAGAGTGGACACTCGCTGTATCACTGGAGCAGTATGCTACTTTTTAGAGGATGTAAACTACTTCTCATACAGCCCATGCCTTTCAGGATTTTGTAAGTCACATCTTGAGCTAAAAGGCACCATCTTGAGCCCCTCAAGAATTCAGACTTCCTCAGACACATAATAATTTCTATTTTTCAGAACATACTTCTTCACAGTTTTATTTACCTTTCTGCAACCTCCTTATTTACAAATTTCACCAATACTGGTATAATGTAGATGCCATTCTGCTGTTAAATTCTACTCTGTCGAAACCTAAGGCCATGGTAAGCTGCTTTTGTAGCATAGTTATTCAACAGGGTATTTCAAAAAGATGGACCCAATTTCAAAGCAGTATTATTAAGTAATTTGGTCCATCTTTTTGAAACACCTGTGTAAGTTGAGTGCTACTGACAACAGCTTTTCTGTTCATACTGAAAAGTGATGTAGTTGTTTGACTGACTGGGGTTCTATGGTTGGAAATCAATAGTAAATCCCTTTTTCATCAATTGAGGCTACTAAAACACAGACATATCCATACACTTACTATGAAGAATAAAATGCATTAAAGAGGTAAGAAACAGAACTTAAAAATACCATTTTATTTCTACAATTACAGGACGCTCATTAAAGAGTTACCATAACTCGGTGCTAATATCAAATTCTGTGTAAGAGTTTCAGGGATATCAAAAGAAATATGCCACCTTTTGTTTTTTCTTTATGTTTACAGTCATTGCAAACAAATGGCATTCATCATACACACAGTATTCCTCCAAAACAATTTAATATATGGAAATCCCTATCACAATCAATCATGACAGCATCTGGGAATGTGAATTACACACCCTGCAGACTGTGCTCACCTAGCAGAGGCACAGAATGCAGCAGAACAGACGTATAGTTGACTTTTTTGTGAAAAACACGTATTGACTTCCAAAGGATACAGGACTGCTATAAAGCTAGACTTTCTTTTGGAACAAACTAAAAGCAGAAATGCACTTATGTCTACTGTGCATAAAGGAAAACATGTTTTTCACATTAAGATACTAAGGCTGGAGATACGCTTTGTCATTTCCCTACAAGCAAGTTCATGCATCTGGGGAAAAAGAAAGCGTGCTGTCAGACAAGATACACAGGAGGTCTGCGCAACAACTGCGCTGATTCCTTTTCATAACAAGAAGACACGGTTCATTACAGTTAGATCATTATCATACCAGAAAACTGAATCCTCCAAGAAGCAAATCATTGTTTATTATGTCTTAGAATTGCTTACGGAACAGTTCTTCGGTTTAAACTATTTCTACCCCACACTTCAGGGGATTCCTATATGAACCTACTGTACTAAGATCAAAGATCATGCACTTCCGTTGCCATATAGGTACCCAGTCAGCTTGATAAAGGCAGCTACAAAAAAAAAGTTTGATTTCTCCATATGTTTATAACTCATTTTCAGCTTTTATATGCTACTCAATGATGAGTCTTAAGTTCTGCAATAGAGAGAAGTTATTCTGTGAATGAACAGATGAAAAGTTCTCTTGAAAATATCTGAAAATGTAATTTGTCAAATTCTTCAATATTGCCATCCAGACAAGTGCAAACTATTGTAAAATACTTGTCTGTTAAGCCATGGGATAGAATTCATCCCTCTGTCTCCCCTGACTCAGAGATTTAGAATCAGGCTTTTAGTTAATGCTTATGCAAAAGTCTGCACTATAACATATTTCAGTGATGAATGTGACAGTTAAGAGGTTTAATATTGTTAGCACACTCATATTTGTGAAATTTCCTTGCGTTTCATGGAAGAAAATGCATCCTTTCATTTCTGCACATGCAAGCTCTGGTCTGTATTTTCATATGGCGACAAGCACAACAGTTTTAAAAAATATAAACAACCATACATTCATGTATTCTACATATGGAATGATGGGAAATAAGACATACTTCTCTTATCTACATAATAGGAGCAATTTTGTGTTTCTGGTAACTAGTATTGCCTCAGAAACTAAATAAATAGAATAGAAAAAAATCCTCCTCAGATAATAGTGTCTAAGGGAAATGGTGTGAAACTCTTGGATAGACCAACTTCCTTCCAAAACCAGGCGGCAATCTGCAACACGCCAGAAGGGTGTCAGAGCCCTGAAGGCTGTGATGGTCACCAGGCATCCACAGCCAGGCTTAGCTGGGCTTCCAATGCCAGCTCACCTTGCTAGAACCAGCCACAGGCTGCCCGGGTCTGCTCCTCAGCCTGCGCGATGCTGCAGCTCCACCATTTCTAGACTGCATTGCTAGCAAGCGGCTACCCAGATCTGTGTGTAAAATTTTATTCTAATTCTTCAGAAATAGATTTTGCCAAGGGACTAGTTTTTTGTAAATCAAATTACACCTTTCTATCAGAAGCAGCTCCTAGTTTTGTACCACCTGTGAGAGTCTTAGGCTAGATTTGGACTAGCTCCCAACATGGATATGAAGGCAGACTCTAAAGCTGGTGGTTCCCCATAGCTGCAACTACACATTTCTACTAGAGAGATGAGATTCATCTCCAGACATTTTCAGAAACTAAAAATTAGGCATCAAGTTAGCCTCTTAGATTTGCCGAATTAGCCATTGGCAAAGCAGTCCTTGCTCTAGCAGGAAAACAATTACTAGCTTAGACCTTATACGTAAATTTTAGGTGACTGAAACCAGATTAAATTCATCCCATTCTAAATGAAGGTTTTGCATAAAAGAATGAAGCCAATACTGAAAACAAGGTGCATGCCATTAGTAGCAAAAATTTATAAGTAGCAGGAATACAATTTCACATTTTTATAGCCTCATCTGTATAAGTATTTTTATAGTCACTTCTATAAAACTGTCTAAAAGTGCTACATAAATATTAATGAATTAACCTCTCCTGCATGCCCATATGGTAGGTATTTATTTTTTGCATTGTATACCTGGAGAAACAATTGCAATAAAGCTAAGCTCTATGCACAAGTCCAGCTACCAATTCTGTTAGAGAATAATCAATAAATAGTCCTGGACGGTTGTTAGTAGACTACATACCTCAAAGACAAGTTATCTATCCAGCCATATGTAGCCTGTGACTTCAGAGTAATGAGATTGTCAATGATCTTTCTCTTGCCACACGACAGTTCTTCAAAATCAAACATTTCTAAACACCTCCATGCACAAAATAAATATGGTGTATTTTTTGGTGTTAGATGTCCATAGCTGAAAGTAATACTGCAGATGCTGAAGGTGGTGGGTTCACTTTCCCCACTGTACTACAGAACTGGGATCTGCATGATGTTATTTTTATCAGGACAAAGGCACTGCATACACTACACATCAGCGTTTATCCAGTATCAATTTCAGGAGTCAAAGAACTTCAAGTATGTTGTAGAGGAGACATCTTTTTTTCTTAAAGAGACTTCAATAATTCATCATTTTCTTTTTTTTCTGTTGATCCTGTAGATGTCTCAGACATTTTCTGGGTGGAAAAACATGAGACTGAAAATCCAAGACAAAGCAAAAGATTTAAAGGAGAAGAAGTATGAGAATCAAAATTCATTCTTGGTAAGAGAGAAATTACTAAAGAAATACAACTCTTCCCACCATATCAAGGTCAAAGTCAGAAACAGGCAACAATAAATAGAAACAGCAACAAAGAAAAGAAGAAAAATATGTTTTGAAATTGCCTCCACTCCAGAAATGTTAGCATGGACCTGAGGGTTTTGAGCACAGTTTGCACTACAAAAAAAAACCTGACAAAAATAATAAAGCCGTCTCAAATAACAGAGCTATCCTGCTGTGTGTGCAAGAGTTGGTATGAATGATTCCATGGAAATATTTTCCCCTGAACGCTCTTTGAAAAGACAACTACTGAATCTTGGAATGTGGTTTAGAAAATGCCTCCTACATTGTTACTATTCCTTGTAAATGGTTGTTTCTTCATCCTCCCTCCCTTTTTCTTTTTTTTTCTTCAAGTTTTGTAACTAATTTGCTCTTGTAATCCACCAAATACAAATCCAAAGTGGCCAAGATACTAAATCCTATTGAAAATAACCGTATTTTACTTATGACTCCAAGAAGTATTTTCCTTAATAACTTAACCAAACAATACATTGGATGAAGAGTGTGCTTTTCTTACGCTCCAAGTGGATTTTTCCAATTATATCATAAGATAGCAAGAGATACTTCTGTTGATATTCACAGCAGTTAAATACGACTCTTTTCCTAAAAGCAATAACTGATAGATCCACTGTCAGTGTGTCCAACTCCAATAACAAACTTCTATTTCAACTTTATAATGACCTGCATGATACTGATATATAGAGGAACTTCCACCTTGCATCAAGTTTATGTGTTTCACCCGAAATATACTCAAGAATAGATTTTTTTTGTCTTTTGATATCTAAGGGAATTTCTGACAGAATTGGTACCAGTGACAGAGGCAGTATATTAACATTTCAGACCACGTTTTGATTTATATTGGCTTCAAACCACCTTATTTTGATCTATGTTCAAAGACTTAGAAACTAAATCCAATGTTGTTGAAAGAAATAAAATTTATTAACTACTTCCAAACTCGATCAGAATAACTTTTGGAGATATACTGGTGTGCTACTGGCGGCCATTCCTTTGACTTGCTATGAAGAAAAGGCACAGCGTACTTTTTATGAAATATAGTCATTCATACATCAACCAAAAGAGAACACATCAAGCACTGCATAAAATTGGATTTAACAATGGATAAAAATCAGGTGTTTCTGCAAATGCATCTGAATTCAGTGATGTGATCAGTCTATTGCACTTACATATGCAGATTATGTAATACTAATATGATATAAAACAAGCTATTGTGTAAGTTAAGTCTGAAATCAGTGTGATTTCTCTTCAGCATTTCATTTATTCAAAATTACTAACTAGATTTTCCTTTAGAGATTGTACAGGATGGAATTAAAAAATTTCATGAAATCTTGATCTATAAAGCAGAGTATATTTTTAGCAGAAAAAAAATCTATTTGGTTGACAATTGAATATAAAACCAAAATCAGATACATTGTATCTTTATAGGGAAATCTATGCATTCCAGAAAGACATATGACTTGTGCTTCTTTCCAATTAAAATCAGAGAAAAAGATTTTGCTGACTATGGCAGAGAGAGAATTGGGTAATTAGCCAAATTCTATAGTACTTCTTTAGGATTTAAACTTATGAGAATAGTCTGTAAGTGATCATCATGATATAACACAAACCTATTATTTTCTTAAGTATTTTGCAAATGCATAGGAAGAAACAGCCTGTGATTGATTTGCTACTTTAAACGGTGGCTTGAAAGACGTGGGAGGAAGATGACCTGACTTCACAGAAATCACACATCCCATTATTGGCAGAAACAAGAAAAAGAACTTTGTTTTCTTCCATAAGCCACTAAAGCCAGAAGAGTTTTATGCAGCACTTGCCTACTGGTGATATCAAAAGGCACTGAAAGGGAATTTGGGGCTGTTGGTGCATTTCCATTAATCGGCACTGAGGTACTTTGCTCAGCTTTCTTGGTACGATATGCCACAGAATTATCCCAGTCTCAAGGGCAACAACATTTGTTCACAGTTTTAATTTAATTTTATTTACTTATTGTCACTTTGGCAGCAGTAATAACTTTCTCAACACGATAACTTGCCTGGATTCTCTAGTTGTTCTTTTGGGGACTTTGTAATTTTTACTGCGCAAATACCATTAGTGCTGTTTATTTCTGATTATTAGATATTTCAGAGTTTCACTCTGTTCTCTTATGAACTAGATGACAGAGTGGGGAGTAATTACTCACCATTTTAGTAATCCTTTCATACAATGCAACAGGATTTTTTTTTTTCCCCTTTTTCTTGTGTTTCATGCAGCATTGGGCTTTCAAATTGTGAATCACCCCAAGAATTCCTCACAAAACACCCTCCTTAACATTTTGGTCTAAAACATCAGGACGTCATTGTTCTCCTTCTATCATTTCTAATAGAACTTTCCCTCTTATCCTTCCCTAAAGACATTTTGGATTTTACAGGCTCAGTGAGGCTTTTCCTGTGACTCCTCATCGAAACATTTACCTTTTCATGCTTTTACACAATATGAAGCTCTTTCGCTTCATCTCTTTGCAATGAAAAATGGGTTCTTTCTGACTTTCATAAAATAGATGCGGGTTTCTCTTTTCTACTGTACTGTTAATTCTTTTGAATTATATAAGGAACAGTTTCTTATTAGGGACATATGAACTTACGGAGATCAAAGCCCTACTTTCAGCTGTGTTAAGGTCCTTTTATACCAGTCTGACTCCGTAAAGGTACTTTAAAGCAAGTTTCAATGTCTCACACTAAGCAGATTCAGGGACACATTTTTTAACATTTTGGCATAAGATTGCGTGGCTATTCTTTTCAGGTAAACTTTTTTTTTTAACAGAGGAAAGGTGCCTATCCTTACTATATAAGTATAAAAGGAAGAAATACTAATTTCCCTGTGGAGAATGTTGCTCCTTCAGCACAGTGAACCCATTACATGTTTTCAGTTTTTCAAAGCAGAAACAATGTGCTGCACCACAATTATCCTTATAGCTGCATCTATTTGATGGGTACAAGTAACACATACTATCTGGCACATCTGTCTAAGAGCAATACAGCTGGAGGAGCTTATAGTTCATTGTCGCTGGTTTCTACAGTAATCTTAAAAAATTCCTAAAACATGGAAAATTCCAACAAAACATGTTCATATTTAGCGCATATGGACAGAAGCAGATCATGCTTACAGAGGAAAAATATTTTCTCAAGGGTAGATCTCATATTTTTAAAATGTCACTTAATGAATTCAAAACAGGACTATTTAATAATAAAAAGTCATAACATAAACATTTGCCTAATTTAGCCTATGAAAAGGGAAATTAAACAGACCTTCTTTAAGAATCCCTTTACTGAGTATTCACAGATGAAAAGTAAAAGGAGTTTAATTTTTTTTTTTTTAAAAGGTATTGTTCAAAGATGTTGAAAGACTGCTCTATCAAGATTGTCTATACACAGACATTCGGCTTTGAGTAGATTTCCTGTTTGAATAAAGGCCAGAAGTTCTCTGGTATTTTAAAATTCCTGAGTTCTCATATGTCAAGTCTGCAACAATCAGAATGATACCCAGACAATGGGCTCACTACAAAATGTTATACTGTTCTCCCTGGTCTGTATGGTGTCTGGCAAATCCTTTCTGTTTTACAAATCTATGAAAAATCCAGATGCTAATCTAGATGACAGACAGACTCTCAAATCTGCTTTACCTCATTTGCACTGCAGAGCCTTGAAGATACAGTTACCAGCAAAGTAAGAATGTTCTCTTTTTTTTCCAGAATTATTCTCTTTTTTTGAAACTGGAAATAAATTCAAATCAAATCAATAAACAAAAGGGTATGGATAGCCCCTCATATTGTTAACTGAGTGTTGGAAATTCTATTTTGGAAAAAATTAAACCTGATCTATGTGCGGCAGCGTAGGGTCAACCTGGAGGAGTCCTGATGCAAATCGCAAGCTGCTGCTGCTGTGCTCCTCTGTGAGACAGACTTAGATGTGACTCAGCCACTTTCTGGGTAGCTATCAGCTCCTGCCCCATTCAACCACCATCTGAGTGAAAAGATCCCATTTTCAAAACTTCACTATTCCTATTTATTACTCTAAAGTTTATTATGTTACATTTTGGAGGTTTTAATTTAAAATTAAATGTCAGTTTGGTGTCTAGTCTTCATTAAACACTTCATTTTCTTAGAGAATCACACTCTTTGTAGATGGCCTGATCATCTTTCTCTTCTTTGTAAACAGAAGAAACTGCTGCAGGCACAGCTTGTATCATGTCATTATTATTCTGTAGAAAGGGACAGTAGGCCTGATTAAGTCTAGTTAATGCTAACAACCACTGTCATGTTAATAAGCATTCATTTTTGTTTATTTTAAGGTCCTAGACACATTTTACATGGAATCATAGGACACAAGGAAGGAAGGCACCTGGAGATCATCTGCTCCATTCCCCACGCCCAAAGGAAGGACCAGCCACAACTTATCTGTCATGACAGACATTTGTCTGACCTTCCACAACTGCCTGACCTCCAGCCATGGCGACTCTTTAACCACCCGAAGCAATTTGTTGCATTGACTTGCTGTCCTTTTTCTCCAAAGTCTAATCCAAATCTCCCTGGATGCAACTTAAGCTCACTACATCCTGGCTGGCTAAATACAGTGTATTTTACTCTCTTTTTTCTGTATCACTATTTTACACACTTTAAAAGTATTACTATGCCTCCCTTAAGCCTTTTATTTGAAACAAATAAATGTAAAATCTTTTCCAGGATCCGATACTCTTGCTTCTCCCTGTTATGCTTTATAATCGATTCATCTTTCTTGAAACTGACTGCTGAAAATTGGACTCAATCTGAGAGCTGTGTGTTGAACAGAAGTTTCAGCACACCTCTATTTATGCTAGTGCACAGCTTCTTTGAAACAGGATTGCTTATTACATTCTGAGAACACTATGTTGGCCCCTTCTTGCATATTGTGACACAGATTTCTAACACTTAGTTTACATGGTCCAGCTCAGATTCTTTATATACTGCAGTGTCTCTTCTGTAGAGCTGGTGTCTCAGTGCTGTTTTCCATACTGAGTTTGCACCCATAATTAATTCTGCCTTGGCAACTCCTGCCTTGCTGAATGGTGGCTTTTATGGTTGGTTAAGATCAGTCTGGATTCTCCTCCATTTATACTACTCTAGTGTGGTTTCCTAGTCAATGTTTCTTTAGCATTTTTTTAGTATCTGGTATTAACTGTAGCAAAAGATATATAAAAAAGATAGTGCTCCACCCACAAAGCCTTCTGTCTTATATAAAGAAATCAGAGCCTTCTGAATTAACTAATTATTAAAAAAAAGAGATGTGTTGGCCCTTATCGATATTGGTATCTTATGGATACCTAAGAGAATTGGCATTAAACCACCTGGTCTGCAAACTGTAGCTCCTGTACTTTTATTTTTTTGAGGAAGACATCAATTTTGCTTTCTCCCAACACGTCATCTGCCTCTAACCCACATATAATTCTGATATTTACTGTGCAAACACCTCTCAATATTAATCAAGACTATGTGTTCCAATGTGATTACGTTCTCTATATTAATACAAAATTCCAAGTAGTTCTAAATCAGCAGAAAGCCCTGAAAATCAATGCTATGGTTATTATTATAGTGGCCAGCAATATGATAACTGAAAAAAAGCCAGTTCGTAAATCTACATGTAAATTAACTTAGTTCCTTTACATATTAAAAGTAATTTCTATATGCATGAAAAGGACGTCCTGCCACAGTATACAGGGAAAAGCTTATGGGTCCTTTACTCATTTAGACTGTTTTTTAAATCAATTTTTAATAATTTAATTCTTTTTAATCCCACAAATTACCTGAAAGTGAGATTAAGACCCCAGTATTGATTAGAATATTCTTTTTCAAGTGTAGTGTTAGCATTGCATATTATTACTGACCCAAAATTTTCCATTCATAAATGCTTGTCTTTTAATGGTAGCAACAGCTATGGTCTCATCCTTACCAAAAGCTTCATTTTCTAAGGACAGTATGTGATTTATTCTGCAACCCATTTTTCAAGAAATGGGATCCAAAACAATTCACTTTCCTAATATGTCCACTATTTCTAAAATCTACATTTTTCCTTATTCAAGGACAACCACTGGTTTTATGAACAAAAAATGATGATAAAAAAGGCAATTATAGGTTGTATTGTAAGTGGTTAAACTTCCACAGAACAAGGTCAGATTTTTGCTAGCAATTCATTTTTCTTCTAGGAGAATATAACAGATAACTGAGTACAAAAGACAGGTGTTTAACAGAAAGTAGACAAAATGCAGCCAGAAAAGGAGGGTCAGCTTTTATTGCTGTCCTAAGGAACTGAGCACATTTATCCAAGGGTTCAATTTGGATCACTCACTTTAAAGACTGATTAAGCCTTAATCCAAGGCAGGCACATGCAGAATTGAAATTTATATTGCAGATTAGTGTGATCTTATATCAAAATGCTACAATAAGTGGCACAAGCAGGTAGTCCACTTCGGGGCAGGGCGGGGAAAAAGTATAAAAGCCTATGCAACATTAACCTTGTCGTAACTGCTTCAAAAAGTACGTTTTTGCACATATATGTGACAGTCTGGATTTGTGCTTTCTTCCTGCATTATATATTAGTGGAAGATTAACCTGTTCTTAATAATAACCAAAGCTATACCAGTGCATTTTAATGCATTCTTATTTATGCTCTCTTACTTGAGAAGAACACCTAATATCTCTCCTGCTCTTAATTTAATTAAATTATGACTAGCACAGGGAATATTCATCACATCAGGTGTCGCCCAACACCACATTTTACAAGCTGGGGTTTTGCTCTACAGATCTTTAAAACTTTCTGCAAGACTCCAGACAGTGAATCCAACGAAACACACAAAGGGATGTAAAGCAACTTTTCTCAAAACATGGAACACCTTGTGGGTGTTCTACACTCCTGTATCTGTGCTATTTTGATCCAGGAGCTTGCTTTGGCTCTTGAACCTTCATCAGTCATACCTTTTGCTCTCACACTTTGCGTTTAAGGCTTCTCAAGGAGAGGCTTTTCAGTAACCTGCGAGTCAGTGCCCAGCTTTGGGTGTCACTGCTAATGACACTTCATATTATTGAGTGTTTTTTTCTTTTAAACCAGACTTTTAAGTGCTCCTGACACAGTTTTGAGAAGGAAACGTGTCTAAAGTATGTTGTGAAAGAACAAGGCTGAAAGGCACAGATGTTATTGCTTGCTGCCATATTCTATTAAAGCTTTAATAATGTGCGCTTATACTAAGCTGAAAATGGTACTCTGGCATGCTTCCCTCACATAGGAATGTCAGAAAAAAACCTGTTATTTCCTTGGTAAAACATACCAACAAATGCAGCAACAGTCTTAAAAGCTCTTGTTACAATAACGTATTTTTGACTCCGTACAAGTGGATCCTTAGGGACCTTTTTGTAAAGATCAGGCAGATCATTAGGAGTCCCTCTAAAACATTTTATATTGACTTTCTCATTTTCTGAAGCAGCAGCTTTCGTTTATGATCTTATCTCAGTTTTCTTGACAGCTACCTTTCACACAATTTTTAGATATAAATGTGAGCCACACACTAACATGGAAACAAAGAACAAAATCTTCTGCACATCAAAAGCATGTTATATGTTTCCGAAACCCTTGCCACCATAATGACTGATGCATGACCATTACCTCACCTGCTCCCTGGACAAAATCTCCACTACATGTTCCATTCATAAGATTTGACACAGAATGTTAGTATTTTAGTACTCCGTCAAAAATGTTCACATTTTAGAAAGACTTCTACTAAGTTTATGTCATGAACATTTACCCTAGGTTTCCAACTGTGTAACTCAACTTGGGTGGATTTCCTTCTCATCTACAGGGTTGCAAATGGAAAACAAACAAACAAACAAACAAAAAAACCTGTATTAAAATTCCAACAGTTTTTAAACCCTTGTTCTTATTTTCATGCTATTCATCTGCTACATTTTTGTATGATGTAAAAGCCAAAACCTTAACCACTTCAACATATATGCAAGAAAGAGAAGGCAACAGCTATAACAAGCCCACTTAAAGTACATTTGAAGTCCTGCATCAGTGACAGCAGAAACACAAAAAAATTCTGTTGATTAACACTTGAAAGATCAAGGGTCTCCATAGCAGTCATTCAAAATATGTTTTGTCCCCACCATGCACCTCTGGGAACATTTCCATTTTTATGTCCGATGCAGAGCAGAGTGGACCCCAAGCTGCTCCATCACCTGTACAGTCACCTACCCTAAACTTCCTTCACCCTTTACATAACCTTCTTTAGTTGTTTTTATTTCTTTTTCAAAGACAGTCACTCTCCATCCTTTCGGCAAAACAGATAATACAGCTAAAGCACGGAATGGCGGGTAAAAATAATCCCTCTTCCCCTTGCTGTAAAAGACAAATGGGACCTCACCTTCCATCCCTTCCAGCAAGCTGAGAGCTCCCTCCTCTGCTTCAACACATTTCTCACCACCATAATTCTCTTTAAAGAGAGGAGCAAAACTTATCTGACAGAAAAAAAAAAAACAACATAGGATACCTAATGAACTAGAGTACAACTCAGCTCAGGAAAAACTATACCTTTCAAATCTCTAATATCTAGAATATGGCATGTAATACTAACCTCTCAAATAAAAAAAGCAAATAAAAGAAAAACATAAATTCAGTAGGCATTCTGCATTTATGTGAGATTTGGCAATTATGGAAGGTGTAACATGAATGATGATTTTTTTAAATTTTTTTTTTAAATCTGGCACAGAAGAAATTCACTGAGATGAAATATTTCATCTGCAGGAGAACCGCAGGGAAGGAGCTTACACGCTATCAACAAACAAAAAAAAAATAATTCAGAGCAATAGAACATATTATACTCAACATAAATCTATTCAGTGGCTACCCACTGTTTTCCAGTTAAAATATTTGATTTTAAACCAACCAAAGAATTTATTTTATTAAAAAGAGGAATCAAAGGATAAAGGAAAACAAGTCACAATTTTTATTTAGACTAGATTTAAGAAAGAATATAAAACCTCCCAAAAAAACTCCACACCATACAACCAGTGAATAAAGGGGGAAAAACCACCCTAAAATTGTATGTTAAAGAAGGTAATAGATTAAATCATCTATGCTAAGATAAAAAAAAAAAAAATCCAATAAATATACAGTCAGGCAACTCTGGATCTATGACAGAAGGGTAATACCAGAGTGAGCTGATATATGTTGAACTTAAAAGCAAAACTTTCACTGTCATCTTATAAATCAGCAAGCAAATAAAATAATGAAAATGTGAAATATAAAAGAACCAGTAATGATGACAGGACAAATGATGTGCATCAATGATCAATGAATTTAACGGAAGTACTTCCAGTGACATTAGTAAAATTCAAAGCTGGATTTTGTACTCAAAGATGACGGCAGTTTTAGGTGATACAATAATTTTCAAGTATTAAAACCCAATAATGACAGCCCCTTCTGTTTGGCTGGTTGTCTGTGTTGGTGAGGTGGAGAGAAAGAGAGAGGTGTTAAGATTGTTATTAGAGAAAGATGAAATGTTACTCCACTCCAGATTAGAACTGAGAGCCAATAAAATATTTCTGGCAATGTCCTTGAGATAACCACCTGTCACCTCACTAGAGTTATTTTCTGATGTAGTTACATTCCTAAGTCTCTATTTCCAATATAACATATTACTTTTTTAGTAGCTGGTACTCTACACAGCACATGTATTAATTTTCTTTCTTCCAATGGAATTTTTAATGAAGATAAATTATAATAATGACATTTACATCTCAATGATTTTCACAACTGAAACATTCTCATAATACTGGTGCACATGCTGTAAGTGGGTTACACAGCCAGACACTAAAGCAATCATTTCATCATTGTCGGAATGAATATAATGCCTACAGCAATCAATTGGACTTTTATGGGAACAGTTAGCTCTGCTGTTTTTGCATTGAAAGAAATGCACTGAAGTGCCATTATCTGTCTCCATTGTCAAAGGACAAGCCATGATCTTACCTTTCATTCCCAAGAGTGTGAAACTCTGTTTTATCACACAATTAAGAAACCAAGAAATGGCCAAGGTGGTTGGGAACAGCCAACAGCAAAAGGACCAAGAGCCCTGGGAAGAATAAATGAAGGTTACCTGGCTCTGGGTATGCTCGTTTGGGTCAGAGATTTCAGCTCTGGTTTCTGTACCCATGGAGGAGAGGAGGTAGTCCTGGCCAAGAGGAAGAGGAGAACTGAAGACGATGAAGGTACTAAAAAAAAAAAAAAAAAAAAAAAGAGAGAAGTCTTAGGGGAAACAGCAGTTCTGATGAGGGTGAAAAATGAGGACAGATTGGCAAGTTTTCTCTAGTGGCACTATAGAAAGTTAGAAGTCTCAGTTTTACAATAGCTGGCAGAATAGTTAGGACAAAGCTTTTTCTGCAACTACTCACCATTATTTGTAGCAGTTCCGGAAGTTAGGTGGCTTCACTTCTGTCTCCAGGTCACTTGGTCCTTTATTGTTCCAAGCTGCCTCAATATCTTAGATTTTTTCCATGACACTTTTTGTGATTTAACTATTGTTAGTTCAGCAGTCTGCATACCAGTTATCTGATGCACCAGTCCCTACATAGAAATACCATCCAGAAGAGAGTCTGCATTTTCTGCTCTAGTCCATGTGCTAAAGAGTGCCAAAAAATGTCTTTTGATTAGTATTAAGTCTTAGCGTAAACTGCATCATTATTCAATGCACATTTTGTGAAAGAACAGTGCATAAGATACAGAAGTTATCAGAAGGACCACCAAGCTAGGTGAGCTGCTTCCCACAGTGAAGGTGAATTACTCCTGTGGAGTAATTACTGTGCCACTCTTGGTAAGGTACAGCATTTTATTCATATTTTCAAAGGCAAAATGAACATGTCCTCATCTCCTTCATCCTTTTCTCTTTGTTGTTTTGCTTTGGTTTTGGTGCATCTTCTGGCATCTTCTAGGCTGATATTGTTCTAGACTGCCCTGCTAAAGAATATCCTCAGAAGCCACATTTCTTGACGATGAAGATGGATTTCACTGTATAACACATGGGGTAGCTCTGTAGCTCAGTACAGTCTCTTCAAAAGGTGATGGAGCAATAAGGAGTTCAGTCAGACTCATAATTGTTCCCTGTACCCCAACATAAAGACAGAATAAATTGGATCCAACAATATTGCAGTGGATATATCATAGGTGAACTTAGCACAGAATCTGGAGGTATTCCCAGTTAGATCTGGAGAAAATAAAACGTGTTTTGTTTTGTTTTGTTTTTCTTTCTTGTTGTGCCTGATAACTCAGAACAGATCCTCTAACTTACTAATACCTGAGCTAATGACATCAGTAAAGTCCCCGCATTTCTAAGCTTTGAAAACATCAGGACTACAGGAAAGGCAGAAGACTTACAATGATAACAAAAGCTCCTTACAATAATTTCTGGGGTTTGTAATGCACTGAGTCTCCAGATCTGCCTAGCAAGAGATATTGTAGTAATAAATCTTTTTATACTTTTGAAGAAAAATGAACAGTAAAGGTTAAGATTGGGAATATACTATTTAAAATAAAAGAGTAAATACTTCTGCCAGCTATTTAAACATTCAAAGGCCAGATACACAGAAGAAAACCTGTTGACGTTTCTGTACATACTAACCTTACTCAGATCTTGCAAGTTCTGCAAACATAAAATCTTAAGTCTTCAACTTCTACACTTCAAATTTGGAAGATTTTCAGGAATTTCTTAGTAGAGAACAATTCTCTAAAGTTATTCTGAAACGGTCCCACCAGTAATGAATGGATTTCAGATACTTCACAGTGTGCCCAAACGAAAACAACAGGAATTAAATACTACAGAGGGTTAGCAAAGCCACAGCTTCCATATCACAGTGGTGAAGGTCAGATCCCATCACAGTCAGATAGACTTTCTGCATTGTATTATGTCATTCTAATTAACAGGTCTCTTAATTAATTAGGAAACACAGTGCTCAAGGTGAGTCAGGCACATAAAGGCACTACGTATACACAGTGCCTCTATGTACAGACGTTACTCAGAAGGGAATTGACAATTTTTAAATGAATGCTATTCAGGAATCTCTCTGCTTACAGTTGTCTCAATAAAAACGTATTTACTTGTTATTAAATAAAGATTTTTTTTTTTTTTAAATAACATATTTATCTGGGCAGATACTGTGCATAAAAACTACAGTCCAGCAAGAAAAAAATCCACAGTTATATTAATTCCACAGAGGAAAGCTGAAAAAAAGTACTTTGTTATTGCCAAGATTAAAAAAAAATAAAATAAATAAATCATAAAAGTCAACTGGCTATATAAAGGCAGCTCAATTCCCTACTCAGTTTGACGAATATTCCTAAAGCTGGAGAAAACTTACCTGTGTCTACACCGATCTTTAAGATGCAGTTCAGTAGCTGGGAGCAATCTGGCAGACTCCCAGATTTACCTATTCCCTGACCAGGCTTTTCCAATGTCAGACTCAGCCTCCAGCCAGGATCCAGCACCTCACTGCTCACCATTCCACGCTTCCAGGTTGGCCATCAAAAGGGACAGCAAGGAAAAAAACAATGACAGATACTCAACAGCAACTCCATGGACAGCTGGTTAAGAGATTCACTTTTTAGAAGCCTAAATCTACGTCTTAGGATGCTAAGCTTAGGAAGAGGGAGAGGCAGGAAGATATTTATCTGTCAAAGCTCCATTGGAAAAAGTCAAATACTGCCGTGCATTCAGCCAAAAGAGCACTATTCCTTGCAGATCTTTTCTGCAGCAGTGTGGATGACTGACCAAAAGCATCTCAGCCTTCTGTGAGCCTTCTGTTTTGTTCCTTTATTGCATAGGCTACAAAGATTTTCCTTGCCCTACCTTGAAATGGCTCATTCTTGTCTTTGATTACAGCTGGTTCAACTTGACACCCTTTTTCCCCCCAAAAGCAATTTACTCAATCCTTAGTTAAAAATGTACTATGACCCAAGTAATACTTTTTCATTCTTTACTTTCATAATCAACTCTCTGCTTGCCAAAGGCCACCTTAGGCAAGTTGGGTAACCTTAGACTGCAAGTTTTAGAACTCATGTGAGCTTTCCCAGCCAGACTGTCGAAAACAAAATATTCTTTGGAGCACTGTCAATTCTGATCTGCTTTGGAAGTCAGTGAGAGTCAGGCGCCCAGGTGCTTTTGTGCCGTGGTATTTGGATAAACTCTTGAAGAGCAGTTCATCTGTGAACAAATGTGATTCTGTAACAACGCCAAGGTCAGAGATGTGCTGAGTAAGTACCACTAGCAAGTCAAGATGCTTGAGGGCACCTTGAGCTCATATACCCATTTTTCCACTATGTCAAAAATGATATGAGAAGAGATTACATCATGTAACCTGCCATCCATCTCCTTCCTTTTTGTGAAATTCTCGCCCTCTCCCCACCACAGCTTGTGAAATCCCCTCACGCACCTGGCATGCTTCCCAGAATTTGCACCGAGTTTCATTAAAAAGGGAGAATACTGATTTGGGGTGATCTGGTCTGTATTGCCATAAAATATGTCACTACCTACTTATGCAAGTTGTAGAGGAAATCTGTGATCAACAGAGCATGAAGAAGATCAGAAGTCCTTACATATCCAATTTCTTCCTCCAGGTTATAAAAGGCAAGAGGTAGAAAAAAGCCATCTCCCTGAATATTGCGTCTTTGGTAAAACCAAGCTGGCCTCATGCTGATAACCATCTTGCAACACAGAAGGCAACCTCTTAATAAACACTAAACCCTTCTTAATTGAAAGATTGCAACCACACTAATTATCAGAAATTTAATTGTTCAAGGAAGGCTTATAAAAATATAAATCACCATGTGTGCAGAGAATAATAATATTTTTGCCTTTCTTTTTTTTTTTTTTGATAGGTCCTAATCCACTGGTGGTATTATAGTACACATGAGACTAGAGACAGATGTCCAAAAATGCAGGTAGTTACTATAAACAGACCTCCTTGAAAACTGCTGCAATATATTGACATAAATGAAAACCAGAGTTTTTTCCCAGCAAAATTTGTATGTCTTCTTGCAAATGCCTGTGGCAAGTTAATTACTCAGATACTGTGTTTTTATAGAACATTTTTGTAGGGGATATTTTGGTTCCTGTTTACACATAAATAGGATTAATTAAGCATTTATATATATATTTTAAAATACTTGTAAACACACCTGTAAATTATGACGTCTGTAGCTTTTAACTTCTTTTTTCCCCCTATTTGTGCTCAAGAGAAGTACTAGTTTGACAGCATTGGAGGCAACAATGACATCTACATTAAAAATTTTCTGGCAATAACTTAACTACTTGGACCAATCCATGTAAGAGCTGTCATTAAAGAATATAAAAGAAATCATGTAATTATGCCAAATCAAAAAGAATTTTGTTATGCTAGAGAGATTGGATAGATACTAGGTAGATAACACCAGTTCATGACAACGAAAGTATTACAACAAAATAAATAACAATTAAATTGATTATATTGTGCCCTATGCGCTTTTTCTGTGGGAATAAAGTTTTATTTTCCTCAGGAGTTTTGTTTGCTGAAGGAATGGATCACAGAATCACACCAGAGAGATCTTGAAATTAACAGCTTCAGTTCTTATGCCCTGAAAGTCCTTTTTCAGAGACTTTTCTCCCTTAACCAGACAAAAAGCATATCCTTTCATGTTGCTAACCCACATCACCATATCTCATATTCTTTCTGTTATACTTCAATAAGTCTCCTGGTGACAGAGAAGGTTACTCAGGTCTGGAAGTGTCTCTGTTGAGCTATAGCAAACATATTTAGTTAAGTCTTTTTTTTGGATTCTATTATCTGGAAAACAGTCCAAAGTGTTTGAACCTCACAGATGCCCTACAGCACACAAGATTTGAAGAAAGCTGCCCAGCCAGCAAGATGCCAAAGCTGCTGGTACTCCTGGGTTCATTCAAACAGAGGTGCAGCTATCAGGGGTGAGAAGAAAAGATGGGGAAAAAAAACCCAGCAAACAACTAACACCTAATTAGGAGCTGCAGACTAGCCCTTACATTCAGAAATCTTCCCTCCTCTCTGCAGTAAATACTTTCTAGGTTAAAAATTTAGCAAGTTATAAATTTAAACTTTTTCAAATCTGTTAAAGGGTCTTATTTTATCTTTCACTAAAACTGTCTCAAAATTATGAGACACTTGCTTAAATAGAGTATTTTATTAAAATGCTTAGAGCTGGCTTTAAATTGTTGATCTCCCTTCCAAAAGAGATGTGTATCTATGGAGATCTATACATAAACAGTCCACAGTAGAAGTATCATTTGCAGTTTTTCATGTACATAATATACATATTGTATAGTATTACACAATATTATCATCCTAAAAAGATTTCCTCTCTATTAAATGTTGCACAATTAAATATGAATTTCACACAGATCAGCATCAGAGAGGTTCATACATACCGACCTAAGGAAAACCCTGATTCACCTGTGAAGTATTTGTGTCTAAAACTCCTACATTGCTAAAGCTGAAACAGTTTCCAATTTGTGTATTAATATAATATTGACTGCAGACTGCACATTCTATTAATGAAGAACAATGGCTTCTAGCTTTTTCATCAACTATTTTACCTGCCTCCATCTAAACTCACTGTTTAATTTTCCCTTGCTGAAAAACTGGGATCCTTTCAATATTGTGAGATGGGCACACTCAGAAAGAAGTAATGAGTGCAATCATGGACCTATTCTTGCAGCTACAGTGCATGTAAGATTTTAAACATGCTTAAATGGGGTGGAAACAAAGATTTAGAAAAGAAATGAAAAAACAGGATCCAATGGAGCCTTGGTTTTTAAAGAAAGATTAGTGATAGTGACCTATTGGCTCTTCCTTTTTTTTTTTTTTTTTTTTTTTTTTTTACCCTGTAAGAGAACTATTTTCTTGGAAGGGGAGATGAGATAAATCTAATCTATCTGGACTTCAGTAAAATATCTGATTAGTTGTCACACTGGAAATTACTCGTTAGAATAGCCTAGATGAGGATCAGCACAAAAAATTAGGATGACCAGAGAACCATCTAAAAGAGACAGACGGTGGACTGATGAGTTTAGGCTAAATTTCCCTGGGATAGCAAGGATTTAGACTTAATGATTCAGATGGTTTATTTCTATGTCATTCTTTATGCCCTTATAATAGGGAACTACAACCCATCTACAGGATTCTTTCAGGTAAATGTAGAAATGTGCCAACATGTTTGCTCGTGAAGTACTGTTAAAGAAAAGCAGGATGTAAGTCCATGTAAACTATGGTTAGGATCATATTAATCCTGTTCTTAAAACTACATATGAATGAAAAGGTAGGTGTTAGCATTTTTATGACATTGTGGTATGTCACTCTGTGAATAGCGACTGAATAAATATTGTATTCACGAAATTTTAATCTCCTTTCCATCTGAAGTTCATAACGATATCAGTACTAACAGATTAATATTCCCCACCCAGCCAGCCTCATCAAATGACAAACCCTGGCATTCAATTGCATTAAATGATAATTAGTCAGTCTACTTCTAATCTGATGGTTAATATATCATGTCAAAGGTTTTCTTACGAAGAAGATTGAATTGGAATTTCATCTATATCATTAACATAATGCATTACGATAATGAGTCCCAATCCCAGACCTGAAGCTTCAGGGAAGTTTGGACACGGAAATGAGTCTGAACTCAAGCTTTCTGCCTCAAGTGTCTCACTATGCAATAGGCCAAACCAGAATCAATGTGTTTGTCTCCCTCTGAACTTGTGAGAAATTGAGATTTTACATAAATAGGTAATTATATTTCTTAATTGAGTCCAGCGTGAGAAAGCAGTGCTTCTAAGATTTAACCAGCAAAACTGGAGTGAGTAGAAATTCCCAAGAAAGAAATCCGAGGAGCAACTCACTTACCTACACACAAATTACCAATGTTGTAAACGTGCTGGAGCTTCCTGCTCAGGTTCCTTCTGCCACTCCAGAGGAGCAGCAGCCTCTTGTGGGTCTTCAGTCACACCCACCAGCCCTGTGCAGATGTGCTAGACAAAGTATGGCACCTAAACAGACACTTATGCTCAAGTATTTCTTTCTTCAAAGGCACAGGTTCTCCTGAGCTGGAAGCGTTTGTGGCAATAGGTCTTTTGAAAAGTTTGAGAGTGCCAGTAGCCCATTTTGCACACTTGAGAAGGCATCACATATGGAGCTCAAGCTGTTAAACAAAGGCAGCTTCAGAGAGAGGCAGCAAACCAACTAGTGTAGATATTTAAATTGCTTTCCTTTCACAACACAATCCAATATTCCCATCAGGCAGGTCGACTAAGAACCAGCATGATGCACAAGGGTGATGTGTAGAGCATCAACAAGAGAGTATGACCCATCAAGGTATAACACTCATAAGTTAAAATCCTTTAGGGATGACTAAAGTGCAGGGATGTTTTTCTAACTATATCTATGTGTAGCGTAGCTATAATCAATCATTTCTGATGATAAGTATCAAATTGAACATAACTGACAGTTATTAACATCATTAATGGATGAGTCCCTGAGGAAAGATAATTTTGTGCTGCCCTTCAGCTTTCTGGGAGACAGTTCATGGAAGAGACAGTCGCACATTCCACATCCCCTTAGTGCCAACCTCCAATCACTTGTTTCTCTTGAGCTGCACCCTTGTACATGGGACTCCCACCAGATCTGTTGCTGTGCTCCTGCCATATAACTGGGTCTTTGATAACCAATCTTCCTTCTACCAGACTTACGTTTTTGCAAATAGAACAAATTTTTTCCCTTGATTAAAAGCTAATCAGGCACTAGTAATATCAACGCTTTAAACTGGTCGTCTCAGATCCAGTAGCACATAAGTGCATATAAACAAAAAAGAATCAGATGACATGGAGTCAAGAATTACAGAAGTCCTTTTCCTCATCAACAAGTCTTGGTCTCCTTTGTTCTTAAGTCTGAATTCCCCACAATAATTCAGGGTTGTTGCCCTCACATGTGGGACAGTTATCCCTGATACGAAAACTATATACTGAAAAACAAATTATTTACTATTGCTGGGTTACTTTCCCATATGACTGGGGTAAGTACAAATCACTCTGGCCCAGTCATCCAAATTTCCTTTCCTAGGCACCTTCAAAAGACCTTAAGAAATCAATTTTGTCTGCATTTTCACTAGTAGACAGCACTAGTAGACAACATACATACAACATACTAGCAAAAGAAAAATATTCAATTTTGATCAATAACTTTGAATGTATGGGGTTTTTCATCAAGTAAGTGTACAATATAGCATTATAACACAGGACGTTTTTCTTCCAAATATTAATACTATTCTAAAGTGCCTTACAGATTATAATAACGTAATCACCAAATTAAACAGCTTATAATGGAAAAGATGAAAGATGGTATTAAGAGGCTCAGACAAGTGAGAAAAGCTGCTTTCCATTGAGATTTTAAAAGACACGTCAAGTCAATGAAGCAGAGAGATTGAGAAAGGCTGTTCCAGATGGGAGGGTCTTCAGAGGAATAGGGGTTTACAGCAAAGGCCCATTTGTGGGAGAACACAGTGAAGAAATGGTTGTCAGACTAGTCAAAAGAGCAGACAAGTCAATAGAAGATGACAAAATAGGACGTAGTGCACACAGATGTCTCAGGACTCTTCAATTTCCATCCTCTGATTAGTGGTAGGACCATGAGGGCTTTCACTTTAGCTCTTGCCATTTGTACTCCCACCTTCACTTGAATTGCCTCACAAACTGCCCTATTTTCACTATGTTTAGGTACAATGTGAAACACAAAAGGGCATGCACATCAGCTGAGTCATTCAGAATTATAAATGAGATACTAACAAGAACAGCAATAATGGCCATAACAAGATCTACTGCAGTAGATCACAGGTGCAAAAGTGTTTGCAAACTGCATCTTAAAATGAAGAAAAAACCAATTATATTGGAAAATAAAAGCAATAAGACAAGCAATATCATTTGGAAAATTGTACAGCTAAGAAAAGGAGGACCAAGAGAAGAGAGGAAAATTAGAATTTTTATTTATTTTTTTTTTAACTGTGTAAGTCGAAGAAAGATATGGGTGAAAGAGATCTGTTAATGGAATTGAAGATACTGTCTAGAGAAATGGACTTGCAGTGTTACTCAATAGTCACATATCTTGAAGATTAAGGAGATTAGAGAACTGTCAAATTGATCTGCACCTATCACACAACTGTGTAATGTATATTCCTAGACCTATACAAACTGGAAGGACTAATAATGTCAAAACAGCAAAATTACCTGAAGAAAATTACATGAAGAACTTTTGTCATTTCTGCCTTTAATTCCAAATATGTCATTACACAGAATCCTTGGGGTTTTGTGGGAATTTTGCCTGAAATGTGACAACATGACTACCCCCACAAAAGAGTAGGCTTGGATATGTTCCCTCTGTGATGTGTCTAACTTATAAAAACAGCCATTGATGGGTATCAATACAAACAATGCATCACTCATGTAAACATTTTTACTGTGCTATAGAGTTGCTCTTGAGATTCAGAGATGATTATTCAGCAAGCTTCTCTACAATCACAAAACCAATTAGCACAAACACATCTTTCAATGAAGGTCTCGTTAGTGCTCAGGGGAATTGTCACTTCAGACACCTTTTACTGAACATTATCATTCATGTAAACCTTTGGCACTCCATATATGTAAAGTAGCCATTGTCATCTAATAGGTTTAATTCATTAAATTTATCAACATGAATGAGATATAGTAAACAACTATTTTTCTGAATGGCTTTTTTTGAGAACAAGACCATTATTTAAGAGAAACTGAGCAGATGCTTTTAAAGAACATTACATTTTAAACAAAAATCATGCTGTCATTTATGTCTAAAACATTTAAACAGCAGGTATATAATCAGAATGCTCCTCCAGTACTCTAGAAACAGACTCATTTTTGCTTTGTAAAATCTAAATTCATTTTAAGAACTAGTTTAGTTACAGCAGCACAAACCTAGATTGTCTTGAATATTTTGTCTAAAAAGTGCATAAGTAAGTAAAACCCAAGGAAATATAAAAAGAAATAATTAAAAAAAAAAAAAATAAAGCCAAACCATCTTTTATCTAACAGCAGAACACTGGCTATCTCAACAGAAGAGCAGTGCATGGCTCATAGCCCAGCTCTAATTACGTTAGGAAAACAAATTATTCCCTACCTTTAATTCCTATGAAGCAGGCGAAAAATCGAATACGAGCCGGCAATGTGCGCTTGCAGCCCAAGAAGCCAATCGCATCCTGGGTTGTATCAAAAGAAGCGTGGCCAGCAGGTCCAGGGAAGTGATTCTCCTCCTCTGCTCTGCTCTTGTGTGACCCAAACCAGAGTTCTGTGACCAGCTCTGGAGCCCTCAGGACAGGAAAGACACGGACCTGAGGCTTTTACCAGGGCCTGCAGTGATAGGACAAAGGATAATGGTTTTAAATTAAAAGAGGGTAGGTTTGGATTAGGTGTAAGGAAGAAATTATTTATTATAAGGATGGCAAGACACTGGAACAAGTTGCCCAGAGAAGTTGCAGATGCCTCGTCATTAGAAGTGTTCAAAGGCAGGTTGGATGGGGTTTTGAGCAACCTGATCTAATGAAAGACGTTCCCACCCACGGCAGATGATCTTTAAAGGTCCTTTCCAACCCAAACCATTCTATGATTCTATTATTCTTTTGTTTTCCATACGTGAAGGGAAAAAGGGGTGAAATATACTGTGAAATACACTGTTGAACAATGTGGAGTGTAAGAAAAAGATTCCTTTGTATTTAACTGGAATGAGCTTACTGTAAATCAAAAGCTTAAAAGTTTTAAAGTTGTAATTGGATCAGCAGGGCTCTGACAGTTTTCTGGTTTTATAGCAGCGTGGATCTAAAAGAATGGCTTTTTTTAAAGAAGAGGCTCACAAGAGACAAGCTGTAAAAAGATCCAGTCTGGGATATATTTTCAAAGGAATTTCAAATAGACTATCAATCTCTTAATGCTCTTTTGTATTATGAGTAAACAGGGTTCCAGCTTAAACTTCAGAATGCAGCATACGCTGCTTTGCCAACTTATTCTCAGTGCACCTAAGACCCCATTATTTGACAGATGACTAAGGACTTAGCTGATCGTCTGCAGTGTTTGATATACAATCTTGACAAGCATAGTCTATTAAATTAGAAGAATGCCAGCCATAGTGAGTGACAGAGATTTCCAGAGATGCAATAAGAGGAGTGAATAAAAAATAAATAGTAAGTTTTTCACCTATGTGGCCTAGGCACCCAGCTGACTGTTATGAAGACTGTTATCTTTCAGAGATAATTATTATAATTCAAAAAGAAGTTAGAGGCATGTTGTAACCTCAGTTAGTAATTAAGATTCCGCAGAGAGTGGCATGCTGAAATTCATAGCAAATGCTTATAATCCCATCCCTAAAATCCATTTATCTAAGTTCCACTGACTTTCATTGGACTTAAATACCTAAGTCACTGAGATGCTTCTGAATAACAAATCCAGAAGAGCTACAGATAAAATTCTGGGCATCTTCAATACAGAAAGTTATACTTTTCTGTTACTGAAATATAAAATGCAATAAAATGTCTACACTGAGTAACAGCATAGGCACATATCTCTGCCAAAAGATTCTAAATGAAGGGTCAGGTCTTGAGACATTACCTTGCTGCAGCATTTTGAAGCATCCTCTTTAAGGACTGGAGACATTTGTGGCCTTTCATATGAATAACAATTGTAAGAAGAGGTTAGATTTTTCTCTCCTGTATATATCAGTACATACCAAGTAAATCATATTCTATCTATCAGTATTGAAAGCATGCGAAGGGCACGAGGAAAGGAAGGACACCTGTCAGGCTGAAAAAGAGCAACTGCTATTAGAGAGGATTTTACAAAGTGACAATAGGTAAAGTAGCAAATGAGAAAGTGCAGGATATGCTTAAAATACAAGCAGGAGAATAACCTGGACAAGAGAAAAAAAAAAGTCCTTATAGAAGAAATTACATTAGATTCAAGGATCTTTCTAATTTGTACAAAAGCAAGCTTTACTACAGGGCAAATACATGATTAGTATCATATTGAGTATCAACCTTGTATCTACATTGCCTGGATATATACTTAAACTAGTTAACCTGCCTTACAGGGAAAAATATTATTCTGACTTAAAATATATTCTTAAAAGAAAAAAAAAAAAATGAAAGAAGGGGGAGACAAGACACACATTTGATCTAAACGCAGATTATACAATCGGAGAAAAAAAAAAAAAAAGCAGCCTGCCAGGTAATTTATAGAAAAAGTAAGCAAGGAAATACCATCTCATCCATGATGCATAGTGCACAAAAAAGAATTACTATCTTCAGGTATTTTGTTATTAGAGTTAACAAACTATACCTGTTACCCTAATGCAGCTGTAACATCGAAAAAGTATCCAAATATAGGAAATATCAAACTCTACTAATATAAGTGCAGCCGTTATTGCTAAGATCTTTTTTCTATCTTTATGATGCAAGGTGATCTGAGCTACTCTAATCTTCTTCTCATTAGATATACTGCTGCTTTTTTCAGTCTCAAATACCAGTGACTGCAACCATTGGTAAATGTTAGTTTTATAACAATTGCTGATACTTGTATAAAAAAAATTGGATTCACATGGAGCTGATAACCCCTGAAATGGCTGTTCCTAGGATAAGAATTTGAATAAAGGGGAATATTTCACAATAAACTGTACTGAATCCTTCAACTTGTGGACTTTTTTATTTAAGCACCTCCACTTCTTCGTACAATAGATAGAATCAGTGGGGATAAAGCCTTTGTGTTTTTTTAATTAATTTCTTCATTTATCTTGATGATCTTCTAGATTTACCGAAGCAATCTACAAGAGTGTTATTTTAATAAAATTGCAGTCACCATTTCTCTGCCTAGAGTTCCTTAGTGCTAATATCCAATAATCTACTGAGGATTTACAAGTTTAAAATAAATTGGCCAATATTTGTAACTATGCCAGAATGCTGACACTCGCCAACCGCAAGCATTTCTTAATTCAAAATTTATCATGCTTGTGATAGCTATTGAATATTTTATCATACTTATCCTAGAAAACTTGGTACAGGGATTTAGATCTNAAAAAACCCAAACAAAACCAAAACCCCAGCAAACTCACAAACAAACTTGATTTGCTTATAGACACAAGCTGTAGGACTTAAATATATCGTTTTTTTTACTAATTACATAGCATTTTATAATCCCCTTGCATTATTAACTTTTTTAATTAGGTTGCTTTTGACGATTTCTATATTTCCCTACAATGAAAGCTGTAGATCTTCCAGGCTGACACAAATTTCTACACGTCATCCCCTAGGAAAGAGAGCTGCCCCATTTTCTGCCTGCTGAGGCTCTGGCCGATGGAACCCAGCAGCACCGCTCCAGCTGCAGTTCTCATGCAGATAAACCTCTCAGCCAGCAAAGAATCTGGTTCTTCAGAGCCAGGGTAGCTGACGAAGCTCGTAAAAGTCTTGCATTTAATAATACTAAAAGCTGGTTTAGAAAAACCAATGCATCTGCACTCATAGATTGACCGGAAAGGCTTTAAAGATGCTAACCTATTAATTAACTCTCTCAGCCCAAATGCTGCCCTGCGCTTTTCTCCCTTCCCTCACCACTGATATTACAGTCCCACTGCTGCTCTATAAACCTCACCTTTCAGAGAGGAGGACAAGGGATGTTTTAGGAAATCCTTACAAGAGTCTGTTTCCTCCTGTACCATGAAACATCATGCAAGTTCCAGCTACAGCTGACTATATTCTTGCCATCTGAACAGTGGAATCTGCCCTTCCTACCAGGTCACAGCAGCACTCCATCACCCAGGCAAAGATTTCCTACCAAATTCAGAGATGCAGTCATGTCCCCAGTGCTGCAAATCTCCATGCAGTTTGGACAATCTTTCCTAGAGAGAGAACTTTAATATGATTTTAATGAGACTATGCGACTATATCTCAAATGCTTTTTGTTTCTCATTTGGATACCTTCCCTTTTAACACTTCATCACTATTAATTAAGTTTAAACTGCATTTTTAACCTCTATTCAAAAATACACTTTAAGGTGAGGTGGTTTCTTGAAAGCCCTCAGGCAAAAACCACAGGTCTCTTAAATTGCAGTCATCTTTCTGGCAAGCAAATCTCAAAAAGAAAAGAATATCAATGAAACTTTAACCATGAAAAAGCAAAGTTTGATTTATTTTTTTAATGTGTAAAGTTATTTTTTCTAAGAGTTATTTTTTGCCATTACAGTTCACAATGTTATGAAAGGCACAGTCCCACAGAAAATTACTCTGAAAGTTCCCTAAATTTCAGTCTTTCATGGATGGGTTAATCAGTTCAGAATCCTAGAGAAAAGTCACATACTTTAGGCCACATTTATGGCCTGAAGAAAAAATTGGTGTTGACCTTAGATTCTACTGGGAATAACTAGACAACTTGAACCAGTATCTGTTTATTTACCATGCTCTTCCTTGTGATAAGCACATCAAATCCAGCCAGAGCTAAGGGTGGTTCAAACAGGCATCAAAATTGACATATTCTGCTTGCTCAGGACAGAGCAACTAAGGACAATCTAGTTAAGGGAAACACTTTTACCTTCCTTTCTGAATCACCTTTTTCTCCAGCAGGCAGGAGCTGAGCAAATTTCAAAATCATCACTGAATGTGATTTGGATCTGATTACAATGTTAATATTGTCATTGATTTCAATGGTGGTAGGATTAAGCACTCACCTCTATATTTCACATCTAAGAGCCAACCTTTTTAAAATTTGATTTTACATGAAAGCTCAGAAATGTTGTGGATCAGTTGTCTAAACTTTTACACAGATTTATGTCCCAGAGGTGATTCTGCTCCTTGAGACTGCCTTGGGCTTTATCCCTTCCTCTCTCACAGCTCCAGCAAGTCATGACCCTGACAGCTGGCGATTAGCACCTGCTCTGTAAAATCCATACACAGATAAGGCACAGAAAATATATGGAGCTTGGTCTTGATTTTTCTGTTCTCCCTTTACTCTTGCAACCGCCTTGCCATCTGTCTCGTCAGAGACAAGAGACGTTAAATTTTTTAAGTTGAAGACTGCCATTATGGCCATATCCCATACTTACGTATATGACTGCAATATCTAATGTATAGGAACCCTAGACATTAATATAATGCAAATAAAAGGTATAAAACCAACCTTGGGTGTGCCTACGAAGGAAAATGAAAAGGAAACATACATTTCACAAGAAAATTTCAAGTTAATAATTTTTCATCTATGTTTAATCATATTCAAATGCCACATACTTCCAGCAAATACACATTGTTAATGTTTAATATTTAAAGCTTCTGATTTTTTTTCTTTGAAATGTACATAACAATTTAAATCTTAAGGAAACAATGAAATAGGAGCTGGCTGAAAATAATTCATCTCAAGTATTTTCTGACACTAATTAAATAAGTCTCCACGTTGTGCTTAAGCAGTCTATAATTTCAATGCTCCAGATGATTGCTTTTGCACTGCAGTTTTTGTCTTTTCACACCTCTCTGGGCATTCGTGGATTTATATTTTTATGACATTCAAAGAAGAAACCTTTTTTTCTTTCAAATGAAGGTAGGCTGCTTTGTTAGAAAAAAGACTGCAACTCCTAACTTTTATCTGATTTGCTAACTTTAGGTTTGCTCTCTCAAGTGGTAATGACTATTAAAAATGAGAACATCATTACTGCAAAGCCAAAAAGAAAGGCTTGGCTAGGTGAACTGATTGTGTTAGAGGATGGAAACATTAGACAGCTGATCACAGCAATCAGCGTCATCTATCAACACTGCAGCACATCTCAGGTACAGTGGCGTCCCTGACCCATCGCACACTGCCAAAAACTTTCTGGCAAGGTAAGAGTTTGAACTGGGACAACTTGCAAATGTTCAATCTCAAGTTTCTATTTCAAGGTGCCATAGAGAGCATGGTATTAGCAGCATGTGCTAATTGACCACAAATGGTCAATGACCAGGAATTTTTCAAGAGGAGAAGTACCTGGAAAACTATATCGCCAGTAATTAACTAAAAAACTAAATAATGTTTCAAGACAGAAAAAAAAAAAAACAAAGCAAAGCAAAGCAAAAACAAAAACAAAAACAAAACAACAACAACAAAACAAACAAACAAACACTCCCACATTTGAAAAGTGACACTTAAAAGAGAATATTTGCTCATTGGCTTCACTGAATTTTTAGGACAAATTTTACTTTTCTCTGCATCATGATCACAATTTTTTTCATATCTCAAATATGTCTGGGTTTTATCTCTTATCCATCTCTGTTTGAAAGATTCCTTCCTTGATGCTAAACCTGAAGATGCAAACTACACCCTAAGAAGATTAGTCCTTTCTTCAGTTTTAAGCCCCATCGACTAGTTTCAGATATTTTTGATTTTTGGGAAGCTGGTATTTCACTACTTGGCCATTTCCAACACAAGGTTATTTCTCGACAGACTTTTTATCAAAACCAAAGTTCTTCAACATAAAAGTGAATTTGTTTTGTGTTGAATCAATTTTAATTCAATGTTTATATTGATCATTATATTTTTAGAATCAGAGGCTGTAAGTGTTAAATTAAATAAATACATGTTTCTTTGTTCAGACTAATGATGTAACATAACAAGTGAAAGGAATAGACTATGTGACATCCTAAGCAGTTGTTTCTTAATTTAAAAATAAGGGTAGAATGCCATCTGCTTGTTAGTTTCCTATATTGCTGGCTGAGGAAAAAAGAGCTAACACCGTTGGATTACTGCAGTCTTGAAGTATATGCTTCGGCTAATCATGTGTCCAGTTACATGAAAAAAATGAGCCACCATCAAATTAGCATGCACCTGATCTGTTCATTGCATCAATTATACAACACAGCAGAGCGCTCCCCTTTCCAAGGTACTGACTCCCAGATGCCAAACTCTGGAAATCATTCCAGACTACGAAGAAACACCCTCTGTTGTTTTGGTTTTGGGTTTTTTGTTGTTATTTAGAATCCAGATCCTGGCCAAGAATTTGCATTATTGAAGGTATGGAAGGAATCAGAATAAAGTGCAGTGACAGCCTTTGTTCTCCACTGCTCATCAGTCTCTGGAGACAACTTTGCAAGAACTACTTTGTCCCTGGAGTTTCAGAATGGGCGTTACCAGCTGGACAGAACAGCAAGGAGTTGTCATTCAAGCGCATTAAACACAAATTTAGTAGCTTTGTTACAGGGCTTCCGTCACAGAGCCAAAATCACAATGTCTACCAGAAAAAACCTACAGAGAGCACCTATTAACCCATAAGCAGGACATATGATATATATTTATAGTACTTGCAAGCTTTGCTTTCTAAAGTCTATGTCAGTTCTCTACTAACTCTCTTCGCACCGCATCACACTCCTCATTTGCAATTTTTTTTTGACTAACAGAAAAACTCACCAACAGACTACGATGTGTTTCAACAGCAAAGTCTTGTTTCCTGAAACTAAAAGACTCTGTCATACGTAATATATGGGGGGAGGGAAGGGAAGTGTCGCATTTTTATTATTTTTTTCTTCTCCTGGCAAAGTAGTCATCTGTGTGACTAAAGTCTTAGAAATAAGGTCTATCTTTACTGTGTGTTCAGTTAAGTTGTCATATCACCAGCTTTTCAACACTGCTTCATCCAAGCATTAGTACTCCTTTAACAAATATTTATTTGGAAGCTCTATCAACCTTTTAGAAACCTTAACCACACACAAGGGGCTAAACACACAAGTCTTTAATGAGAATTTCCCTGCTGTACAAAAATTGAGAGACTGACTCCAAACCTAAGAATAATAAATATTATTATCAGTCTTACTGTATTTGCTTTCTGGTTTTTGATCCTACAAGGGATGAAGGCTGCCACAGTCACTCCGAAGCCAAAATGGCTAGAAGTGTACTTCAGTATAAAATAAAATTGTTTTATGTGTCTCTTCATGAGACTCTGCAGACTGATACTTTAAGAAAATAGCCAATTATCACAGAGAATGTGCTTAAATAACAAGTTAGTAACAATAGTTTTCTTCCTTAAATGCTGCATAAAGGTATTCTGAGATTAAAAAAGTATTTTTGACATATCTAACGCAACATGCCAAGTATTTTTTTCCCTTCTTTTTATTTTTGGATTGGATGCAAGTCCAAAAGAGATAGAATACCAAAGTAAAATACAAAATATTCAGTATTAGTTCTGGCCCACTTACAGAAGCCGCTCAGTCCTTATTCTCTTAAAGTTATTGTGAAACTGATCAAAATCATTAATTCAGGCAATAATACCTTGACGATGTTTGACACAAAATAGGAACCATTCTAACTCTAATCTGAGAATACAGAAGTCTTAAGGATGTTGAGCTTTGCTGCAACATGTGCTCCCTCTCCTGCCCACTTTGAGTACCTTAGAACATTCCTATAGTAATTGTTTAGACTACATAACTGAGAACATTTCATAATAGATATGACAGCTTCCCTCAGTTCTTTCTGTTTTACATGGCTCTGGCAACCTTTTTCAGAGCTCCTGGACATGCTGAGTGACCTTACCCAAAATTAAATCTCCATTACCAGATTCCCTGTGGTTACATCTATGTTGGCCAGAAAAGAAGTCCAGAAGAACATATACGCACCAAAACCAATCAAACAAAAAAATTATTTTCACTTTGATAAAATACAAAAAGGATGTACAAATATGCTGTGCATGTCTTGCTGGGGTAGTGCTACGAATTTATTAGATTTGTTTCTTGTAGACAATCCATTCTCAAAGTATTCATTCAGTTTTCTTCAATCGCAAAAGCAAACAACCATTATGTGTAAAGGAAGTGGACACTACTATGACCCCAGCCTTAGAGAAAGAAGGCATTATAGAGCAGCAGAGATAAAAACACCTCCAAGCAGCTGAGCTTGTCTGAGTTGCTTAACTAATACATTGAGTCTTTTTGTGCCTTTGGCTAGTTCTTCCACCCCCTCCTGATCTTAACCGTTCTCAGGAACTAAACTTCTTCCTGAAATATGGTGAGACCAACCAGCACAAATCAAATTCAAGAGCAATGATAGAAGCCTTCAAAAAAATATATGAAGGTGAGGCAGGATGAGAATTAACACTGCATGAGTTATTGCTGCATTATTCCCTACTGATCTAAGTCAATGAAGTGACAACCTGATTAAACCACATCTCGAGAGTTCTCTCTTTCTTCCAGCACACCTGGGACAAGTAACGGGAATAATTTTGAACCCATCAGACATACAAACCCCAAAGCAAAGCCATTCCAGTCTGTCCCACTATGGAGTAACAACCCAAATCCTGATAGAAAGAAACCTCAAAGGCACTTCTACTCTTATGGGGCCACAATATCAATGAGTTTTATTAATTTTTATGTAGAAAGTGTACGTGAGTGCATTTAAGCGAGAATTCTCTGTGCATTTTGTGCATGCAAAATGGAAGATTCTTTAATTTCTGCAGGTTCACCTAAGTAGGTTAGGTCAGATCAGTACATGTAATTAATATAAATGAACAAGAACTTCATAAGAGCAATTTAGTTTGAATTAAAAATTCATCTGCTTGCAAGCTTGGCTAGAGTGAAGAGGCTGCTACTTTTATCTATTTTTATTTATGTAACATCACAACTATAGGAGGTGGATGTATGCAAGCATAGTTCTATAGAGAGAATTTCAGAATCAATGCCCCAAAGAGTTTATAATGCAAATAAACATAAAAATATGTCAGGAAAACTTGTATATTATTTTATTTTTCAGATGAAGCCCTAAAGCCCTCTCTGAACTAGTACTTATCGAGGTGATCTAACACATATTTAATATACTACTATTGTGCAATATATAAACAATACATATATTGTTATGCATTATTTTCTACTATATATCATATATTGATATCTGTATTCTACCATATATCTTATATTGAGATAGATTATATTCTACCTATGTATGCTATACGCATGAATCATATTACATACAATGATGTATGTAATATTTATCTAAGCTCTTAACTCCTTTTCTTAGCCATTTTTCATGAGATATCCTTTCTGGAGCTGTTATTATGGAAATGGAATTAATGAAATAAAAAGCAGTGGAAATTCCAGAAATCTGAACTTGATAATCTCCAGTCAAACTGATGTGGGACAAGGTGACAGCCAGTGCATTATCAAGTACTCATTCACTAATATCGAGCATTTTCTATCTGCTCAGGTGTTACAAGATAACTCGAAACCCAGGAATGAAGATCTCAGACCATGGTTACAATTGCTATGGAAACTGGTCTCTTAATATCTTTGCATTTGGCACATCTGTCTTATTTTGTCCGCAATTTCTGAAGAAGCAACCTGCTGGCATATAACATCAAATGATAGAAATAAGTAAAGAGGGAAAGGTAGGGCGATTGAGACAAAAATGGAAACAGGAAGATTCCATGACAGTTTGCTGAACATAAACAGAAATACCTTTTTCTAGGCAGCTTCGTGGAAGGATGTAGTTTGGGTCAGACCATCCCTGTGAATAGGAATGTTCCCAAGAAGAGAATGGCAGGGGTGGGCAGCCAAGGGTTTCACTTTCTGCTATGTTTTGTTTCTTTTTCGGTTACCAGAGACTGGGGCAATTGGTGAAGTCAGGCAGGAAAGTGAGAAACAGAAAACAGTCCTCTGTACCAATTTCCAACAGCAGGCACTGCTCATACTGTATATCTGCTTCAAAAAAGTAGTAACAACACTCAGCAGCTATTACCACACTTTACAGTTTTGAAGTACTTTGCAAACATCAATTAATTAGTCTCACAACTCCACTTTCAGGCAGGTAATTAGCTTGATTTTATTTAAAAAAACTGTAACACGGAGAGGCTAAGTGACTTACTGCGAAGTAGCGAAGGTGCTGGGATTCAGTCTTGGTTCACTATTTCATGCTCAAGCAAATATTTCTCTGCTGCCACCTCCACAAGGTCCCCCTCTGTGGTTATCTGCTTTTTTTCACTGAGCTCTTCCTTCCTGGCTGGCAGGCAGATAGTAATTTAAAAACACGTAAACTACTAGATCCAGCACTAAAAGCAACAGCACAACTTCATCGGGTTACTGAGACGAATAAAACTGGATCCATTTACAGATACCAGGCACAAATTATTTTAGCCTTGGATTAAGTCATATCACTGGAGTATAAATCAGCAGTGGCTAAACCTGGAACAATTAATACTAATATTAACTACTCTAGCATCACACCAGGTGATATGGACACCCATGGAAGTCTGCTACGTTAGATTACAACTGGTCTGGCTGAAACTTGCTGAAACTAAGGTATTTTCTGTAACATTTTGGGATTAAAAACAGCTATTTTCTGATAAGATTCTATTTCACTGGAAAATTTACAACCAGAACCTTTAGACAAACCTCCCTGAAAGGCGATTTAATTTACACCATAATTTTTATTACCTCCAGTGCACAGAGCCTCTAGATAGGTCACCTGCTGGACTCTGGATTGATGTCACCTGATGGAACTAGACACAGTCAAACCATGCAATATAGCAGTAAGCACAAATTGCACTTTAATTGGATTAATTGCTATTTATTTCAATGCTGTGTTCTGCAGCTGTGTGACTATACAGCATTGATGGAGATAAGAAACAGCTGATTTATGTGGTCACTTTTTAACATGGACTGTGGTTAGCCTTCACTGCAGATACAGCATTGTAGTGGTTCCTAAAGCTGTTGAAAAAAAGTGGAACAGAAATCAGCCTTCAGGATCAGAACTATTATCCACCAATACAATTTTGCTGTGAAACAAAACAGGTGGTGTTGGGTAGGATGGGGTTAAAGTTAAACTAATTTCAGTTTGGTTTGTATGTATTTTCACTATTTGAAATCAAAAATCAAAATGTCCGCTTAGAAGTCACCATTACTGATACAGCCACATTCTTTCTTTACTCTGATTATTCCCCTCTCCCGTCTCCCCCAGTGTAAAAACTACAATTTACGTTCCACGAGACGAAAATAATTTTTCCGTCTCACACATACACCTCCCACTACCACTCCCAATCTTTTTAAGGGAGATAAGCTAAATCTTACTCTAAGTCCCTTTGACAATATCTGTCAATCTGGACCTTCCACCTTCAGTTCTCCATATTCTGCAGAGCCAAACAAGCTACTTCTTCACCCTCCTCATTTGGGAAGAGTTTCCAGGCTCTGGGTCTCTGCCGCTGGATGACATTCTCTTCCATTTATTTTTGTGCCAAAAGACAGGGCAGAACTCCATGGTACTGCAGGGAAAAAAAAACCACAGTAACAAGTGTGTTAGGAAATTCATTCGATAAATTGTCATGTTTCAGCAACACTTGTCTTCCTGAGGGCTTATAGAATTGCCCATTCCATTGCCACTTAAATGTCGTGTTCCCCATCATAATATCCTTGTCATCATCCTCCAAGTGCTTCCTTTTCTTCATCTCAGTGGTTCTTAGGCAAGGAAGGTTTATTTACGACTCCTGCATTACGGTTTTAACTCTTCCCTCAAACAGAGCATTAACTTGCCTGAACACAATGAGATTTTCTTCGCCTATTTTCTTTCTGGATTGCAACAACTGCATCTACACAATTCTGTGTATAAATACAACTCCCTCAAGGGCAAATTCCCATTCCCATGCATACTGCGTCAGCCTTGAGAGAGTCTGGGGGGGGCCTGAAATTGTCCTTCTGAAATCCAGGGGAAAAACAACTAAAACATTTTTGCTGTTGTTCTGATATAGCCAGCATCCCAACTTGAAGCTTGCCAACAAATAACCAACATACAATTAAGTGTCCCTTCACATGCCTCTGTGTCTCTTTGAAAACTCTTTAGCAGAAGACATGCATCTGCTTATATAAATATGATAAGACATCAATAGGCAATACAGCCAGGCACTGAGGCAATATGCAGCCCTTTGGCAGGAGGAAAATATGGATCTAGGAGAAGAATTGTGCATTTTTCTCCAAATGCAGACAACACACAGGCACGTGGTTTTGAAAAGAAACTTGTTTTACAGAATTCAGTGGCTGGATGAGTCAGCTGGGGAATGCCTGAACTGTAAAGATTTCCCCAGTATTCATTAAAAAAATAAAAGAAACAAACAAAAATCCCTCTGAAATAACTCTACAATAAAGGCAAAAATGGAGACAATTATTTGATAGGAATGAAGAGTTTGAGGCAGTACCAAAGATAGAAGAGAGTTCTCTGCAACAGTTTCATAAACCTAACATTATTCCTGCTATTTAATATCCTAACATCTTTTAGGGGAGTATAAATTATTCAATGTTCAAGCACTTCATAATTTGATTTAAATGATGAATGGAAAAAATACTTTAATTGTAGAATATATTTGGTATGCATCACACAGAAACATCAACCAGCTTATTGAAACTGGCTCTCAGGAGAACTGTATGGCTCAGAAGATTGCTAATGGGATGTGGCGTCCTTCATCATTAAGATCATGAGTTGAATCCAGAACTGGAAGCAACTGGAAATGGTTTCTCAATATGGCTAGAAATTCAAAAGAGAGCTATTAGTTCCCTTCATCACAGCCTCCCCCTTTTTGTTCAGGAACATCCATAACTCCTGGTGCAGCAGCATGGAAAATTTTCAGCCCTTGACACTTTTTTCAAGGTTGACCATACTACTGGACTCCTTGATTCATCCTTGGCCATGCATTTTTATTAACACCTGCCCACCATGTGCTCACCCCGTTATGTTACACACATGTCATTCTTTGATCAATGGGATGTCCCACCAGCTAATCTGGTGACACCTGAGTGGCATCAGCAACTGTGCCCTGCTGCCCAGACACAACATCAGTGATCACTACCTTTTCAGAGTTCTTTCCCCCTTGCTTACAAACGCACTCTCATGGTCCGTACGACCACAGCTGATTTCCTCCTTTTGCCCAGTCCCTCCTCAGAGGCCTCTCCTTGACAGGATGAATCGGATCAGACCATCGCTCCACAGCCTCCTCCATCAGCTGACCCCAAAGCCAAACTCCTTTGCGCAGGGCAGTGCCTACAAGTGGCATAGGCCCACCTATCCCTCAGCAACGCTCCCCTTTCAGTCATCAGCTGTATCCCAGCTGCTCCAGATTCCCAGCACAGCTGTAGGCACACAGCAACATGTCCCAGCAGTGGCAGCAGCTGCAGGTACCCGTTTAATCATCGAATCATTCTGGTTGGAAGAGACCCTCAAGATCACAGAGTCCAACCACTAACCTAACACTGGCACTAAACCATGACTCTAAGAACCTCATCTATGTGTTTTTTCCACACCTCCAGGGATGGTGACTCCACCACTGCCCTGCGCAGCCTGACAGCCCTTTCTGTGAAGAATTTTTTCCTACCATCCAAATTAAACCTCCACTGGTGCAACTTGAGGCAATTTCCCCTCATCTTGTTGCTTGTTACTTGGGAGAAGAGACCAACTCCCTCCACACTCCAAGCTCCTTTCAGGCAGTTCAGAGATCAGAAGGTCTCCCCTCAGCTCCTGTTCTCCAGCTGACCCCCCAGGTCCCTCAGCCGCTCCCTTCGCACTTGTGCTCCAGCCCCTTCCCCAGCTCCATTCCCTTCTCTGAACTTGCTCCAGCACCTCAAGGGCTTTCTTGTAGAGAGGGGTTCAAAACTGAACACTGATTCGAGGTGCAGCCCAATGTTACACTGAGTGAAGTGATCACGCTCTGAGGACAGACACCTCCATTTTGGGAGGTTTGCCTGATCACCATAACTGGGGACACCTGAAACGTCCGTTTTTCAACCTATCCAAGCAGAGCACCTTTCAAGCAAGGAAGTGACCCCAACAACTCCCCCTTCACGTGCCCTCTCCCTTTTATTCCTCCAGTCAAGATTGTTCAACTTTTTTTCCTCAAATCTCCTTTTTCCGCACCTCCCCTCGGCGCCTCCCGCCCGTCCCTCACAGAGCCGGCTCCTCTGATTGGCTGGTGCTGATGGCGGGAAGGGGGGTTGTTCAGCCCTTATAGAGGCTGCCCTTCCACTTCCCTAATTTTGTATAAAAATCAATACACTACCTTTGCATTTATCTAAAGAAATCTTGACAGGTGTTAGATGATGGCGTCATTTGCTTTAACAATCCAGGACTAGAACGTCTACTTTTGACTATGATCTTTTCCTTTCATGGATTGCATTAATTCTTAATATTTTCTACATAAAACTCTAGCCAGAAAAGTTTTGTTCTTCCTTTTCTCTGTAAAACACATACCTGCCTGATCATGAAGGCCTTTTAGAGTTTCTCCTTAAAATACCTGGTGTATTTTAAGGTAATCTATTAAAATTTAAATAAAGCCACAATCACTAGAAGGTGAGAGCCCCTTGTCATTACAAAAACAAAGAACAAGAAACTGGCAGTCAAAATTATAATATTAAACCGCAACACAGTAAACTTTGTTTACACGCAACAAACTAATAATTATTTTCAGTCTCGTGAATAATTGGTTTAGTGCTCAGCCAGTAGCCAGGAGACTTCACGACAACTCCTCATCTCGCCACTGATCCAAACGGGGCAACTTTGGAAAATGAAGTTTATGAACTTCTTAACACAAATCTTCAAACTCTGTTGGATTTTTGATGAACTATTGTAACATAAATAATAGTGTTTCAGGTTTTTTTTACTTCCTGTGACTGCTGCTTATTAGGTTTCCCTGGTTTAATCTCTCCTCTCCCTTTAAGTCTCTACTCTGAAAATCTGTAAAAATCACCATAAAATCAAATCTCCATATAAAATGTGTGGATAAACTAACGCCCTTGAGATAAAAGCACAACACACAAAAAGGGGACATGGCAGGGGCAATACCTTAGATTAGATTAACTGATAAAGCTGGGAAAAAAAAATGTATTGGATCCCAGAGACATGGACATGAGTCAATTGACTTAATAAAAGTTGTGGTTTACCCAGAAAGCTTAATCCCTTTTGTATCTTAGACCATCGCTGCAGTACTGATGGCTTTGTCAGCTCCCAACACTCAGCAGTCTACTTACCTGTGTTTGACACATCAATGGAAAAATCTCAAAACCTGACCATTCCCATTTATATAAATAAAGAAATTGCACACTGTATGGCACCTTACAAAGACACCTTTTAATATCTTTAAAACTCTCTGGCTTCTTTATTACGATGCGCTTTAGAAATGCAGAAACAAATGGCCATTTGCCTGAGGCAAACTGTGATTAAATGACTAAAATCAAAGACTTTTAGTTAAAGAATGACTAAAATAGATGAGAGAGACAGAATAGTGTAAAACTAAGATTTTACAGAACTAGAAATATCATTGTCATAAAATATCCTGAAATATACTGAAAGTTTTACAAATACCATTAAAGAAATTTCATGTGAAACTTCTACTAGATGTTTTTAAAATATTTCACAATAATTTTGTACCAAAAAAAAATTAGCCAAATTTACTATTACAATTGCTTTGATGATAAGCGAGCTAAATTTTTTTTTAATGGGAACAAAGGGCAACCTCTTCTTTCTTAATTACTGCACCCCAAAATTCTTCTGAAACATTCTTTGTCACTTTAAATTTCAGGTGAGGAGTACACATACGAACAATTACTACAATGGGCACGGCAGACCTTGTTTTCCTATAGGTAACGTATTCAGCATCAAACAAATCTATTGTCTGTATTTCTGCAGATCTGTAAGTGCATAATTTTCTTGCAGGTTTCCCAGACAATACGCCCGTAGGGGCAGAACCTGTACAATTTTACTATTACGCTGTCATCAGGAGCTTTATTATAAATTGGTAAATAGAATTTCAGAGACACAGTGGCTTTTCATTGTCACTTGTTTTGAACTTCAAAGAAAAAGTGACTTGTAGAGTTTGTGCATTAGAAACTCTCCAGCGGTGACTTTTATGTATATTAGGTAGAAAGAAAAGATTAAGAAACTAGATGAAACAGCAATAAGGGAACAGGAATAATTTTAATTTAGTAAGACTAAATCATAACAAATGTTTTTAATGATTTGCAAACTGCTTAAAGAGAATGGAGATTAATTTTACTGCATAAACTTGTGTAATGTACGAAGTCTGTGGGGTGGCTGTTGGGTTTTAGAGGATGAATGTATTGTAGAAAACTTTTCAATACTTTGAATCTAATTCCCTTCTGTTACTTTGCACCTGCAGCCTGCAAAAACACTACACATTCGGCTTTTTTTGTTTAGTTACCTTGGCCGTAGCAGTTTCCAAATGATTAATATCACCTTTGCACAGATACAAATAAATACATAAGTTGCAATGAACTGAGGACTGAGAACGCTGAAATGTAATTAGCTACTAGCATGCTTTTTACTGGCAAATATTAAACTACACAGCAAACAGAAATAAAGGACGAAACAGACCCATGCAACACCATTACTCAATAAAAATGATGCGTTTATAACCTCGTTACTCACATTTTATAGTTGTGGGTGCTGAAACAGAGAGAAGCGGTTGTGCAAGGTCACACAGGCAGAGTTTGGAACAGAAATCAGACATCTCATTCCCTAGACTGGTCTTCTGCTCACTGTTTTATGACTTTTCTTTTTTTCTCTTTTCCCTTTTTATTAAAACACAGATAGGTCATCATAGTAATCTTACAAAAAGGCCTCGTGTGACACACAGATAAGTACGGACTTCAGATAAGCTGCATCTCCTCAGCTTCATTTGCACCAACAGAGTTTGTGGATTTCAATAAACCTGATGTGGAAATAAATATCAACCTTAAGAGAAATATATAGAAATTTCTACAGTAGTGTTCTGGTCTCTCTGAACTCAGTAATAAAAATTCAGTTGTGAATAAATTTCGCTCACAATATTGGATTTAAATCTTTGCATCTTCTAAATTGTCTCATTTGCAAGCAAACTGCTGCCAACAAAAATCCTTCCATTCATTCCAGGGAAGTCCGGGTCCACTTCTGAATGAAGGAGAGTGGAAAATGCACCAACACACCTCTTCAGCTTGGTCTTCATGAGGACTCATTTGTTAATGAACCTTTACTTTTTCAGTACGCCTCTGGAGCACCAAGTGATGTCACTGGAGAAAGGCAAAAGGAGAATGGGTGCTTGCTTCACTAAATCAAAATTAAACAAACAAACAAACAAACAAACAAACAAACTTTTTCTATAGAAGAAAGCTTGGTTTTGGTTTGGTTTGATTTTTTCTTCCTCCCTCCAGAGCTTCCACATAATCCCTATTTTCCTGCAAGTAATGTTTAGAGTCCCACTTAGTGATAAAATTTGTGGGACTGACGAACTAAAGGTAACAGGGGCCAAATTCCAGTCAAAGGTTAAGAACAGAAAGAGTTGCTTTTAGAGTGAAGAAGTGAAAAATATCTAAAGGAACGGCAAATCTCAGCCAATTTTCTCAAACCCCTTCGACTAGACAGTTTATCTTAGAACAGATTATTCTACAATAATATTTGTAAAAAAAACCAGGGCATTTCCATTGAATCACTTCAAGTCTGGAATTACTTCCCAAGTCATGTTGACCCGGCTTAAATTTATTTAAGCCTTTTCTCATTCTGCAAACTCTGTTCTTTGTCCTTGGTTACATTTTTGTGCGTGTGTGTATTTTCTTGCATTGTTTCATGTAGACGGGGTCAGAGAGGCACTGGGCAACCTCGGAAATCCCTGACAGGTTTCACAGGTAGGTTCATTTTTGGGACAACCTATCCTTCCTTCTACATTTTCCCATCTTCAACTATATAACAATGTCCCTGCAAAAGACCCTTCTAACAAAATAAAATGTCAGAAACACAGCAGGAAGGTTTTAAAAATGAACACAAATCAGCTTGGAAACCTCCACAACAGTGTATATAAGTATTTGTGGCTTCATGCTTCACCACTTTTCACATTTAACGAAGCTATGCTTAGAAAGGATTTTAGTCCACATAAGTCAGCATTTCTAAACCTTTAATTATCTTTGCAGAACTCCTTCTGCATTTATATTTTTGTCTGGTGACAACATGACTAGAAATTAATGCATCTTCTAACATGCGGTCATGAAATTCATTTTCAAAAACCTAAATATCTGATCTTTTGTATCCTGCAGATGCTAGTGGAGCTCACAATGGTATTGGTACATTCTGCTGCCAAATGACCCTGCAGACCTTGTGCCTCTTTCAAAATAAATCTGACTTCTAATTTTGCTGCCCTCAGTCACCTTTGGCAACATCTTGTCCTGCAAATAGATCAACTCAAAGCCAGGTGCTTAGTTGCAAAGTAAGATCCTTTACAACATAAGTGTCGCAGAATCAGAAACTTTCTTACATTACGTTCCTATTATTTCTTTGTCCTTGCAACACCTGAGGTTGTTCAGCGAGTGGAAGAACGCGGCACCATGAGCTGAGAAGGGAATGTCACCTGTCAGTCCAAATATCTCAGATCCGTTTCTTTGCTTGCGTGTACTGGGAACACCGAATTGTATTGCATTTTATTGGCAGCTGCTTTATTTTGTATTTACAAAGACCTAGACTGCCAGTTTACAATCTGCCTGCAAATCAGTTGCAACATGGCTGAGCTCTCCCAGAAGAAGAGTCAGGGAATCATCTGGTAGGGAAAAATAGCACAAAACATCAGCACACCCCTCCTCTAATCCTTCCAGTTCCTACAGAATTAGGGAACAAAATGTGGCTATAGTATACCTATATCTAGGATTTTTTAAAAAAATTAAGAAGTCCAGGAAATAATGCTTGAGTCATCCGTTAAATAATGCTCATGAGGGCATGTAACACGGAGCTTTGACTTGTTTTGAGAAACAGCACACCACACACCCAGCACTAACATAGATTAGGAATTTACCAGCATTTTATTTGCCTTCCTCCCGAGATTTTGCAAGCACAGGTGTAGCTGCAAATACCAATACATGTTTATATTTTAAAGAGGTTAGAAAGGGACCTCAAGTTTGAAAAAGTCAATGCAATTATATAAAACATTGAACTTCCTAGATTTTTTTTTTTAATTAAATGCTGATGTTTTTCAAACTTGAGAGACAATTTGAGGGCATTCATTGCTTCAGAACAGCTTTTCAAAAAAAAACAATAAAGACTCTGCTACCCAAATTTTCTCTCTCCTTCATTTTCTCTCTCTTCTCTTCTCTTCCAAAAGAAGCTAAACAAAACTACTCTGTAACATGCTATACTACAGAATATCATTGCCACCGCCTCTGGCTCTGACCCAGGAATTCACAGTAACACCTTGCATAAGCATTATTTTCATTAACAGATTGATAAAGACAATGTCAAGTCCAAGAACAACCCTGACAATAAAATTGCAGCATCATCCTATTATTAGCACCACAATCAGTCTAATGCTGAAAGATTTTTAAAGGAATTTTGGGATCGGGATTGTGTCAGCAATATACTAATGATGGCAATTCATGGTCAGTTCAATCACACATTTAGGTTTTTTGTTTCAAGGTAAAGTATTTGTTCTTTCATCCTTGTCTCTTATATTGTCATCCCCTTCAGCCTCAAAGTTATTACCTAAAAAATGTTTCCCTTCAAGTCTCAAAAAGTTTCCCTTTCCCTGTCATCCAAGTTCTTTGAATAAGTGAAATTCAGATTTCTATATGCATACCACTCTAATAATTTTTAACTGTATTTTAAGGGCAACATAAATAGTCCTGCTAAAACAACATTGTCTTATTTGATGTGTTTCATTTTTAAATATAGTGACTGACTTTACTATATGTATTGTTGTACGAAAAATAATGAAAGAAGAATCTTGTCTGCAGGAAAAGGTAAAACATTTCCTTTCCACAAAAGCAACGAAAATATTTAATTATTTCTACGATACAAATGATGTTTTGTCTTCTGGCACTAAGGAAAAATTCTGTGATGGGCAAGATGCTATGGAATGTGCAAATCTGTATGAGGTACAAGGAGTGACATGGGCTGTCCAGCTTCATTCCATGGTGTTTGGGATGAAGTTCTCATCATCTCCGTCCACTGAACTAACAAGATGCTCGGCTTTCCCAGTAACTGTGCCTTGTTTGTTTAATTGATGATCTTCTCTAAAAGGTAACTGTGTGCTACTCTTGGAAGTGGTTCATAATAAGAAAATCCAACACCTATTATGGAGTTTCCACTGAAGTCGGTGAGTTCAGAACATGGGCAGAACAAGGCTCTGTGTGACAAGTCTGATGCTCCAGATCAGATATTGCCCTTGTCTGAGGAATAATTAAGTGTATCAAAAAGCACCATGAGAATTCTGATCAGCATCTTCCTCTTGTATAAAGAAAAGTACTGATAAAAAAATATGCTGCATGCATGCATGCAATGTGTAACCCTACAAATGAAACACTTTGAGATTTTTTAATTCAAATTACCAACAAATTATACAACTTACTAACAGCAGAAGTGTATTCACAAGGACTTGGAATTATTTTTTTCCATTAACAGTTTATATTTTGCACTTCATTATATCATGATTATACATAGTCACAAATTGAATGACCAACATACAATGATTCAGTAAGACAGGATCTGTGTATGATACTAATGGCTTTTGCTTTGTCTCAGCTTCCTTTCCTCATTTGAAGAAAAAAAAAAGGAAGCCTTAAAACTCATCAAGCATCCTGGGCTAGTCTAACTTAATCCCTGATCACAGCTGCTCTCTTCAGAGCCTTTGCTTAGGAAATGACTAAGCAGTATCTAACTGATATGGGAATCATTACACATCAAATCAGGTTGAATGAGCAAATCACAAAATCAGCAGCTTATCTGAACCCATCATTCCTGCACCTTCCGCTGGACTTACATCCTGATAGAAATTCATCTTACCTGCTCTTAAACACTTCCAGCAACGGGTATTTCACAAAATTTCTCTCGTTCATAAAATGATGAAAAGGAGATGCGGAAGAGACTTAAACGGAACCAGAAACACAGAGGGTCAGGCAGACATCAGACAGGAGGGCAAGAGGGGACAACCATTGGGGCAGGTAGCAGTGGTACCACCCTACAAGACCTTCCGCTTTGACTTGCAGTAAAAGCCAAGCAAGAGTCTTTCGGCATGTCTGCCTTCCCTCCGGCCTCTCCATTTCCAATTAGAATTAATGCTTCTTCTATATCAGCATCATTTTCTCCAGACTGTGTTATTGAGTGCCTAAGCAGACGAATAAAAGCAAGGGCAGAGAAAGGTTAATACTACCGCACAGGAGAAAAGATACCATTAGTAGATATATTGGGTTGTACTCTATTAGCCAGCAACAAACAAATGTCCATTGCCTGTGAGTTAAATACACAAATATTTAATGAATTCTTATTTTCAGACACGCATAGTCATGATCACAATCGTTAATCCAAGAACTGTGTTGCATTATTAGGTCAATCTACATAAAAGGGGTCACTCAGTCTGCATTGGATTGAGTTGGCTTAACCCTGCACAGCAATTCCAGGCTATTTGGTTAAGCGAGATATCAAAATGCTTTGCATGACATTCCAGTTCTGTCAGGATCTCAAAACACCTGGTAATGTTCACCTTCCAATGCAGATGAGCGTGTGCGAGGGAAAAAAGTCACATTTCTAGTAATATATGCTGTCTTCTTCATTACACAGGAAAGCTTTAAAGAAGCACCACTTTTGCTTTAGTACCTCGTAGAGATGGTCACACTCAGACTTAGTGACTGCACCATGCAGAACCCAATCCCCCCATGGCCTATTTGGGGGCCTGATGGAAGTGAACATATATTGGAAGATGGAAAAGCTCTGTACAACAAAACCATTACACACACTAAAAGCAAGAGGTAATACTTTCTGTGTTCTTTCTTTGTAAATCACCACACTACTTGCAGTGTCACAGCAGTTCTGCAGCTTGCAAATACCGATTAAGGCTAAAATTAAACACAACTACATTTTTAAAAATGATATCATGTCAGAGAATACCAAATAAACACAAAAATATTAATACACATTAGCACTTTTTATTATCTCAGTCTGTAGTTGGAACATGTCTCTGTTGACATAGTGAACGTAACAAACCATTTTGACCTTTCTGGAGAACAATATTAATGTTTCAGAATATTAATGTATCCAGAAATTATGCATATGAGAAGAGAATCAATCCAGAGAGTCTCTCTGACCATTCCTTTCTTTACATTGAGCACTAAAACTTATTCCTTTAACTTCGCATAGCTCCTACACCACAGGACTCAGTTTTCCAAGTATCTGAAGGTGCAATTCACTGCAGCTAGAATTCACTTTTCCTGCCAGGCTGGCCAAATATCTATTCAGAAGATTGAAGTTGGGACATTTCTATCTGCATCATATAAATCTGTCTGGTTTAGTTCACAAGGGTTGTAAAAAGTGGGCTCAGCACATGGTATACCCCGGCACCCATCGATCCAAGATTTTCATAAGCATTTGCACACACAAACTCACAATCACTTCTCGTAAGGCCATAAACAGCACGATTTTCATTTTGACTGCCTCCTCCGGCAGTCACGGTTCAGACAGACACAGACCCAGTTTCTTCCTCCTAAACCCAAACCATGATGTTCAGCCAGCTAATAATTGCCTCTTTTATGGATCATTTGTCTGATCACTCTCATTTCCAAAGGCAGAAAAAGAAAAATTCTTTCCTGATGGATAAAGTCTGTACCCAGGAAGGGGAGACAAAGGCTCCCATGACTATTTAATGATTTCACCTAACGACTGGCACAGTCATTAGTGAAGGCTCCAGAATCTAATCATCCCTAGTGACTGCTCTAATATTAGGCTAGTAATTCAGACTTAATTTTGCTGTGTTTCTGTCTGGCACAAGAACCAGATGAGATTAGTAGCTCACTGGGTCTCTCCCTCACCCAACATCTCTCCCTCCAAGAGTGGCCTAACATTTTTTTTCTGCAGTTTTGTCTTGGAAACCCTACCAGATCAGAGCACGTCTGTGGATATGTCCATATCCAGCCTGTGAACCCTCATGCAACTGCGTGATCTTAGTTTCTACTTTTCCTAAAGCAGCAAGACCAAGGAGCTCTGCACACCCAGAAACCAAACCATCAGCCCCCAGGGGATTCCCTGGGTGAAATCACAAACGTGTCAGAATTTCAGGCAGAAAGGGGTCAGGTAATTTGTCACAGGTCAGGAAAAGAAGCGTCATTATCTTCAGTTTAAGCACCCCAGCAGTTAGTTGGGATTTGTGTGTCTATATATTTTTAGGCGTACAACCATAAGAAATCCAAGCTAAACTTCTAAAATGACCAAAAGGAGTGTCTTTGGGTCCAAATTATCCTCTACAGATTTTGACGACAGAACTAACTTCTGTCAACAGGTGGAAATGGTAAAGAGGCAACAGGCAGCATTAGACAAAGAATATCTTATTAACTTTTAAAATATGCCTTTTTACATCCGTTCTATTAGATTTTGCACTTCGCATTAAATGTTGAACTCTTGGAAGATTTGTTCTAAATATCTGTAATTTTAGGTCTATGTTTTTCAATAGCAACATTGCATAAGAATGACAAAAATATAGATTTTGCAACTTTATGTTAAATGAAAAGTCTAAAGTTGAAAAGCTACATTATGATCTACGGATCTAAATAAAAACAAAATACACTACTCTTTGGAGATTTCAGAGTCAAAGTTTCTGATGGCCACTTATCTCTGCAAAAGATTAGCTGTGAAAATCTCTCTTTTTACCTTTGATATGGAAAGTAACTACGGTCAGGCAAAGCTTCACAAAACCAACATTAAAGAAAAGAGTGGTGAAACAGCCATCACCACACCATTTCCACACAAAAATGGCTATTGCTGCACACGGAGTACTCAAATGCTCATCCAACTGCACTGTGCAAACACAGCTATGTGATACGCATATGCAAATGTTGGTCTCATCACATTCAAATACATGCATCTGCAAAGGTTTTTTTAGAGGTCAGCTGAAAATATTGGCTGCCTTGCCTAAGGAGCTCAGACTTTTTCAACACACATCACATATTTCCACAATTATTCACCAGACTATCTTGCCTTTGTTTTCTAAATCACTCCTTTAAATTAAACTAGTAAGATTACAAGGCAAAATTACATTAATGGATAATATAATGTCCCAAAAGGAAATTAATATAAATTACGAACAAGCAAGAGAAATAGGAAAATCTTTTTAGAGCAATATTTTCTCTTGTCACACACTTGCCTAACATCATGACATTACAGAGATCAACCAACGCAGGAAAGATTAAAGACCCGCTGTGGGATTCCAGGCTTCAAACACTTCAAAATGTGGAATTCATCCAGTAAATTATTAAAAGTTGCACTTCCACTGGAACTGCATGGAGTTTTCACAGTGCACATGCAGTTTTCACATATTTCTGTGTATTTACTGTGCATGGAAAATCTCTTTGGCAAGCACTCAGGTATGAGGTAGGATGTGCTGAGGCCAAGGTGCTTGCAGGGAACCAACTGTAAGAGAAGTCTGGCCACTTGCAGTTGCATGTTGTGATACAAGAACATCTGAAGATAATTTTGTCTTCAAGAGTACATGCTGCTTCTTGAAAATGTCCTTGAAAATATCACAATCTAAGTGAACAGAACAGCTACTCAAAAATGAGATGAGTCAGGAGGAAATATTATCATTTCTATCCTGAGGCAATTAAGTTCACTCAATAACTTGCACTCTGTCTAACCTCTAAACTACTTTAAAAGTGCTAGAAACATTATTTTCAGTTACAGGAAGAAAACGGGAATTTAACTAGACTTCATTCATAAATAAAATCTGGAGAAAAAAATTATAATCTTTGCCACTTGAAACAAATTAATAAGGATGAAATCTCTAATTAGGAAGGAACAATTAATGCAGGGAAATCTCAAGCCTGTTCGCTTTCCATGTATCCAGTTTTCACTATAGAAATGAATCTTTGAAAAGGTCTCCTGTTGCATTTTTGATATTTTTTGCCAGGGGAGGTGTTGCAACAGTCCAAAGGAAGGTGGATGGACCAGAAGAGCTTCCAGCAACTGCAGTATAGAGTTCCCGCGTGTTAAACAGAAAACCCAAGCAAGAGTCACTGGCAGTATCCTCAAAAGTCAGATACAAGTTTAGAAATGGACACTGAAGGCAAAAAGAACGAGAAAGCCTTTGAAGAGAGAGGAAACATACAGAAAGGAGAACAGTAAATGCAGAACTTCAGGGTAAAAAGAGAGGAAAAAGGACCAGAATACAGAGATTTAAGAGTACTAGGGAGAAAAGTTTTGACCTAGCAATAGGATAGCACGCAAAACACAAGGCTTGATTAAACACTGCAATAAAGTTAGCCACAACTATCCCATGAGCAATATCCAGACTAATAAATTGGGAACACTGACAGTCTGAACAGGATTATAATTTATTAGTCCTTTGGTTGAGCATCTGAGCCCCATAAGCACATCTGGCTTCCTCAGTGTCTGTGTTCTAGCGACAGATGCCATTTCTGCAGCAGTCAGGGGTGCGAAAATTAACATAGAGGACCGCATTACCAAACATACTGGAGGGAGGAACTGCAAGATGAAAGAATGGATACATATCTGGAAGCCCAAAGAGGTGAAGTTCCACAAAGAGATAGCTCAGAAGGCTTCAAGTTGACATCAGAGTATGGCAGTTCATATTCATTGCCCTGCAGCTCATTTACCGGGGGTTCTGGGAGGTGGAATGTGGCTGCATGACTTATTCTAACAGTCCCAGGGTTGAGACACGCTGTAAAAAATCTGACAGATAAGAAAAGAATCAGTGTCAGGCAGAAGCAAAGACATTCTCCTTATTTTTGCAAACTTCTTTCAGACAGCATAATGAAGAGTTTTTACCTTGCTAGACTGAACTTACCAAGTTTCACCCTGAAAATGTTAAGATGACTGCTTTAACATACATATAAGGAGAAGTAAATCCAATTAAGTGCAGCTCCTCAGTATAGCTGGAACTGGCCATGATCTGGATGACTCAGGACAGGACTGTACCTCCTCACTTCTAGGATCTGCTATCATCAGTTCTGCCTTGTGAGAAAGGTCTTCTCCATGCATCCATACGGAAAAAAAAGATAGCAATAGTGAGACAGTTTCCATCTCCAGACAACTCTTTGGATTATGTCCTTACCTTGTGTAGACAGAAGGAGAGATTCGCAGGCCTATAATAAGTCCCACTTCTTCAGATTTTTATACGGATTATTAGAGCAGGAAATTTGAGTATATGTAACTGGTTGCATAATCATATATTTTCCTTTAAATTAAGCTAATAGCAGGAAAATCCATTTTGGGCCTCTGAAGTGGAGCACTTGCTCTGGACACCAACATTTTATCCCTGCTTCTACTGCAACTTCCAGAGCATCCTTGAGGGCAACCTGTACATAAAAACATCAGATTCTGTCTGCATTGACCTGTGCGCTTGAGTACCACTCTGGATATAGTATTATGCTAGCGTGGTATGGGTTGTATAAGAACCATAAAAGAATCTGAAAAACACTCCCTTAAAAGACAAGTTCTGAGCCCTCACATCAGCAATTTTCTTTTCAAAGTGCTGGCGTGGTAAAACGACCCAGCACACTGTCATCTTTCAGCTCAATTGTGGTTTGGGGAAATGAGTCAGGACTTGCCAGTGTCTGGTCTGCGGTAAAATTTCTACAGAGCAGTAGGACTCCTTTTATTATCCATATGAAGTAATCTATTAATATACAAAATACACATTTCCAAAGAAGTGTGAAATAGAGGCAAATCTCATGAAAAATTTTGTCTCTCAAAATGCATTTTAAAAACTTCTTTTAAACTTTTCTAAAGAAAATCCTTAACTCTGGAGATGTGTTTGAGGACAGAAAAAAAAAAAAGCGGTAATGTCAAAAAGCAACATAAAACCCAAAGAATACAGTACCAAGGAAACACAATTTGATGAGAATTGCAGGTCATTCCTGTTGCCATTGAGAAAGGAATTAGGGTGTGGGGGACGGCTTAATGCTCCACCATGTGGAACATAAGTCAATAAAATTTTAGTTATTCAGTAAAATGCCATTGTAAAGTCTCCTTGCTTGACTTTGCCACTGCTGTTCTGTATGTAAGGTTTGAATTACTTTACTTGGAACATTTTCTGTTTACTTTTCTTATCTGAGCAATTTATTACATTTGATGCAACACTGTGTTATGACATCAATATTAATAGTAACACATCAATAATAAAATGACTTCTTATGTTTCACAGCCGTGCATTGAAATTTCCAGAAACTGCATTACATATTATTACCATTATGTATTCAATGATACACAATCTTTCATAAATACCGGACAAAGTATGGTAAACCAGACAGTAATTCAATAACAACATCAGAACATACAAAGAAGTCAAAACCACTAAGTCTAATCTTCAAAAGATAGAGCAAAATTGTATTCTGTGTTGTGCAAGAAACGATTGAATAAATGAAGCTGATCCTGAATCAGCACAAGATCTCCAAAGGGTATTTAACCGAAGTCTTTTAGACACAGACCCGAATGCCTCCCCAAGAAACTCATTTAAGGCTGCAAGTAGCAGATGAAGACAAATGTCAATTAAGAGCAACGCTGCCTACCTTTTTCTCTTGCTTCCCTGTCTACTGCAATCAGTGCAAAAGACTGACTGGTTCCTACTCACACCCCGGGGACAGTCGGTGTTGCCAGCCAGGAGTCTTGCAGAGATCCCAGAGTGACAACTGGGCCACGCAGGGCCAAGCACGGCCCCCAACAGCCCTTTCCAGTCAGCTCCAAATGGTAACGGCTCTGTCGGCAATTTTGCTCCCTCCGGTCCCCCAGAAGACCACGGATGCTGTCACTGAAAACAATTACAGCTTCAGGCAATCGCTGCTGCTGGAGAAGCAGTTCAGTTTATCTCTCCACCACCAACCATTGCTGCTGCACCTACCCAGGGCACTCCAGCCAGCGAGCAGCTCTGCCCAGGGCTGCATCGCAGATCTGTCCTCCCCCGGCTTCCCCGCTTCCCGTGGCTGAAACTGCCTGGCCATGTCCTCTCAGTCACACGGCACCGAAATTCAATTTTGGTGACACCGATGAGGAGATCTCGGCCATCTCTGGCGTCACTGCTGTGTGTGCTGTGTCAGCAGGGGACACCGGGCCTCGGCTCCACTCCGTCCTCTCTCAACCACTTGCTGCTCCAAGGACCATGAGAAACAATTTCATTCCCCAGGTTTTCCTACTCTATTGAATCACAAATCCTTGCCACTAGCTCTTCATATCCAAAATCAAACCCAGAACAGTGGCCAGGCGCTGCAAACTAAGAAAAAGGAGAATTTCCTGGCACATGCTACACTTCTCTAGAGGCACCCACCTAACATAGCCAAACAAAATGTAGCTGTAGAAAAGATCGAACGATTGCATCGAACTTGAACACAGAGGAACAGCTGAAGTGACATCAGTTGGTGGGTCTCTAACACACCAGTGACTCAAATGACTCTTTTGCAATGGGATAGCTGGGCAAACAGAAGTTAGAACGCTGCAAGAGTTTTCCACTTCCAAAATTGGAAATACCATTGGAGAAAACAAAAACCAACCAACCAAACAAAAAACAACCAAACAAACAAAAAACCAACCAAACAAAAAAAACCCACACCAACTTTGAATTTCAAATTTTTACAATTTTAACCATTTTTACCAGTTACACAAATAGCTGTGAATCTGAGGCTCAGAAATACCCCTACCTACCTGAGCAAATAAACGTTTACACATTTCCCTGGCAAGGTGCACTGGGAAACAGCGCGCCTGAGCAGCAAACAGCCTGTGGAGAAGGTGAATTAAACCATCTGGGGTTCCAAAAACCTGATTTGGAAAGGACCCACCTTCTGTCCTCAGTAAGCTGCTATCAATAGCACTAGAAGAAGACAAAACGCTATCTGTAGCTCTCTGCCAGGATATGGAGTGGGGCTGAGTTACTGCTGGATAGTTTTCTGATCTATTAGTGAATAAAACTGCCACCTCAGTTAAACTATATTTCCTGTCACCTTGTCTTTCTTTTTGCCATAATTGTTACAAGCATGTACTTGCACTCAATAGTTTCCTTAAAAACCAACAAGTAAAATTGAACATGGTCACTGCTGTCGTTTAACGAATTGCAGTTTCTTTCTTTGTGTTTGAAGTCTAAAAGGTTTCGTGCTTGTTAGCCAGCATAATTTCACTTTCCCTGTTCTATAAGAATAATGTGTAGATGAGATTTTTGGGGGGCAAAATTTTCGCATGTAATGGAAAGGAGAGAAAATGCATCCAAACAACTTCTGAATTGGTCTGAATACAAAATTACAATACAGTGAATAACTTCTTATTATAGGGGTGCTCAATATTTTTCATTCAATGAGCAAGAATTTCTGTTGTACCTTCTATTGAGATTCTTAGCATTCCATCTGTGATTTAACAAATCGCGTGTAGGAAGGTGAGAATTGCTTAAAAGTAAAACTGCTTCATGCATCTTCCAGAATTTTTTAAGCAGTTTAACACATAAAAACAAGGAAAAGAAAACGGAACTACTAGAGACGTCCACCTCTTCGTATATCACAACGACTAAGCCTATGAACCCTTTGACTGAGGCTTGGTAACAAGAGCAGTCAGAATATTGTGCGTGTCTCTGTGTGAACTTCAAGCTACTAAATAAGTAACAGTGACACGACCTAGATAAAGTACCAGAGTAAAATGAAAAAGATAAGTTGCTGCCAAAACGAAGACAAAAGTTGCTGGCTAAAAGGTGCTAGAAGTTATCAAATGACATTGACTTAAGTGAAACACGACCTAAAACCAGCCAACAAACTGTCAGTATCAATCACTGTTGTGCTTAATATCAGGAAAATATGAGATATGCACAGAGTCAGCCTGGTGGACACCTGCTAATCCAGTGACTAAGTTCACCAAGGAAAGTCAGAAGCAAACACTGGCATAGGGGCTTTCAAAAAGACACTGGGGAAATTAAGCATCCAGGTCCAAATTTTTAATGAAATCTGCTGTGCAGAGAAATGGAACAACAGTTAATGACTCACTGCATACAGCTCTTCCTCAATTTTTTCTGGTGTTACTTCTCTCTCTGCAATATACCTATTTTTAAGCTAAGAGCATAATTTCAGTAACTCAAATATTATCACAGTGTTTTAATTGTGAGTAAACATTGACTTAACAGGGGAAAACACTTGAAAAAATAATGAGAGAACAAGTTTTGAGTCACATCAAACACTAAAATTGAAATGAACATAGCTTATACACATATTATTCATATATACAATAATATTCTGCTGCTAGAAGGAAAACAGATGATTCAGTAGTGAGGAAACTATCCTAGAAATTGGGGTAATCTGTCCCAAACTGATTGCTGTACACTTGGTGGCAAGTGAGGATTTTAACTCTCAAACCTCAGTATAAAGTATTATACGTTTCTTCCACCTTTCAGAAATGCTGCGACTATTAATGTACCAATTAACTGCAAATTAACAAAATCACCAAGAAACAGGTAGTTTGCATGACCTGTAGGTGGGAAATGGGGTTCAAATAATAGAAGCATCAAAGGGAAACCAGAGCAGCACTTCATCCCTGCACTGTATATTTACCGTTATCAGCACCTGGTACCCACCAAGGGATGCAAAGACAACCAGCTCCACGTTCACACGAGCTCTGGAGCATCCTTTGCCATTACCAGGTTATCGTGTTTATATCTTCACCCCGCTTTTAAAAATGGGCCAAACTACTGAGGACAGGACTGTGAAAATAAATATATAATTCGAGATTCACAGCTGACATGCAGCTTAAATAGTCATCTGCTACTCTAAAGCAGATACAAGAAAAAACAATGGAAAAAGGAGGATTTCACACACACTTCGAACACCTACAGCCCTGCAGGACTGCAGAGTTTCCAGTGTAGGAAGCAGCATAAATCATATCAATGTCAATGATGTGCTGACATTTCATTTTTCATCCAGGTTTCACCTGTAAGGAGGAGCCCAGACTTTACACACAGCCTAATTTTAGGCACCGCTGTGAGGTGAGTTCAGGTGGATGCAATGACTTAGGGTAGAGGAAGCTCTGGAATGAACGAACATCAGCCAGATGTAAATTCAAAAATTCAACATTCAGAGACCTAATTGGAGGCTCAGATGGAACTTGTGCACAGCATTTAGCAATACCTACACTGTATATATTGTACAAGATCTACATGCAGTTTTGCTTTGGCTTGTATCTGCATCGATCTTTGAAGTAGAACACCACTCACTTCTGAGCACAGAAACCAACTACGCATTAAAACCAGGTAAAACAGAAAATGACAACAAACTAGAAAGACGAACATTTTTGCATGTCAAAATTAATAAATGTTCTATTTGCTGCTCACACAGAAAAAATGCAAGGTCACTTTCAGCAGATCCAGTGAACACTATCATACTGTAAGTTGAGTTTTAACATAATACAAAGCCATCTGGTAGGGAAACTCGAACTCAGCAGATGCATTTGGAAAACAGAGCGTTCATTTTTATTGTGCACTAAAATTAGATTTAAAGTGTGCTCAAAAGCATAACTAAACCAGATTGTCCCTTCTAGCATTTATGTTGCAGACACCAATGAGCCCTGTATTTGTTGATTCTGTGTTCAGCCCTTTGCTCTGGTTAGTATCCCTGTCAAAATATTAACTGGGAAACTTCCTTCTGATAAATATAACTCCAAATAAGCATCTAAATGCTCTCTTATGCTTGTTAGTTGTTCAAATTTTCTTAAGAAATCATACTATTTACCTTCAAAGTTTGTGCTCTATGAAAATTCACTAGGAAAAAAATTAACTAGAAAGGCAAAGCATCACTAGCTGACTTTTTTCTATTAGGTACATTAATACTCAGTCTTCAAAGCAAAATAATTATATAAGAAAAAAAGGCAGACAGAAATATAAGACATCTACTTCTCTTGGTATTGAAAAAGCCACCGATCTGGGACAGTAATAACACCATACCCGGCACCCTGTAAAAGTAACGAATTCATCTAGAAGTTGTTACTGTACATCCACATTTTCAAGTTCCAGGTTTTGCCTCTAGAGACTGGAAATTCGTTACTTTCAACAATAACAACAAAAAAAAAAGACCAGAACCTTACTTAAAACTGCTGCATATTTGGTCTTGCATATGACTCACAGTAATTTAAGAAGTGAAAATAAATCTTGGTCCCTCGTAGGATTTTGTGAAGACAAAATGTTCTATGATGGTTTTCAGTCTTTGATTAGCGTAGCCTTATAATCTATGTGCACAGTAATGTGTTCTTTCTCTGGTGAAGAAGTAAACTTAAAGAAACTCTCAAAACTGCCTACCTCTGCCAGAACTCAGAAGTAACCTGCAAGAGACTTGGAAGTCTTTTAAAAACCCTAGACTTTTTTTTGGTTTGGTTAGCTTTTTCCAAAATCCGCCCATATCCCATCCTAATTTTCAAGTGTTGACAAGGACAATTCCCCATCACCTTCCACTTCCCTGCCATTTCTGCTGTATCGTGCTTAGGTCCCAGAGACCTACAGCTACAAAGCGCTTCAAAACCCTCCTTGGGGTTACAGCACTTTGCTCCTCTCCTGCTTCTCAATCCTCGTCCCCTCCACACAAACCTCACTCGTGACTTAAGTAGTGAAAATTCAGGTGATTGCCACGACTCCAGCTTCTCGTTTCTCTCCCAGATCTTCCATCACAACTGGAATATTGCCGGAGAGAACCCAGCCCGGCCCTACCAGGCCAGGTTTACCTGAGCCGAGCCACCGCATTGCCGGCCCTTTCCCCTTTTTTATGGCCTCCCTAAATTCCAGCTCTCAACTCCGGAGCTCCTTTAATGCAGTTGTCAAGCTACTATCCACAGCTTGTAATTCACACTTGCTATAAAGCATTATACGATGCTCTCCATGAAGGGCTCTATATATATTTAAAAAAAAAAATAAAAGAATGAATGCATGAGTTGGATCACATGTCAGCAGTGTTCCTCCTTGGAAACACATTGAAGGTCTGGGAAATGTGAAACAGCAGCCTTATTTAACTCCCTTTCGTGTTACATCTCTTGGATGTCACAAATTCACGCAGTGGCTTTCAGGACTGTTTCTTTTGTTGCCACATAAACCAGTTTGATTCTGAGACCAAAAAAAAAGAAGCATTAAATACTTTGGGATTCTCTTTTGTTTGTATAGAATGGAGATATAATTGCACCTGGCAGAGGTAAGGAACTGCTGAAAGTCAAATCGATTCTGAATCTCTGGGCCCAGGGTAAGAGCAGAGAGCAGTCTGAAAGCCTTGTTATCTCAAAGGCACCTGAGATGTGCAATAAACTTATAGAAATGCGCTGCCTGTCAGCTTGTGTTGCTTAATTACAGCTCACGGACAGTTAAACCAGCGGTGCAGTCCGACTGCTTGAATATTTCTAAGTATTTCGTGACTGCCCTCAAAAAGAACAATTCATCCACGTGGATTTTCAACAGTGTTCTTTCTGTTACCCCATCTTTCAGGAGCATGTCCTGTTTTCAGAGTTACAAACTGTTCAGCATATAATTGAGAATCGGGAACCCACCTCTGCTAGTTTGGAAATGCAGCGGATCGCACCGGTGGTGCAGCTGCCCCATCCGTGGGTGCTGCTTATGCTACAGGTGCTGTGATGTTTGCACCAATGCATAAAGAAAAACACATAATACAGCATCAGACTGCAATTTTCCTTTTAATCTACTTGTAAAAGGTTATTTAAAGGATTAATTACATTTAAATATCTACTAGCTTTGTGCTGCAGCCTATATGATCACAGATTGTATTTTTCAAAATAATATAATTGTTTAATGCCCATGTGTATCCGTTTTCAAGGTTCTGAAAAGGCTGCAGTACGTGAATATCGACCATTTTATTCACGAACTTCCACTATCTCTACCATGGCACCCACAGAGAATCCTATGTGAATTTTGAGAGCAATATATTAACAACATCATTTGCCAGCCAATAGAAAAATTGGATGGAGGCTGAGGATGGCAAATTAGCCTTGAAGTGAATATAGCTAAATTAATGAACTATCGGAACAACCCATCAAAATTCATAACAATTCGAACAGTACCAGGAATCACTGCATGTTTCCTATTAGAAGCAAAGAACAATTCAGGAGCTCCCGAGGTTTGACATTTACAGAAGGTCAGGCCACATATTCTCTTCTGGCCTTAAACAATGCAAACAAAAGGAGTTTTCTCTTTCATAAACTTTTGTTAGACAAGATACTCTTAAAAATCTCTGGAGCTGTGCATAGATATACTAGATGAATATATTTCCATCTTTTAGTCCAAAAGTAGGCGGTGAAAAGAGACAGAACATAATATTACAGGAGTTTTCAATGATATGTAACTGCACTGAGAAGTATTTACTATTCTTCTGAAAAGAAATATATGGTAATATAAGCAGAAAAATAACAATGTGGTATCACTATCATAAACAGGAACATTTGAACAGGTTTTTTTGATGGATGCTCTAATGACTCTTTTTAGTAAGGTCCTGATCCAGGACCTTACTGACTTCAATACTCATCAAATCAATCCTAAAGAACTTATGATCAGGCTTTAGCACCAGTTAACACAGAGAAACCAAGGCCAGGTCATCTCAGGCCAGAGCAGGCTGTAAGGAACAGCAGGTAACGGTTTGTCAAGAAACCCATCACTTATCTTCAGAGAGGCAAAACAAGTAAAACCTTTCTAGAGAACTTCCAGTCGCATGGAGAAAAGAATATTGTTCCTGAACCCTAGGAGTAGTAATTTCTTTACTTCTTTTTTGGTATATCCTTAGTCACAGCAGTATATATACACACATATATATATATACATACACACACATATGCTCGTGTGTATCTCCACTGTTAGTACATCTTCTTCTTTCTTGATTAAATAGCAACAGCTGCCATTAAGTTCCTGTAGGCGTGACCCAGACTGCCTTTCGTATGTGGGTGCAAGCCACATATGAATTAAAATAATGATGCAGTGAATTCCAGCTACAAAGGTTTATTTTCTTTTGCAACATCCACAAATCACTCCTCAGTTTTAACGAGCTTTTTCTCCACTTACACCGTACCCAATTAGAGAGCACTTCTTCAGTAAGCTTTACAATTCTGAGTCAGAAAAACCTAAAGTAAAGAGACTGATAGAGGTGGTATTACTACAGAAAAGAGTAAGAGCTAACATATGCAGTAGAGCTGCACTATATAGATTACTCTGGCATAAGATGATGACTTTCGCAGCTGCATTCTGAAAATAATTGAGTGGTTATACCTAGGAAGTATAACTCAGTGTAATTGCTTTGGTTAGGACGGAGAGGTGAGGGCCACTGGAAGTTCTCATTCGCAAAAAGTACAATCTGAAGTTATACTTCGTTAGGCTAACGGTAATAATGAAATTACAGTGTTTAAATCCCTGTAGTTATATTGACTTGCAAAAGAGTAACACAAAGGCTCATCTGGGCACACAGGTATCACAAGACACAGCACGGTTGTCTGTTACTGCTACACGGATGGACACGTATGCAATCTATATGCAAGACTCAAAGCACGTAACTAGACACCACATACCAGAATAACAGACATTTGACCTAAGACGTGTTTGTGTTTTAAATCACTGTTTGGATTTCAGGGTGGTAACAAGCTTAGGCCAAATCTTGGGACTTTCCAGAAGATAATTCCGATCTCAATGCAATACTCACCAACAGTGGATGGAATCTTTAGGATGAGCTTGGATAAATAACTGGGCAGCTTTAAAAATTCCATGATACAGGTGGCAGCTCAGAGATCTTCGATGCGTTACAGCCTGTGTCACAAAGGCCAGTTACGGAGACTTGCTCCACTTCTGTAACAGAGCTCCTCCTTCATCCAGATCTACACAAAAGGCAAACAAATCAGTCTTGAACAATCTCCCTTCCCCTCCTTTTCCATGACATGATTATATTATTTAGGCCACGTTACGGAGTTTGCTTTGTCTGTGAATCATTCCTGCTCTTCGAGGTAATAAAATAAGAGTTCTGACATTAATTTTATCACTCTCCACTGAGCTCGGCACACCCAGGATGCTGCAGCTCACACAATGAAAGTGCATTTGAGTGAACTTTCTACGATAATAGCTTCAAAAATTTAGACTTCAATTAAAATGTGAATCAGTCAGAGTTTAAATACTATTTGTGGTAAAATCGTTCTGCTAAATGTAAGAGTCCAGGACACTAAACAGAAGAGATCTAGTTATTATGATGAGTTCTATCTGTGTTATTCTGATCGGTACTAAACACCATTTGAAACAAGCCATGTATCTGGTGCATTATGAAATGGATACCTTAGTTGATTATTACATCCTCATTAATTTTTTTTTTTTTTTAACTAAGCACTGAAAGGAATCCTACAGATTTATGTGAATAACATCTATTTTGTGCTGACAGCAATCTTACCTTGCACTTTCTTACTCCTGCAATTTGCTTAATTTGTTTTTAGACTTGCAAGTCCTAGCACATAACTTGCCCTGATTTAAAAAAGGAAAAGAACCCTCCCCTGAAACCTAGTTTTAATTTCTTGAATTGTGCTCCAATTAGTCTTCTAGTGCAAATTCTACTGACACGTTTCTGCGAGGATGTTGTTTCTCACGTTCCTACACTAAGACAACTTTTAAATTATAGTTAAATAAAGACAATCTGAACTCATAATGTCGAGGCAATCAAAGAATAAATCTATTAGGTTATAAGAAATACTTCAATTATCATCAGCTTTATATAGGGTCCCATTTGCTGAAGCTGTGAATATTCAAAAGAGGTGAGCAAATCATGTATGGGCTGTCTGGGCACCACATGGAGATTCCCAGGGGAGCGCTGGAGGTGTTTTGCCTGCAGCTTCATGGCCCAGACAGGAGCACACAAATCGTTACGTCTTTCTGAGACTACGCTGTTTTCAGTCTAAGAGGAAAGAGTCTCTGGCTCCAGATAACGCTTACCTGGAGAATTTTCTTCCAACAGTTTGCCTCAAGATTTCTCATGGTGTAAAATTATTTGCAGTGCCATGGCACACGAGGTGCAAACAGCTGCCACTGCCCCCCCAGTTTTCACTGCAAGTTTTCTTGACTTTTCACAACCTATTTCCCTCTCCACTTCCTAAAGCAACACGAACTCCGGCCACAAACACTCGTGCGAGTTAAAGAAATGCAGCTTTACATAGCCATAAATAAATCTGTATTCTACCTACAATTTCACAGTTTGCAAAGTATATTCCCTAAATACCTGCAAGTCATGAGGCATTGTTATTTGCTTACGTTGTCTTCTTGTGCTACCCTAAGCCCTTAATTAAAAAAAATTAAATTAAAACTAGTTCAGGACCAATTAGCCTCCGTGACATTCTAATTTTCCGCACTTTACTTTTTCCTTCCCTTAAGGCCGGACACAAGAGCCATGTCCCCAGCTGGGGAGGGCTGGAGATGGCTCTTGCAGAGCCCAGCAGCGCATTCTGGGTGCTGGCCAAAGGTACCATCACCACCAGCAAGTTGCTCTTTCCCCCGGCATCTGCTTTGTTGCCTTTCCAGTGCTTCCATCTCTTGCCAGCCAAAGGAACAGAGACCAACCACCAAACCCAATCCCCGACAGCCATACGGCTGCACAACACACCAGAGCCCAGCCACTGCGTCAACCCCCAGAGAATCGTCTTTTAAAGGAATATACAGCACAGTACTGTCACAAATATATATTGGGTTCGCATAAATAAGTACAGCTACAGGGTGCTACAGTGCAGTTGTTTTCCCAGACTCATTTTCCTGAGCTGTACATAATTACATGAATTGCATGAACAACAGCAGCTGGGAAGCCACCATGTGAGGAAAGACCGAGAGAACCGGGCTGGTTCAGCACTGAGAAAAGGATGCTTGGGGAGATCTCATCACCACGTCCCAGTAAAAGGTGGCTACAAAGCAGATGGCAACTCCCTTTCTACAAGGAGTCGATGGAAAAGACGAGGGGCAATGGGTACAAGTTGCTCCTGGGGAGATTCCGATTGGGCACAAGAGGGAAATTCTTCACAACAAGAACAATCAGCCACTGCAATAATCTCCCCAGGAAGTGGTGGATTCCCCAACACGGGACACCTTTAAGATTCAGCAGGACAGGGTGCTGGGGCAGCTTGTCTAGACTGGGTTTTTGCCAAGAAACGGACCAGATGATCCTTTTAGTCCTGTCCAACCTGGCATTCTATGATTCTATTTAAAAAAAAAAAAAAATTCAGCTCAGTGCAAAAGTGATGGCAATTCAGTTCTCATAACACTAAAGCATCATCTAGTCTGAAAAACTGTGAACAGGAGCCCCCTGCAGACATCAGTAAGGCCCTCATCTTGTGAGAACAGACTAACAATGCTCTGTCTAAAACGAAGACTATCAAAAGACAGCGAAGACGGCTGCGGAGAACGACCCCGCGATTTTAAAACACATAATTAAACCAGAAGTCATTAGCACTCTGATAGCTGTACAATGACTCATGTGGAACCAGTTCATGGTCCAAGTGCAGCTCCTAAGGACCAGGTGTCCAGTCCTGAGACTCCAGCCAGGACTGGGAAGGTCTGGGTTAGAGCCGCAGCCTCGCTGGTTGGGGACAGATGCCTCGAGGGTCCTGTGTCCGATGTCACCACGGGCAGAAACCTCTTCCCTCATCGCTGTTGATTTGCTGCTCTTATTAGAGCTAAAAATCACTTAAAACAATTAAAAAAACCACCTACTTCACAGCAATGACTACTTATGTCAGCGAGTGACTGCCTGGAGGGCCCAGGGTCGTAAAACCAGGGCTCTTGTTTCTTGTTGGAATTATACACACCACTGGGCCAAACTTTCTGCCAATTTAGCAGCAAACAACTTTGAGAAATGTAAAGGTATTTTTTTGTTTTTTTTTTTTCTTTTTTTTTTTAATTCAGTACTGTGCTTAAGTGACAACAGGGCAGTTGGACAGAAGAAGAACCGCAAGATTACTTGATTTTGGTTAAATATCCTACTTCTTAGCCACACGGCCTCCCAATGTGCTGGATCACTGAGTAGTTTTATCCCTCCTGCCCAGTGTGTTCAGACACACCAGCACAGTAAGAATTGTGGAGCACACACCGGAAAGGGTAAGACAGAGATCTCAAGCTCTCTCCCACCAGTTACTCACTAGACCCTAGGGCTAAATAAAAATAATAATAAAAAAATAATTCTCAGGAAAATAAAATTACCATTATTTATCTGGCTTAGAGTGCTGGGTGCTTTCCTAAAACGCTGGAAGGAGTTGCACCTTTCAGCAACCCTCCCTAAGGTTTTCCTATGCCACCCTCGGAGATTTAACTTCTCAATAATCCTCTTTTAAATATGGAAATGGAATGACAGACTTTGAACCAGACACACAAAGGTAATCAACATTATATTTGGTACACTGACAACACCAAGAATCCATTTTGCTCGTTTTTTCCCCTGAAAGAACTGAAGCCAGCCGTACAATAGCAATATTCCAGATGGCTGTAGAAAATACTCCATCTTTTTCAACAAAACGTTGATCATGATCCAAAAGGCAGAAAAGAGTGATTTTGATGGACACACATGTCTTTCTGCAATGTGACACATCCTACAAAGTGGAAGAAGAAGAAAAGCAATCTCATTTACAAAGAAGTCTGAGCTTATGATGCAATTTGGAAGATTAGAATGAGGAAACATATAATCGACAAGACTACTAATTAGAAATGATTTATTGCCTTCCCTAGTTAAGCCTATTATTAACATAGAATATTTTCCTACACTTACTACTCCTAACTTATATAAAATCTCAATTATTTGCATCTTTTGTTTTTTTACAAAAACTTCAAGACAACTGTTTTAATAACTTCCACTTAACTAAGAATCTGTTAGCTGTATTTACTCCCTAAAAATCTTTAAAGGAGCTAGAAACTAGCAAGGAATTTGAAAAACTAAACTTTATTCCACAGTGAAAAGCAATCAACTGTTATCTCCGTGTCTGCATTTTCTGTGCTACGAAAGAAAGTGTTTCCCAAAACAACTGCGCATCTCATCACACTTTGACGGCAAAGCTTAATTCTCCCTGACACTTGTCCCAGGGTAAATTTTTCAAAAGATGTTGCCTTAATTTTAAAATCGACTTTTAATGATACTCAGATTTCAAAAGGCTAGATTTTAAATGTACCAAATTTCTGGTGTGACTTAGAATGAAAGGGCACAGGCAACTAAATAAAGAAAACAAGCAAACAAGCAAACCACATAATTCCTTTGCCCTGTCCATCGACGTCCCTAGCAGAAAGATGTCACAACATCATAATCAACTAGGATTTTTTTTTCCTCAGAAAAAATATAATCTTCTATTTAAAATATCATCTTCCATTTATTTGGCTACACAAGGATACCTGCGTTCAGTTCCTTTCTTACCCAAAAGAGATTCAAGTCTATATCACTTTTTGACAAGTCTTAACCTCTCAGTCCTAAGCAACCACCAACTGAAGCTTATTCTGGTGTAACAGTAACTGTCAAAGCTAAGCAGTTTTACAGGAAATAATTAAATGTTCAATCGGTTAAAATATGAAAGCAAACACAAGCAGAATTCTCCAGCATAATGTTCATGATACTTTTACAAGTGGTGACACCGATACCAGAAGTCACTCTATGAAATATTAAATGCTTACCTGAAAACACAACTCTCTCACAACCTTAAGATTTCCTCTGAAATACCTGAGACTGACTTCACGACTGTTTTTCTCCGGCTTATGTCAGCACAACTTCACCGATTTCAACCGAACCAAGCCCAAAGCTATTTTTTCCCAGCGAGAGTCCCCTGACAGCTCCATCAGCACAAGAGCAGGTATTTTCCACTTCTGCACAGTGGTACTTTTCTGATTTTTGAATGGTAGCACAGTTGTTCTGCTGGCTGCGTAAATACAAATGGTGTGATGCAAGCTATGCACCAAGTCCTGCCCATGATATACTCCATTATAGAGGTTTTTACCTTAAATCATTTGAACGATAAATGCTACCTGTTACTGACTTGCCATTCCTTTCTGCCTAAATTGTCCTGTGCTCGTTCATTAGCCTGTAACGAGTGGCTGAAATATAAAAGTGCTGGTAGAGAAAGCATTGATACTGCGTTTGAACACACATTCTCTACTACTTCTGTCCAGAATACCTTCCAGAAATGAAAACTCATTTCCTTTGTCACAAGTGATCACAGCAAAACACAAGAAAACTTAGTTCTTAAGAGTACTTTTCCCTATTCCTTCTCATTTTTCTCTTTTATCAATGTAAGAAGGCTGCAAATCAACATCATTTACACTCCAATATCGAATTGATGCATTTCATTTTTGGTCAGATCCTGCCAATTTCCATTGATTTTCAGGCAGATTTTCTTTCAGAGGACTTCAGGGACTTAACAGTAAAATGCTGTTTAGGTGTAATGTCAAGTAGGCATCTTTAAAGGCATATTTCAAACCAGTTTAAGAAATTTATTTGTTCACCTGCTGCAGAAATGCATATCTTGGTCAACCCCACATCTTTCTGGGCATCACATCACATCTTTTGGCCACTGTCAGCTCAGTTCAGCCAATCCCTGCTTCAATTTAATAGTTAAGAACTCTTAAGTGTCACCTACTTACTCTCTAGACAAACCCCCTTATTTTTAAATATTTCTTAATATAAAGCATTTTAATTAAAAACCTGAAATAATGGCTGGAACAGCCTTAAAGGTATGAACAACAATGATGGCGCAGCGACTTCTGCCTGAGTTAACAGTATCTTAAAATGAGTTTTGACTCAGTTCACTGAAAATTATTCCAAGTTCCCAGATGGCACCAAAATATATGATTAAATTACTAACCAACACATGCAACAATGTCGAGAGAAGGACCTAAGCCAACATTTGTAATGAAGTTGAGAGATGCAGCCACTCACTCTCTCCCTCTTCCAAACTCTGACTCAAAAGGAAAAATAAAAAAGGGGGAAAAAAAGTGTTTGATACAAATGGTGACTGTTTCATGGGAAGATGTCAATGCTCCCTTTCTTCCCCAGTTCTCCTCCCCCTATTCCCTGCTTCTACACTTTCAGTCAAGAAGACAAGAAAACAGAGGATGATAACAGAAATTATCATCAAACTTATCTAAGGGGAAGTCTCAGAGCTTCATGGAGATAAGATGACAACTCCTAAATTAATTACATGATGCAGTGATTAATTTAACTTTTCATTTTCAGTTTGAAAATTAGATACGCTATACCATGATTTCATTTCAGATCAGATACAGAATTTCAGAATCTTATTATCTACTCTAAATAAATCAAGATTTATCATCACACATAGAAATGAATTTTGCTATTGTTTAAAAGCATCAGAAGAGGCAGTACCTCTTTTTTTTTTTAGAAAAATTGATGCTGACAGAGAAGAACCAATCTGCTTTCAGGACCAGACAGAAGAATGTGAAGCTCAAAAATTCATCACTTTTTCAATCATGTCAGCCATTCTAATTAAAAAATTACTACCTCTCCCTACAAACCCTGCATCCCTGGTCTTCTTCTTCTTGGGGTACATAAAAAGTATGATTTTCATCCACACACGATTACCATACATAACCCATATGCTCTAACCCTGCAATACCATCTCTTTCCACCGGTCCCAAACCCCCACAGCATGACCCACGAGTCTCTGAGCTGCTCCGAGATCACCTCCCTACCTCTCACAACAAATTTGCTCACCTTTCCGTCTCACAGACACGACGTCCCTACAGCAATCACAAAAACAGCGAGGACGAAGCAACACCAGCAGAAATTGCAGCAGCTGGGATTAGCGTGGGACAGCACCACATGAACTGTCCCTTTCTATGAAGTTCTCCATCAATTATCAGGGCTGAAACATCCACTTGGTGTCTAGAGAGGAAAAAATTCACTCCTTCCACTCTGGCCTTAGAGAGTTCTTGAAGATAGAGGTGGAAACGTGAAACACAGTACAAGTGCTTCTCTCCAGCTGTGTCTCATGGCCTGAATAACTCTAGGATGATGAGAAGCAGTAAGGAATTTATTAATTTGAAAACCTTCTTGCTATTCCTTACACAGACATAAATACAGAGGCCACTCCTGTAGCGTAGCCTTTTCCGCATTAAAGATTTGACAATGCACTCAAGATTTTGCAAGAAAATAGCTAAAAATGTTTAAATAATGTTTAAACTAGTACCTACTAGAGCTAACAAGTAAACATTTAAGTTCTGTTCTAACTCATATGCAAATGCATATTTTCATAGATAAGCAAATTATTTTTAAATTGCAGATCTAAAAGCATTCAACAAATCAGACGTCTGTTTTTAACCAGTCATTAGTTCTAGGTAATATCTCTACGCCCATGCACTACAATCAAATACTAATAAAAGATAATTACCCCAGTCTCAAATGTCAGAAGGTTACATTTCTCTTTTCCAATCTAAAATATGCGTTATTTTTAAATATAAGGCTCTTAATTACAGTTAAGATGATCTACACTTACTTGTGGGGTGTCTTGGACTAATGTTTTTGTACTGCATCAATATTAGAACATTAACACGCACGTATTTTTCTATCCCATATTGCTGCATGTTTACATTTATCTCATATTTAAAAAAACCCTGATATGACTTTCAGATTTCTTCACAATGCAGAGGCGAAAAAGAGATGCTGACTTGAATTGTTGGGTCAGTGAGGGTTAGTCGATATAAAAGTTTTAAGTTTATAAGGTATATGGGAAGAACAGATTAAAAAATGAACTTGTGTGTGTCTCAAAGCAGTAAAACTCTAATTAGGATTTCTCGCAGGACTTCAAGGGCTTTCAACTCACAAAAAAATTTGGAACAGTCTATTATTACCAGACACAGAAATACAAAATATTATTAATACTTTCTGCAAGCAGCTATAAGTTACTACAGATTGCACATACACAAAGCCAAAAAAAGATAATATAAAAATATCTGAAAGTGTATAATATACATAACTATGATTCAGTGTGCACAACATTGAGAATGAGGCATTAAAAGGTTTGTGTCACGAATTAATGCATTCATTAAATAAAATAACTTGAACTTTTCCAAAGATTTTCCTGAGAATATTATAACTGTATCAATATCTCATTTGCAATTCCTTCCAAGCAGCCACGGTTTATTGTTTGGCAGCAAAACACAGATGTTTTACACGTCGAACCCCCGGGTTTAAGAAAGGTTATGCTGGTAGTTCAAGGTCTTAGCTGAGCGTTTAACTCTATTACCGCCCTGCACAACTGGTTAACCTGATCCCACATGAGATAAAATGTGCTAAGACAAATGTAGTTAAGCGGCATAACTGCACACCATGTGTCGATAATGAAGTAATCGCTGCCGTTAAAGAACTACCATATGAGTTTTTCAACGCTGGCAGGCTACAAGCCATCACTGTCAACAGGACTTTTCTCCTGGGTGGCCGGTTGGTGGTGGTTCAGCACAGATTCCCCTTTCTTGACAAATGACAACTGCTCAAGCTGTGATTTTCTTTCTGTTCATTTTCTTTTATAGGTGGCTCTATTCCCAGTGCTCTAATGTGATTCAGCTTCATAGCCAGGCTGGTTATATTTCTTCTAGAGATTGCAATTATGTTTCTAAACTATTCTTTGTGTTGCTGTGAGAATCAAACAAAAGGCGAAAAAAAATTAAAGTTTCAATTAAGAAAATTTCCATAATGTGTGGTGGCTGTCACAATCTTGCTGATAGAAATAATTACTCCTCCTGATGTAACTACACTAAACCACCAAGAAATGCGGATAAAAACCTCTTACCCATCTGCGTAAAGCTCTTTTGTAAATGCATGTGATAGAAGAGCTAAATACAGAGATCAGCATGCTCCGGGATGCACAGCAGGACACAGATCCCAAAGCAACAGGACCCTGTTCCTCAGTCCCCAAGGCCAGGAAGGTATCGGCTCTTTTCAACAGCAGTGAGGGAAGGCTACAGAGGGTACATTGTGATTTTTGGGTAACTTTGTGTTTGGCCTTCATGTGATCCACTAGATTATGCATGCTAATCCTCATTTTTGGCTGACAAAGTGGAAGTACCAAAAAAACAAAAGCTCAAGCTGCTGTAGCACGAGCTAACGATATTTTTCTGAGGCGAGAGAAAACCGCATCATTTGCAGACAACGGGCACTGCTTGCAGATAAAACACATCACTGTTGTGACTGCACTGGGGAATAAGAAAAAAAATAATAAAGACCATTTCCAGTGATGGTGTGGTTCTGCTCTTACCCAAACACCAGCCTGGAGAACAGGAGCTGAGGGGAGACCTTCTCGTTCTGAAAGGAGCTTGGAGCACGGAGGGTGTTGATCTCTTCTCCAACGTAACAAGCAACAGAACAAGAGGAAACGGCCTCAAGTTGCACCAGGGAAGGTTTAGATTGGATACTGCGAAAAATTTCTTAATGGAAAGGGCTGTTGGGCATTGGAACAGGGCATCCAGGGAAGTGGTGGAGTCACCATCCCTGAAGGGGCTGAACAGACGTGGAGACGAGGTTTAGAGACATGGGTTAGACAGGGAATTGACAGTGCTGAGTTAACTGTTGGACTCTATCCTAAATATCTCTCCCAACCAAAACGATTCTACGATTACCAGGTGCACCCCTCTGATTCCCCAGCACTTCAGGATACGGCTACCACACCATAGAGACTGCAGCTTGGGTGGAGATACCTGAGCGCTGCTGAGCTGGCTGTCTCAGGTCCTTGGAACAGGATCTCGAAACCTGCCTGAAAGCAAAGTAAATACGCAACTAGGCAGCAGCTGCTGCAGAACTTTTTGAGCAAAGCTAAATGTAGGTTATGAGCTAGAAGTTAACTCAGGTGGCAGTCGCTGAAATGTGTCCGTGTCTCTATGGACACCTAAGGGAGTGCTGCTGGGCATTCATAGAGACACCACAGCCAAAGAGCAGTGCAAAAACTATACGTAGAAAGGTAGTTATTGTAGATCTGTTCTGTTGCTAAGACCTAATCAAAGTAATATCCACTGTTAAACTGCTCTGTAACAACAGAGTTGCCAAGGTAGAGACTGTATCTCAAATTAGTAGAAAACTTCCATATTGATGACTCTAAAAAGCCAGTCTGTTCTGGAGACTTCTGTACCAACCCGTTTAAGGAAAATCATCTTCCCTTTTAAACACAGCCCAACAACCACTTGCTGGGACCAAGCATTCCCAGGAGCCGCAGAGGCCTCGCACCACACCTGACCGCTTCTGCTGACCATTCCACCCTCCACAGCTACACTGGCGAAGAGAGTCCTCCAAATACCTTTCAGGAGAAAAGAAAGTTGGAACAACAAACTAGATTGCCTAAGGGTGGAATCGCACCTGCAGCCCAAAGCAACTTGAGCCCAACGGCACCATAAACTCTTCATTCAGGAGAAGCGCTGCTAAAACACATCCCTGCAGCAAACTCACCGGTGGGCTCAGCCAACAGCTCCAGGGCTGCTGCTCCAGACGCTGATGGGGGGCTTGCTGATTCACACTGCAGTCACTTTATTGTTTGCTGGGTTTTCTTTAATCTCTAAATACAAGATTAACATATAGTGCCATCAAAATGACGGAATACCAGGTTGGAAGGGACCACAAGGATCAACTGGTCCAACCTTTCTTGGTAAAAGCCCAGTCTAGACAAGCTGGCCCAGCACCCTGTCTTGCTGAGTCTTAAACATCGAGGAATTCACTACTTCCCTGGGGAGATTATTCCAATGGCTGATTATTCTCATCGTGAAAAGCTTCCCTCTTTTTGTCCAATTGCACCCATTGCCCCTCATCTTTTCCATGGGACCCCTTGTAAAAAGGGAGTTGCCATCTGCTTTGTAGCCACCCTTTAAATACTGGAACATGGTGCTGAGGTCTCAGCCTTCTTTTCAGACAGAATAAAACCATTGTGCACAAAGCATTTAAAGAGTAATTACAATCAACCAGAGAGGACCAGAATATCCAGAGTAATAAACTCAGAGATCCACATAAATACACATCCCCCTTTCCATCCTCTTCTTTAAAAGCACCCATGGAAACACAGGTTAAAAAGATCAAAAACTATTAGCAACTCTCTATAGAGCTATTTAAAATAATAAGCATTATTTGAAACTAATCCTCAATGTAATTTTTTTTTTACTTCGATTAATTTCATGGCCCTATTTTTTCTAATTCACAATATTAATTATCATCATGTTTAGAAACCTTTTCATTTCAAAATACGTAAAAATAAGTTTACGTGCCTTATGAATTCATCCCTTCTCCTTAGAATTGAGAAAATTAAGCTAAAATTATCAAATTCATAAAATGACAGTAAACAGCAATAATAACAGTAAATAATGATTATTTGAAACATGCCTCAAATGGGAACTACTTATCCTAATTACTAAGTCAAATATTTTTTTTTTGTTAAATAAAATTAATGACCAGAATCATCAACCCTCAAAAATATTTCAAAAGAAAAGTCTGAATGAGATAGCTTTGCGAAATCAAAACAGATCAGAAGATAGAAATAACTTACCCAACTCTTTACAGCAGTGACTGTGAGTTTGGATAAACAGTGACTGGATTACAATAAATCCGTATCCATGGCAGATGCAAACTCACTGAGAGGTTGCGATTGCAAAGGAATTCCTTAATTTCCCTCAAAGAAAAGATTTAAAATTGCATAATTAACTCCCCAAACAATAGGTTAAATATAAAACAGTGGAACTTTTCTCATGGCACACTAAAAATTATCCCCAACTCTGGTCTCAAGAGTGGGAATTGTCCACAATTTGTATCTTACGGATTGCCAGCTCTTGGGTTTGGGAAGAATTCAAAAGCAGTCATGAGTTTGTGATAAATGAGAACGTACAACGAAAAGCATTTACAGAGCTCTGCAGCTAACAAAGGAAGAAAATTATTTAGCTGGCCTGCACCATCTATTCACAGTGATTAGATTCATTACATGGGCGCCACTCCCAATGATTTTAATTCCATCACTGTCAACACGAGTTCTTCAAAGCCGAGTAGGAGATAATGACGACTTTATTGGACCTGTTGGCCACTTTGTTACATCCAGCTGTGTTCTTCCTTTCTAGGGCAATTAAGGGATTTTGTGGTGCTATTTCCGAGCATGATACAGCAAGAAAGTCACACCGATCTAAATCTCCAAGTTGCTCAGGTTGCATTTCAATCCTGTAACTTAGAGGATGCTGCCACCAAGAGTTTTGAAGACATAAATGGCATCCTGACAGCTGTTGTCAGTGAGGACAATGAAAATTGGCAGATTTAGCCGAGTATGAAGCATGACAAATTGCAGGAAAGCAAAAGCAAGGCAGCGCTTCGCTCAGTGCAGGAGTGAGATGACATTTGCTGGGAAGCTTGTGGGAATTCTTCAGACAGTCTACAAGATGTGCTAAATGTTACTTGCATTATAACAAATCATAAGGTATTGACTGCAAAATCATTTCCCTTTAATGAAGGCTTCTCAAGGTAAAAAAAAAATCAGAGTCAATGAGAAGACTGAAACTACAAATACGTTGCGCTTTACATATCTCTGAAGCATGAAGAACCTAATAAAGTGTATATAATAAAAATGAACAGCAAAGCTGCTGCAGCTTATCAGATTGACAGTATTTTTGAGTTTATGGTATGCTTAGGAGGTTCCCACTCCCCTTTTACATCTACACTAGTGGTACATTTTCCAAAAACATGTTATTCTGCATGAAAAAAATATATCCTACGTAGATCTGTTGTTTCTTCCCACTGGAGTGGAACAGTCACTTGTTTTCTTCTCCAAAAGCAATCCATCTTCACTGCATTGATGCTTTGCAAAATAACAGTTGAAACCATGACCAACATTTGCTTAACATCAATACAAGTTTTTAATTATTACTTTTGACAGATTTTGGGGGTATTTTACTAAAAGGTTGGTTTTGTCTGTTGATCAGCTTTTATAATATTTGGGTTCAGTTGCTTTAGAATCTGAGTGTAATTCTGATTTTTTACTGCTCTGAAAAAGCAAAAAACGCAAACAAACAAAACAACAAAAAAAACCCCCACAACACTCCTATCTTTTTAAGTTCTACCTGTCATCCCAACGGAACTCAACAAACTGCTGGTAAAAATGTATTAATTCTCTTTCAAAATAATACTGTCTCTAGGAATAAATATAACCACATTTTAAGCATAAGGAATTAAAGCGACAGTGTATTTCAACACTGCAACAGAAACCAGCATGCGACTGAATTTCACATTTTAAAAGCAGGACATAAAATTTAGCCGGAGCCCGTGATTCTGCTGCTATGCAAGGAAGAAATAGCAGTGCAATAAGACAGACTTCAAGGTTCTGGAAGCAATCTGTGTCACTCCATCTGCCTGACCTTTGACAACAGAGAAACTTTGAGAACAGCCTGTTGCACAACTTGTTAAGTCTTCTGGGCACGTGGCATCCTCAAGGACGCGTCGTTCCCGTCTGCAGAGCTGCATCGTTATCGTTTTAAGGAGACTCATTCGATCCAACTCCAGGCACCTCACTTCGCTCACCCCTTAGGTCTCCATGGGCTTCCTTACAAAGAGTGGAGAGCAACAGGGTTTTTTGAAAAGGTTATTCTGAATAATAGCCTATTCGAGGCATGCGGACTGCTTCTGAAGACACCTAATTTCACCTCATTTCTACAGGGGAAATCCCAGAGAGACCAGCCGGCTACATTAAAGGCCTACGGTAGGCGATGTAAAGATTGATTGCCTGCACTCCCAGCATCTACGTGCTCCCTCTCATTCTCTCTTTATTTTTTATCTATTATCTAAGTCCCTGAAGGTAAAAAATCATTGACGTCGCATTGGTAACAATGCTTTGCTATTTTTCATTATTTACCACAGGCACTATCTCTGAAATTCCTTTTTTTTTCTTAATGATTTGACTATCATGTAGCTCATATAGAGATAACTGAGAGGAAACAGCATGGACCAGCCACAGTTAAACCCCAGGGGTGACTAAGCCTCCTACATTATGTCCCTCTCCTTGGCCCCTCCGTGGCAAGAAGTACAATTACAGCACACTAAGTGACATATTTAATTAGATACCGCGCTTTTCCGAGCTATGCAAGCGACCCCTAACACCTCAGCTAAGAGCATGACATTTTATTGCAACCCAAAAGCAGGTAGAAAACTTTACTCTTAATTTGGATGCTTGTTCTTTCTTATTAGGTAAATTTTCATTCACTTACTCCTGGTTCATGGTGGGTACGAAAATAAAACAAACGTATTTTTTTCCTTTTCCTTCATATTTGAAAATAAAATAATTTAAAATTACTAAGGACCAGCTGATATTTGTAGTTTGAATGAAAGTCTGACTCAGAAACACAGAGAATGCACAGCACACACAGAGGAAATCGGGTCACGTACTTAGGAGTCAATATATGGACTTCAAAGTATAAATTTTAGTATTTATGTCTGAGCCCACATTTTAGCCCAATGCTCTGCATACATTGGTCATTTTTTAAAACATGAATTATCGCAACATGTTACACCTAGTTCACTATAATTTACAATCTAAGCAGCCTCAAAGTCCGTTCAATAGCTTTTGATCCAGATGTAAATTCAACATTTCTCAACAGGCAACAAGACAGAGACCTCTGCTCCAAACCTGGCCAGGCAAAACAGGGCTTAAGCAAGGCTGGGACACACAGCCCTGCAAAGAGTTTCCACAAACTGAAAATACCACAAGAACAGCCACAGGCAGGGAAGTGACAGCCAGTTGTGGTCTCCCAGCTCCAACAAGTAGTTCGTGTAATTTAACGTGACAGAATTCAGAGTAACGAGGACTGGGGCCAAGCCTGAGGAGAAGGAGGAGGTTACTGAGTGGTCACTGAGTTTCATCTATTTTTGAAAAGCTTCCCCAAATGAATTCTGTGATTTCCCCCATTGCAGGGAGAACCAAAGCAGAGGCAGGGACGCTCCTTGTTTCAGAGGGCGTCACCAATTCCAGCACTTCTTTCCTTACAAGTTGCCCATCATCCCGTTCAGCCATAGCACCTTGCATGGTAACCTGCTAACCAGGTTGCTTTGTTTCTCTGCTATAACAGGAAAACAAGTTATAGGGAGGTCACTAGACTGCTGCAGAACGAAACTAATCCTGTTGTGAGATGGGTCCTCCAAACAGGTTCTTCTCCATCGTGCCGGTCATACAGACACTACTGCAGACATCACACGCTTCAAGGCAGCTGGATCCAAAGAAGAGAGAAAGCAAAACACTTAGAATCAAGACTGTTAATGTTATAGTTAATGTAATTTCTCTGCTTTTTAGTCTCACTTAAAACAGGAACTCAGCATAACCAAAATCAGATGGTTTCATACTCAACAGCCACAATCACTGTGCATGAAGGGATAGGTTGGATTAGGCTGGGCAGATGTTGGGGTTTGATTGTGGCCATTTGGAAAGACCCCTCCTTAGAAGTTACCAACAACCTAACAGAGTTTGAGACCATGGTGTGGACCATAATTTATGTAACTTGTAGAAACACCAGAGAAGAAACTGTTATAAAAACAACCCACACAACAGGCTTTGTATCACACGCCCCCCCGCCAAAAAAAAAAATCTGGAAACGTTTAACAAATTTTTATCCAGCTTTCTACTCTTCACATACAGATCATGTTGTTTCCCCAAGAGACTCAGAGGCATTTGCAAGCTCTTCTGTGCATGAGAAAAAAAAAAAAGAGCAAGACATTCGATAGTTTTGATGAAAGAGAATTAAAAAGGAAATCTAAAATCCCTAATGTTGTCCTCCATGTCAAAAAGGAAAACTTTTATCTTCATAAAAAGATTAGAACAACAAAAAGGAAATATTCTAAGTCCCAATCTCTTAGGCTTTTCAAACCTGAGGTGGTGAGAAATAAACTTTTTGTAAGAAGCAGAAAAAAAGTCCTTGCTACATGTCAAAATTCATCTGCAGCTCAGGAGTGACCTGTTGTCTCTTTGCGCTGCTAGAAAATACTCAAGTTTTCAATTTATTATTTTTTTGTTATTAAGCATGCGCTGTAAAGTCCAGCTCTGTATCCTGTTTGTGTTACTGAAAACTGGGTAAAATCTACCTATTGGGTGATTCCTTCGTTGAAGTGCCAGCAGTAAGTCCCAGCTTCCACGGCAGACGGTATCAATATTATCATTTGAGTCTCTTCTGAGATGAATCCTTCATTGGTAGAGAAGAACAAAATCACTTTTGCATCTCATTAAAGCCTCCTAATCTCAAGGATAAGATTTGCCACTTTTAATCAGTTAATTATTTCCAGGGATTTATCCTCCACAGTTTTCTTCTCTGCTTTATACCTTGAATTCATAGCAAAAGCAATAGAAACCAGGGGAACTATTCTGACAGACACTTGGAGTTTAAAAAAATAGATGGCTGTGAAAGACCAATACACCTTCCCATGGCATAAAAGCACAACAGTGCGATTGCAGAGTGTTTGGCTTCCCAATTCAAATTCATACCAATGTTTTCTTGAAACCAACCCTCTTTCTTGAAAATAAAACACTTTTAAAACTTGCTTTACCTTCCTCTCCCTCTTTTTCTTTACTAATGTGGGCACACTCTGAAAGTCCTCATATTATCAGGCATCCTCTTTCACCCTTTGATCATAACAATTCAGAGGAGCACTCCTCCTAGACGAGGAAAATTAGGAAAAAAAATTAAAAAATAACAAGAACAGCTGCTGAAACCAAAAAAATAATTAAAAAGTAACACTTCTTCCCATGTAGGATCATTATTCTCCTTTCACCATGCAGCTCTGCTGACCTTTGCAGGGTCACACTGAGCAGCACACCGGGCGTACGTACGCTAGTTCAAAAATAGCATTGCAGTGAAGGTAATTGAATGGAATTAGGGTGAATTTTTACTTCAGTAACTGCAGTAGACATAAAGGGAGCCTTCAAAGTCCGTCTACTCCCCACATGGTGGCCCATCAGTTTGCTTCGCATCTCAGAAATTCTACAGGGAAACCAGCCAAAATAAAAATGACAGTTGCTCAGCTTTTACATTATAGTTCGGTCGGATTCAAGGCTTGCCATTTATTTTTGTGGCAGGAAAATAAAAGGGATAACATGCGGGAGAATTCTCTATATTATCATGAGTGCAGCTGCGTGCTGGTTTTATAGCGCTGTGCTCAGAGGATGGGATGTTCCTCCCCAGGAGCAGAGCACAGTAAATCCCGTCATGGCAGAAACCACTGGTTTCAATTGTTTTAAGGTCACCCAATGGAAACAAACTGGCTGCAAGCGTTGCTCGAAGTTTCAGCCTGGCACATCTCACATCTGAGGGGGAGAGCGCCCGCGTCAAAGTACGTCTGGTGATTTTTTAAAGCCAGCTCTATTTAAATCAGCCCCAAAAAGCGAAACTATTACAGGATGAGCACCCCAATATCGCGCTGTTTTCCATATACAAGGACTCACTTCACAGCCAGGCCGTAGGGAAAAATTTCCTCATTGTGCAGTCTCATCTATTCTACCTCATTTCATCAGATGAAATTTCAGGTATCCAAGAATTTAGCAACAAACCTCCTGCTGCTGTTCTTGAGGAACATATTTAAGCCCTCACAGCCATACGATATCAATCACTCAATGTAAATCTCAGCACTTCTGGCTTCCCTGAGAATTTCGCACGTACCTACATCTTTATCCAAACAAAGGAGCCAGTCATTTCTAATAGCACATTTTCTCTCGTTAACAATAAGTTACTGATTCGCTTTTAACACCAAGAAGCACAACGGCAGTCCAGGCTGAATGTGAAATACCTTACCAGTCCATAAACACTGGAATGTCACAAATATTAAGAGAAAAATTGAGAACAGAAAATCTGCCATAAATCTGGGAGAAAACCCCCACACTTTGAAATAATTTTAATATTCCTTTTCAATAATTTGAATTGAGGGAATTTAAGTCAAGCTTCAATTTTACAGGCAAGGGGTTGGTTTGTTGTAATTTCTTCTTAAGTTTTCAACACAAGAACTTGATTTTTTTTTAAATAAAATATCTGATCTGTCACCCACATTAAACATTTTTTCAAGATGGAAAACTTGAAAAACAAATCAGAATAAAGTGGCTGTCATCAGTAATTCGGTTTTGACAGATCAGCACAGATCAACAAATTTCATGGGAAATATCTGCTAAATTCGCCTCTCTCAGAAAAAGTTTTTATCATGGGAGAGAAATGGACAAGTAAGAGAAGTAATTGATGTATTATCCATTATTATCTTTCATTATTTTTATTCTTAAAATTCTTTTCCTTGCTGCTCTTCAGAGTGATTCAATACACACACAAATCACTTATGTCTTCCCAAGATATCCATCTTTATAAAAACAAGATCTTTCAGTATCAGAATATCAGATAGAAAAATCTCAATAAACATCAGCAGGCCCTTGCAGTATGGTCGCTCTGAAAATATTACGTTTAATAGCGAGATTTATGCTATTTTGCACATTCTGAAATACATGTTAAACATATGTATTGATTCTACCGTTGGCATGTCAAAATACCTATTCTAACTGAAGATGTTCCTGTTCTAGCAGAGAAAAATACACCATATATTCACTTACATTTCCAAAAATCAGCACTACACAAAGTACTGTTGGTTGACCTTTAGTTGCAACCTATTAAAAATGTTAGCACTGAATTAAAATTCCCAGAGAATAAAAGGTTATTTAACACACACGTCAGCACATGGCACTCTACGGTGCTTTGGTGACATTGTAAAATCAACATCACTACAGGGAAAGGCTCCAGTGCAACTAAATACACAAGTTTAAAAGACAGTAAGAACCTGCCAGTTTATGTACCAGTTCAAAATAAAAAAGATCCTTCCTTGTTGAAACATTAGTCCACCCTTCACTACAACCAGACTTTTTAAGACCTTCCAGTACTTCTAGGAACCTATTTATATACCTAAACTTCCTGGAACTTAATGGGATCTAATTGCACTTGAAATTCCCATGAGACGTTTTAGTACATTAAAAAAAAAATAAAATCTAGAGCTGGACAACTTGAGATTAACCAAACTCCAATAAGAAATTAAAAGCTAATTAGGGTGATACCACTGAAGTTGTCTCAGGTATTCAAAATCATTTGTCTACAAAATAGAGCCCATTTTTATATTTAGAAAATGCCTGACAGCTTTTTACTATTCAAATTATTGAGTGATTCATCCAATTATGCCATCACTCACTTGTATGCCCTGCCTATGCATCCAGCGCATAGGGAAAACAAACTACAGTAATTCTGGGTTTCTTAAGGGATTGGTCTGTTTAATATTGCAGGGTCTTTTACAGGTAATTAGGTTCAGATAGCCACTTAATGGTTCTTTTACTTTTTGAAACACATAGTATCCAATATAGGCAGGTGTGCATATATGCAGACTGGTGCTTATACTGTGCCACAACACAATCAAATATATAGAAACTATCTGAAATTTCTTGGCATTTTTCTTCTCTTTTTTTTTTTCAAACTTGGCTTTTTATGTGAACCTTGGAATTGTGCTTACAAAGTTACTGACTGGCCAAGAAACTGAAATAGTGTTTTATTCCCCACTCAGCAGATTTTACATTCAATTTTATTTTCTTATTTGAACACCAAATAATTGCTTGTGCATGCATGTGAACAGTCACTACTTAAATGCTTGCGGAGAGCTCAACTTCTGGCTCATTTAATTGCCTGAGGCCACTGGCTATGAGGATCTACGGAGTCATGTACGACTACATAACTATTTTATCTGCCCGGAATGAACCCTCTAGGTTCCCTTTGCCACCGCGATGGTGTTTCTCATCACTCCATAATTCAAGAGCGTCACTAATTGTTACATCTACAACACCCTTTGCAGAGTGTGCATTCACATACCCTCGTCTCTCTGGCTTTATGAGCCGAGATCTCCTGGCACGAGGGATTGGGAAACGTGCCGTACTGACGGATCGCTGGCTCCCACCTGGATACGCTCATCCACAGCTCATCATTCCGCCAAACGCAACTTTTGCTGTGCTGTAATTCACAAACCATTTACTGCAGCTCTTAATGACATTTTTGTTATTCCCACAGTAACGTTGCATCGGCCCGTTCGTACAATCCCCTCTACACAATGATAACGCTGTACAAACGCCGACAGCACACGCCGCTTCCAGGGATCTCGCTTTAATCGTCTGTCCCACTGAGACTAAGACGTTTTATAGCGAGGACTCCAAGAGGTTTGGATTGAAGGTTTAGTTCGGGGCTTTTCTCTGGGAAGTCAAAGCTCGTGTCTGTATAACTTGCCTCAACCCTCATTCACACCACTCCAGTCCTTGCAGTTATTGCCAGAAGAAAAGAATAGAACAACTCCGATTTGGAGTTTCCAGTGTCGTCAGTGAAATAAGCCACTCTACTCTGAATGCATTAATCACCCCGCATTGTGGCCCTACAGCTTCCCCGCAGAAAAGGATGCCGCAATCAAGAAGCAAAGGTAGAGCAGAAAGAGCCAGAAATGAAACAAGGAATATTAGAAAAGGGCAGAGGAGCCTTGAGCCAAGAGTGCATGGAAACTTCAGATTTCTCCCCTGACTCCTGCTCCTGTTCCTCCTGTCTGGGGACCTCGGACTAGTTAAAGAATTTCATAGCTCTGGTTATGATTCTGGGGGTCACGGAGGGTTTTCCCAGCACGTGTCTCTGCTTTTCCTACAAAAATGGCTTTGCAAGGATGATAAACCCACCTGGTGTTCCTGGAGTACTTAAAACAGGGAGACAAGGCTGTTTGAAAGACCAGAACCGTCCATCATCAGCCCAGCCCTCGTCCCATCAATGTCTGGATCAAACTCCTGTCAACGGCAAGGGTACAGGTAGAAAGTGTCTATAGAAAGAAAGAAGAAAAAAAGAAGAAATAACTCAGTTTTCAGAACAGCTTCTCCTCAGATTTGAATAATCATTACCCCACAAAACTGAACTTCCATCAGGCTGGGTATGGTGAGATTTCGAGTGTGCGTAAGCAAGTTATTGAAGGTAAGCAGTAGCTACGCACACATCTAAACTGTATTATCCTGTAAGACATTTAGCCATGCTTTCAAATAAATAATGTAAAAATAACACTTCTGCAGGTAGTTTTGTTCTGAGTTTGTTGCTCAGCCAGTCACGTATTTCCTCTGAGCACTACGTTTTAGTTTCAGATACTCTGACATATAAAATAAAGGAAGAATTATCAATCTTTGGCATATTTAAAAAGCATATTTTTTTCTGATACTGGGGGATTTGGCAGTGTTCATTGACAGATTTATCATATTCTTTTCAGAAGGTCTTGAAAATGACAGTAAAAGTTATATCCTTAAATGTTTAATGCAGCCTTTTTCATCGGTCTGCTCTGACATGGGACTCTCCACAGGTCACCAGACCTTATAGCAGCAGAGAAACAGTCCACAAAAATAAAAATTTGTCTTGTTGCCATTGCTTGAAAACAAAGAATAACGGGGCATTTTCTATTTTGATGATAGGTGTTCAACACAGATAAATTCATTATCTTCACAGCATGTCCTAAACTTAGCTGCATTCCCGAAAGATTAAAAAGGAGGCACCAGCAAAAGAGCATCTGCTTTTTATCCTCATCATTGGAGTTTAGAATCCAAGCAACTCGTTCATGTATAAAGCTGCAGGGACAGGGACAAATTCAATTTACCCTTAGTGAGGTGAATGGTCCCTGGTCCGTGCTCGGATGGCAAGTCAGGCCAAGTCATACACAACATCGCTTATCCCTGCCAAGTCAATACATATTGCGGGACTGAAAGGCTGAACAGTTGAGGGGAAAAGAGAAGAGACACCATAAAACCTCATCTCTTTTGACTTTCGCACGCAGCAGGTGTAATTTCTAACTATTTAGCAATTATGACCTACAGAAGAAACATCTGGGGCCAGGTTAAGTATTTATACGTAAAAAAAGTGGGGACTTGCTAGTTTCATTTTGCCCTCTGCTCCTCCGGTTCAGGCAAATGCAGTGAATAATGACATTAATGATAAAATTCAGGTTCCAGCTCGCTGCAGCCGCTGTGCTTTCTCTATGAGGTCCAGTAGCCCTGCAAAGCATTCAAACTACAAATCTATCAGAATACAAAAAACCCACAAGCAAGCTGAATAGTTTTCATTAAAAGAAACTTGAATAAAAACGTTTTGCTCTGAATGGAAGCAACGCTCTCCTGTGAGACTTGTTTTCATAACTCTTTTTTTTCCTTTTTAAACAGAATTCACAATTCTCCCATTTTCTATTTCTTTCTGCAAAATGCTTTGGATTCCCCAAAATTGAGCAACCGAAATAAAAATTAATTAAACATGGGACTAAAGTGAGATTATCAGCCTCTATAAATTCTTTCCTTTGGGATAGAGGCTTTTGTTCAGCAAATTTTAAAGAAAAAAAAAGCCTAACTCCATGGTGGTTTTGTATTAAGCCACTTATCAAAAGCTTTTGAGGGAGGAAAGAAATGATAATGTTAAATGAAACTCATGGGTATAGTTCATTCATTTTATGAAAAAAAAATAAAAAAGAGCGGCAGCTTGGCCTTATGCAGTAAACTTTGTGCTCCCCATGACATTATTCAGAGATTCTCCAAATGGAGTTAAATGATTTGGGGGGGAAATATCTTGTATATTGAGGTTCTTCATCCATATTTCTCTCTTGTTTGTACTCTGGTGTCACCCATGTGCAGACTACAAGGTAAAAGCAACAACTGTGAGGAATGAGCCTCCAGCACAGGCCACGGGATTGCCCTGAATTAGTTAATCACACAACGCCCATTTAGATTTATTTAAGTTTTGCTGTTAGCATAATGATTAATTCTGTTCTTAATCTTGTTCGGGAAAAGACAGAAGTAGTTCCTGATCATATTTTCAAAAACTTTATCCTGAAGAAGACGATCGTTCCTTTAGGATAAACCCATAAAGGAGAAAATAGAAACATCTGAAAGGAATAACTCAGGGCAACACTTTTAAAATTAGGTTTAAAGAAATCACACATCACTGTATATATATATATTCTCCTGATGTAGCTGGTACACTGCCAAGAAGATTCCTAAGCAAATACTTTTGTTTCCTTTTTTTCTTTCTCTTACTTTGCATTTTGATGCAACTTAGATATACGTGCCTGGATACCTACACTACACTTAGATACCTTACTTTTTTAAAAAATGTAACACAGAATGTGTGTTTCTAATGGCTTAAATCTACAATCCCACAGCCTCTACAAAACTGCTTCACTCTCATTATTCCAGACTGGAGTCCTTAGGCAGTATTCCTCCATCTGATTTCATCAGAATTTAGCTTGGCTCTCAAAATTTAGAATCCTATTGTTATATCTCTTCTTTCTGAGTCATACAGACCCAGGGAAGGTAATCGTAGCTCAGAGACTGCCAAACTAAATGAAATCTGAATAATCTGGCAAGATCTAAAAAATGAACTTGCACTTGATTGAAAAGCCTTAGAATATAAGATCTTACGCAACTCTTCCCACTGGAACACACTTTCAAATGCAAGTTGCACGTTCAGCCTCTAACCTCAGATTTCACTTTTTAGGGGTTGTGAAACTGTTTTTGCAGTGATCCTTTGCTTTTTCATCTCACCCCACACTGTGCTCCTGTTACCAAACCCAATAACATTTACAGTTCAATTTTCCCTTTTATCGTCTCTGACCTCCTCTGCAAGAAAACACTTTTTTATCTGTATGTTAAGATATGGCAAATAACTCCAGTTGTTACAATGCAACCTGAATGTGGATGAAATTGGAATCACTCCTGGAGGCAAAAAACCAAAACTTCAGAGATAAGAACCAAGATTCCAACAGAGAAAGAAAAAAAAAGCTTACAAACCTTTGTATATTTAAGCAAGCACAGATGTCTTTCTGACTTGTGTAGGTAACAGGAGGGATCAGAGTCTATCAAGGACTGTGCAGTAAAATATTGCAAAGCTGAATTATAAACCAAAAGATTTAGATCCTATATTTTGAAAAGACCCTACTCAACAGCCATTTCCTCCCTTTTACACATTACCTGATGTTAAGGATCTTCTTTCTTAATCTGTTTGCACGGGCACATAAAGATGTCTCAGCACAACCATCTTTAAATACAAGGGTTTTTGTGAAATGCCTATTTTTTAAGATGACTACTCAGTATACATTCACAGAGCTACACAAAAGGAAATACAGTAAATTAAAAAGGAATAAAAGTGTCACACTCGCAAGTCAAACTATTCCTTTAGACATGTTTTTGACCACTAGAAAAGTCTTCCTAACATCTATCTCAAATGTCTCTGCGGCCGTTAGAGTTCAGTGCCTCTTGTCCAGTCTACCTTGAAATGAAAACCAGAAGATTCCTCTCCTCTCTGCAACCTTCTACATATTTGAAGGTCATTAACGTTCTCTGTCTGTCTCCTTTTTGTAGAACAATTATATTTGTGGAATATGCAATAAATTACTCTATTTTAATGAAAGTAGTTGACTTGCAGAGTAAGATGTATAGATCTTCTCATTTTTCCCCATAAGTTTTGTTTAATATACAGGCTGAACATCTATTCAGTTGATCTCTTCTCACAAGTAGCAAGTGATAGGACAAGAGGAAATGGCCACAAGTTGTGCCAGGGGAGGTTTAGATTGGATATTTGGAAAAAATCCTTCCTGGAAAGGGCTGTTGGGCATTGGAACAGGCTGCTCAGGACAGTGGTGGAGTCACCATCCCTGGAGGGGTTTAAAAGGTGTTTAGACGAGGTTCTTAGGGACATGGTTTAGTGCTAGAGTTAGATTAGGTTATGGTTGGACTCAATGATCCTGAAGGTCTCCTCCCACCAAAATGATTCTATGATTCCCCTGCCAAACCGGTGGAGCAGCACAGAGGGACTTGCAAGAGAGCAGAAGGAATGAACCTAAACTACAAGAGGTGCACACGGGTCTTCTCTGTTTCTACAGAAAGAAAAAAAATCACACCTACTATCATTGCGATTTCTTGTCTTTTGCGCTATGACACAGGTATCTCAGTATCTCACGCACACAGATGTGCTCTCACATACACACAGCACAGACACTCCTTTTCTTGCAGGTGAAGCCACCGATTTCTGCTGCCACAGGTTCTCAGTACAGGAGGAAGCTGCGTCCTCCCCCACCCCAAGATGAGACCGACTCCAAAGCCGTCCTCTTAATTTCATTAACTTTTGAGTTATGACTCACCAGGCAGGCCCCACCAGCAATTTCAGAAAACACATAACAGGATATCATTTTTACTCCCTGAAGTACATCACTATTTTAATCTAGAGTTGTAATTGACTCCACTTTTAAAGGAGGTGATAAAACGTTCAGAGAGTTGCCGCAGTACCGCTAGATAAGCAGCCCTGCCAATATATAAGGGAGATAGCACGGCCAATGGATGAGAAAATGATTACAAACACATTAGAATGATCCTTTGCCACATTGATCTGTAATTTTATTTTATGTTATCTATTAATCTCTGATCTGTGTGTTTTGAATCATATCCAAGTGAATCGTACCCCTGGTGATTGCTGTTCAAACTTCCTCCAGAGTCACAGTCAACACAGCAGCATGTAATACATTGTGTTACTGTAAATATGATGGGTAAAATTTGATACTGAAAAAGATAGAAGTGTAAGCATGTGTATTATCAGGGCTAATATTGTTTCCTGTTGTGCAAGATAAGGAAGCTCAGTTTCTATCCTTTTTTCAGCAAGCAAGAGTCATGTTTGGTGACAGCAAACATAAAAATCCTTTAAAGATATAGACCACTTCCAGGGCTTAAAGTTGTAGTGAAGGTCAAAAGCAACAGTGATTCAGGCTCTGACCATCTACATTCAGAGATACTTCCACCAGTCACCTGAAACCATGAGTTTTTGTAACAATTGGCAATGTCTATTGGGGTGGGACAGGAGAAACAGAAAAACGAACTGAATGTTCCCTAATCCTACCTAATCCATAATTGTGGCAGCTTCTGAAATGGGATATTTCAACTTGCTTCAGCACCTGCTCGGCTAGAAACCTGCCCTTTGCATCACAGCCACGGAGCATAACTTTGCTAACCTTTATGTTCATCTTTTCCACGGATCATTTGAAAAGCACTCAAAAATTAGCAATCATTTCAGCAGCTCAAGAAGATCTCAGCTCTTCTTAATCATTTGTATCCTGTGAGGCCAAGATTAATTCCCTCAGTGAGAAAAACAACATGCCACAGTTCTGACCTAATTGCAATAATATTTCCTATTGAATACCACCTATATCTAGAATCTCTGTATATGCTTATATATGCTTGTATATGTGTGCTTCAACTTCTCACTGTAGGAGTTTAAGAACCTGAGAACATAGAGCTGAATGAAAGGTACTCATGTTTATACTTACATGCTTTTCTGGTCATCAACTCACTATAATATTTGAGACTTCCTCCAACATGCTCCATTTCGGTTTTCTTTCGCCCAGTGGATACATTAAGTTTTATCTACAGGGAACAGAGTTACAAAAATAAGGATTAGCATCTTTGTGTGTTTCGAAATGTCTTCCTCTGCTATAATAACAATCTCTGTCTAACGCACCACAGCCTGGCAAATCAGTGCTCACAAATCAGAGCAGCAGTGGATTCTGTCACCTAAATAGTAAACATCACAGATATTTTAGATGATATGGCACCAGCATTTACAAATCTCCATTCAGCTGTGCCCTCTTAGACACACCAGCATTTATACCGGTCTGTTTAACCCACACAGAGCCCAAACCCTACACAAGACCTCTGGTCATCTGTTTTTGGGGTCTTATTGCAAGATATGGGCACAATTTGAACAGACATGAGGGCGAGCTCAGAGATGACTGAACTCCTAGAAATGCAGAGTAAATAAGTACCTATGCAACAGAGTGCAGGCATTAAACATAGAGAGGTTGGAGCCTACATACACATTTTATTTATCAGATGTTAAGGAATTGTAATGGGAGAGCATACCCTTACATGTTACGATCATGAAAAAGTATCGGTTGGACTTTATACCCCCTCAGATATCAAAGTCACCAACTGCAAGACACAGATTTGTAGCAAATGAGGCTTAATTAACAGTGGTGCTCCTGAATTTCCTTATTCCTCAACATTCCCTGCTGCTATGGAAAATTAATTAAGGCTTGAATCTTGTGGTTCTTTCTTTAGCACTTGTTGCATGGCAACATTCATTTTTATGTATGAGCTTCTTCCTCCAGATGACTTTATAATAGTCTTACCCAAAAGATGAGCTGTTAAAGTCTTCAGACGGATATCTGCACATCTTGGTTTGGTTGTGTTGGCTTTTTCACTCGTAGGATATGAATTATTCACTGATAAAAGAGACTGTAAAGCTCTGGTTGGTTCCAGGCATCAGTAAAATCAGTCAGCCTCCTTTTTAAGCCATTTCCACAACCATTTTTAAGGAATATTCACTGAGGCAAGCCTTGCAGATACACACATAGGTGACCACAGAAGACTCTGGTCTCTAAATTTAAGCTCCAGTCAAGATGCAGTTTCCACAAAAAAAAAAAAAGATAAGTGAACTATCCCATACAGGTGACTTTTCCTTCCACTGAATTACAGGTCAAATTCACCATGCCACACAGCAGCCTGACTGAATTCATTCAACGGCACAGGACGATGGGAACATAAATGGCACAACTTGATTGTAATTCTTTGTAACCAATATTATTGCTGATTTCAGTCAGTCTTTTCCAGCACACAAAAAAATAAATCTTAGAAGAAAAGCAATATGTGTCCAGAGTCCACTCGTCTCTCTTTTTGAATACCCATAATCTGAAAATGACTTGGTTCATATTACATTATAAACAGCCGATGAACTCTCCCATGTTCAACACGTGATTTTTGATACTCAGCTCATTTTCCTTTACTGCAGGGTAAGTGGGACCTCAGGCATCAAATTAATTTGAGACAGGACTGGCCTGAGAATTTGTACGTGAATTTACTAACCTGTTGCAGGTCACTTCTGTTCAAATTCAGTTCTGCTTTGTGTCCATCAGCATTTTGTTCGCTTCAAAATCTGAAGACCTGTGATGATGATAATGAAAATTAGTATCTTTTTCATGTGACACTGAGCTCCAAAAGTTCTAATAGTATAAATCCTACTATATTTTCCCTGTCGGTGCCTATTTTGGAGGTTTAAAAATTTGGCAACAATAAAAAGAGCTACCAAGAAAAATGATCTGCACCTTATTTTATGTATAACGAACCACACAAGTTCATATTCCATGAAGGTTAAGATTTCTGACTGTGGATTGCTTAAAGCTAACCAAAAAAGTAACGGAAAAAATCACAGACCAAAACTTGTATCTAGATAAAAGTGAGCTAAAATATAAATTTTTGATAGTAAGGGTAACTAAGACTGCTGTAGACTGTCTCTCACTTTGCAATCTTGAAGTTATGGTTAGATATCTTTCTGAGGTTCCAGTTCATCTGTGAGATATAGAATTGATGTGGGAAGAGCTCAGTAAGGCTTGGTGGGCTCCATTTAGTATGCAATGAACTATCAAACCAGCAGATCTGTAAAAACCTTGACTTTTTTGATCTCCTGATGCTCTTTTCTCACTCTGAGATGGACCAGGAACCACCCCAGAAGAAAAGCAGAATTTAGCTCCAACTATCATAGTAGCATGAAACCAAACTTCAGGTCTCATCATGCTTAGATTTATGCAATGATCCTTACGCAGGGTAAAAGTTAGAAGATCTCATTCTACTGATTTTAGGAGAAATAATAAATTTAAAAGGCCAGAGATTAATGGAGCATTCAGCTGTCTGCTGCTCATTTTGCATAGTTTCCACATAAACAGCAGTTTGGTGCTTCTCTCTCTCTTTTTGAAAAAGAAAAAAAAAGAAATTCTGGGCCTCCAAAACCAAGAAAAATAAAATGAGAGTTCATAAGCAATAAACTGAAATAACATGGAAAGAATTATTAAAAATACAGACTGAGTATATCATGAAGTTGAGATAAGAAGAAACCCTCCTAGCAAAGCATGTACAAGCTTGGAGTTTTACCTATGGCTCTGCAACAAAAATGCCAAGGAATAACAAAAAGGAGACAGAACAGTGCCCTTGAAGTTTTTGTTCTCTTGTCAGAGCTTCATTTTAAATCCCAATATTTCATGGCATCACCCAAGATGCCTATGGAAATGTTTTAATGCCACATGTTGTCAAAAAGATCACAGTAACATTTAAGAAGATGGATTTAAATTCTACACAGATAATTACTAAAGTGAAGATTAACTAAGTAAAATTAGGAATTAAAATTAGGAATGAAAATAATATGAAATTTCTATCAACTATCATATGAAAGCAATAAATTATATTAAAACAATTGCACTCAAAATCCATTACCCTATTTTATAAACAAATAAATAAATGCATCATACCAAACTGATTTTATGTCTTGCAACTGCACAGTTAAGACACTGGTACTTTCCATTCTTTGTTCTCTTTGTACACAAGATTTTATTAAGGGGCACAGAACCTTGTCCATGCACTTTGAGGATTTTAACAGCTACTATCCTTACATTTTGAAGCTGTACCAAAGCTTCCCTAAAAAAACCTAAATATATTTCAGTCTTCAAAAGAACATTGCATTCCTCTGTGTGGGAACCTCTGATCATCAACAGCAGAAATACAATTTTGGAAATTAAAAAAATGTAATATTTCAAGGCAAAATAGATTCCATCAAGCAATGGAGAAATGCAGGATTGTTCACGGTGACAGAGCAATGAAGCTCTCATCTAATCTAATTTTTAATACCCGTTCACACACTCCAAGACCACTCCGTACCGTTAACCACAGCATGTTAATGAAGCATTTGCTTCAAAAGCCATCTCCTGATGGAAGGGTGAACACTCCTGGCTTCCTCACCAACCAGAAAAAACTTGGGAGGAGATTGGGCCAATCTCTCATGGAGGCCCCAATAGAAACAACTTCTTCAAAGAAACTGCTGAATGAATCATCTTATTCTATTACGCTCTCACGATCAAGCCTTTTTTGAAAGTATATTAATTTTTTGTCTCTGTCGAAACAACAGGAATTTTTGTTTAATCACTATTTCCCTGTAAAATAATGTTTCCTTAATATTTGAGTGAACAGGAATTGTTTGCACTGACAAAACTGCTGCGTGCAGAGAAGCGAGGAAGTTAGTCTCTCCCTTCTGAACACAATTTTATTCAAAAAGATAAATTATACTTCAAACTGACACCGCAGCACTGCAATCTGTTAGTATATGCTAGTACCAACAAGCCTGTTCTCAGAAGGAGACAGGCTCAAAATGGAAAATTCAGACCTTAGTGCCTCATTTTCCAGACCCAGTTTGTGCTTCAGCTCCAGTATAAGAAGAGGTCATCCAAAGATTTCTAATCAAAATTACAAGAGGTCATCTACAGATTTTGAATCAAATCTCAGCTCACTAAGGAAGTTTTAAGATGCTCAGACAAAAGTTGTTCTAATTTCAGATAATTCACAACTGTGCTTTCCCGTTTTCACAGTATTTCAGTATTATGAAAACAGCCACCAGCCCTGCAGAGAAAGCGTGCAGTGTATTTAACGTTTATTGAACATGACCTCTTCTTGTCTCACCGAGCTTCAAACATCCAGGACTCTGTTCCCTGCCCGTCCTTGGCACTGAACTGCTCACATTACCAAGGACCACACTCATTCAAACAAATTTTACTTTTGCTACCACTGCCAGTGTAAAATAATATATTCAGGCTAAAGAGGAATGAATTATATGCACAGAATAAACAAAACCAAACACACCAACGTGTCCATATTCCAACATTCAAATCAAGAGTGAAAGAAAGCTCCTGCTGGGAATATTTTGGGGTTTTTTTTGGCATTTGAACCAACTGACCCATTTCAGTCATATTTCCACGGTTTTCAAAGGGACATGTAAACAAGTCCAGAAGTATTGAACTACCGTTGTACCCCAAACCGAAGAATATCAGACTCATCCATCATTTACGGCAACACACCGAGAGCAGCTGTGAATGCCACGCTTACAATTTGCTCAGGACCATCCAGAGCAACCGGGGAGGCAAACCTCAGATATATCACCCTTCTAATAACGCACGCAGTGAGTTATGGTGACACACAGGTTAAAGCACCAGTTACCAAAAAGGTGCTAATTTGTATTATCTCGTGGATAACAGCTATTACAGGACAGCCTTGCACTTGTGACATTCATAGGACAGTATGGCACATGCCAAAGCCATTACGTTGTGTTAGCCTGGACACCAAATGCCAGGAAAGCATTAATTTGGAGGTGATTAGAACCTGCTGTTTTCTTTGTGGATAATTTATGTATTGAATGTAGCAGTCGTTTCTTGATAATTTACAAATGGAAAATACTGCCCAGTTCTGCTTGCTGCTGTTGGCAACCACCCCCTGAACAATCCCCAGGAACACGCTCCAGCCAACGCACAAGTCACCTACTCTCTGTTATTCCTTCTGCTCTAGAGTCAAGGAAATTACAAACTATTTTTGATATTTTTTCTAGTACAACCCAAATATACAAAATCTGCTCACACCATACCCCAGATCTCCACTTGCTGAAGGCCTTACAATCTAACTTCACTGAAAACATTCAAAGGAAAGCAAACAGATACAAAATTCACAGCAAAATGGGAGAACGAGTGGGAGATTGATTTCCTGTACTCAGAAAAATGTCTGTGGTAATTTATACTCTCTCTTTCACAAGTTTATGTGGCACAAGCAGCTCCTGAGAAGGTACTAGAATGAAGAGAGATCTCCTACTTAACCAAGGAAATATGTTCCATGATAAAGAAAAAAGACAAAATATGTATGTAATAGTAATAAAAGAACACCAGTGATACTTTTTTTTAACTGTGAAGGACAAACCAGAAATAATATAAATGACAAAGAAACAAGATGAGGCAGAATTAGCTGGGACTAAAAGCAAGGACAAGTTACAGGTCCCTGATGGTGTAACAAATTACAAAGCAGGTAGAAACTAATGTCGAGAACTATTTATTCATCTCTATAATGGGAACAACTTCAGGCAAGGACAATAATCACAAAGCAGGAGAGTGTTCATTAATTAAATGGAAACAAATCAGAATTGTTCAAGGGACAGCTTGCCAAGGATCCGTTTGGCAGGCAGAGTCATGCAATATTCTTCTTCGTGCTCTGAACTTTTTGTGTGACAAGAGCTTAAAGAAAGTTTATCAAGGCTCGTGGCTGCACAGGTAGCTCTTTGGCAATGACATCGATCACATGAAAATAATTCCAGATTAAATATACATATCAAGTCCTTAAAAAATACAATGGTATACAGCAGGTAACTGTGAAAGCCTTGACTTGGGTGGGTGTCAAGAGGATGGACCAGACTCCTTTCAGTGGTGCCCAATGACAGGATGAGGGGTAACGATGTATGTAGGGATCTTCCCTATCTCTGTACCAGCATCGTGTAGAGCCTAATAATTTAATACTCTTCTAAACCAGCATGACAGAAGTTCATATCTCTCAGACTAGAATGGGAGATTCAAATCAGATCTTCCCTTTACTGGAACAGGCATCCTTTTATTATAAAGTACTCACAAAGTTTTCATCCACAGGCTTCTTCGGGCACACATGTCCCATCCCAAGCAGGGCTCTCAGATCCAGGCCTTCAGAGACCCCGGTGTCACTGCAGGAAGACACACAGTCCTATAAGTTTCTGGAGAAAAGATAAATATTAGGCAAAAAAGAGGCATATTTGGAGAAAAGCAGTGTCCCAGCTGGGGGCTCAGGTTGTGAGTTTGAGTTCCGTTGCTTGTAATTAACACCCTCTTGTCAGGGTTGAGGATTTTTGTCACCTACATACTTTTTAGATCTGGCCCTTTGTAGGTTTTTTTTCATCACCACAGCTGAAAAAGGTTTAATCAATTGAAGTAACTAAAAAACCCACAAGAATTTGCATACAGAGCAATAATTTATTAGTGAAATCATCACGTTATAAATTAAGTGGGCAGAATTATGAACTCCTGAATAACTGGATGTACAGGGGAAACTGCAGTGAATCCGTAATTACAAAACCATAAAGATGATGCGATAAATATGACATCGCAAATGCAATAAAGGAAAGACTCTGCTATAATTTAAGCATCTTTCATTAAATGCAACAGAGTTGCAGATTTTTAAAAAATTTTTTTTAATTTTTTTTTACTACTGCATCCTCACTGTACTTGTTTTTCGAATTGCTAACTCAAGCAGAGCACAAATCCTCGTGTCAATCAGGGTCGGGCACATCACTCGGAGCGCTTTGTCACCTGGTCCAGACAAAATGTGTCACACCTTTGTGCCGGGTCACAGCGGCATCGAGGTGTCGTGCTCAAAACAAGTCAACAAGATTTTGGTGATGTATATCTACAGCAGCAGCACAGCGCCACTGAGAAGGTTTCAGAGGAATCTATACATTAAAGTGTCATTAACAGAATGTGAAATCTTTCCAAATTTTAGGGGTTTATTTTTTGTCTTATTGACCATGAATTTCTTTCAGGATCTAGCTTTTATTTTTTTTTCCCCCCTTTTTTAACTAAAGTGCAAACTACTTTTCCTCTTCCCTTTGTGTAAATATGTAAAGCAAAGAAACCAAAGTGGGGAAAATCCATCAGATATTCAACACATCAAAATCCCTCTGAAAAGAACTAACACACTCTTCAGATTAAAGAAAACTTTGCTTTTTGCAAAACCCATTTCACGTGGAAGACTTCCAATTTTTTCATTGCAACATGAGCTGTTTCATGCAGCTCGATGACTACCTTGCAAACAAAGAAAAAGTTGGAAAATTGTAAGTGTACTATTACTGTCCTCTCTATTCTGTGAAGTCACTATAAGAGTTTTTTGGGAAAAGTAATTTCGGAAAAGTGAAATGAATGCAATATCCATGGGGTGATCCTACAGATCATGTTCAAAGAAGCACAAAATTATCTGCCTGTGAAGGTCAATTAGTTTTGACATTAATTTCGGTACCATAAGTTAAACCATATTTTTCTACATTAGTGACAATATATATAAAGCAGATTCTAGAAAAAAAAAGTGAACATTTGCAAATTGCAACACATTTTCATTACTCTTTCAATTTACAAGTGAACTAAACCATCATTAAATGCTTCTATATTATTTCAGCTTCACACAATGAGCATGTGCTTGCACATTCCTGTTATCAACATTGCACTTCATTGTTTTGCAGGAGTCAACCTAATAGCCATTTAGGAAAAATGCTTAAGAAATTGATGGAAATTATAAGTTATTTTGAATCAACCAGTGAAAACCACAATGAAAGTGTATTTTAAATTACTTATATATTTTTAATCAAAACGGTAGATATAGTGCATATCTAAACACAACAAATTACAACAAAATCTAAAGTAAAAAGAATTAAAGATACCCCTGGAAGTTAAACAATTTATCTTTCTGCACAGGAATTTCATTTTCTACTTTAAAAAGATGTGACTTGCCAAACTAATCCAGCGATAACTGGAAACAGACCAATTTTCACAAATGAATGTTTTATATTTTCAAGTATACTTCTGTTAATTAAAAAATTAATTGGCCTTGAAAATCCTGGAGAGACAATGTTTTTCCACAAAAAAAAAAGTATCTGGGGGGATATTTTTAACCAAATCCAATTCTGTAATCTGAGAGGAAGCTGCAGGAAGTAGCAATAGTAACTTATTTTTCTTAATTAAAAAAAAATTAAAAATAAAACCCCGCATCAGTCTTCTTTGCAAAAAAAGCACAAAACTGCTATTTGAGGTTCTAGAAAGATGCAGGTCCCACCAGGGAAGATGGGAACACGAATGTGTTGAAAATTAAGAACAGTGTCAGCACGTAGTTTCTCACTCAACATTATGGGCCTTGTAGGTTATTTTCCCCATAAATTTTCATTAATTCCTGACCAAAATTCCCAGAAGGAGAAAGCTGCAGTCCAAGACTAACTTTGAGCACTTAGTGATGTTTTTCTGAACAGTTTGTCTCCACTAAAGCGGGGCCTTCCTGGAAATCAGTCAGCACGAGGGGGATTTTTGGACTTTATCTCCATGCTGCTCTGCCCCAAACTGTATTTTAATTCCCACTTTCACTCTGCCCCACAGGAGACAGGACTTCTCCCCAAGTTCTGGAAAATAAATTTGCTCTAGTCCTTTCCTAATACATAGGATAATAGGAGATAGGAAGGAGTAGGAATGGCTTTGAGAGATTTACGAATAATCTTGACAAATTAAGAATTTGTGGGTTTCTTTCTAGAAACAGAAATTAATATAAAGAACAAGTTACCAATTTGGCAATTTACCGTAATCACTTGAGGGAAATTCTGCCTTGGCAGATGGTAGTTCTGAGGAAGAATTCCCGTTACACCTTGAAATGCCAAAATTAATGTGTTCTTCTGCTTATATTAATAATTATTTCTGTTTTCTCAAATCTTGACAACTCTTATCTCAATATTATTTCTTTTTCTATAAGAATACGTAATTTTTGGCATGAAAGCCTAGAGCAGGGGTGTCAAACTCACTTTCACCGGGGCCACATCAGCCTCACGGTTGCCTTCAAAGGTCCAAATGCAATTTTAGGACTGTATAAATGTAACAACCCAGCCCCACGCAGCGTCCCTCATTCAAATAACGTGGGTTACGACTGGGCAATTGAACTGAACCATTAGGAACCTTTAAGATGCAGAACTACGAAACTTACAGTTACAATACCAAGAAAAATAAAATTGCATGTTTCATACAGGTATACTTTTCCATCCCTCTGTTTTTCTCAAATGGTAAATTAGACCCAGTAAATTTTGAGAAGCACGCCTGCATAGAAAATGTTATTTTTACACATCTATGGCTTCGTTCAGCTTTGGGGAAATTCAAACATCTGGCTATACTACCCAAGGTATTCAGCATCCAGCTGCCAAGCAGGCGCTCAAGTTCATGGCCCACGGTTCTCCCCACACATCCTTCTGCTGGCTGAAAAAAGCACAACTACAGGTTACCCTTTTCTACTCCTTTGTGCAAGCATCGGTTTCAGAGTATTCTTGCGCTATTATTAGGTCAGCCCGCTCCATCCTCCAAGTCCCCCTGCGGTTCCCAGCAGGATGCCAGTTGCTGGCAAGCTCTGAGAGCCTGAAGGCTCTGCATCTGTTCCCAGACTGACAGGTAGCACAGCAAGTTAAAAAGCCTATAAATTTGCAGCAGGAGGCTTCGCCTAGACAAATAAAATCCCTGCTTGGGTTTGTTTTTCCAAGCAGCAGGTCGTGCGATGCCGCTGTTTTCTTTCCCGTTCGGGGATGCTCAGCCCTGGGGTGCAGATCAGCCTCTGCTCCGGCGCAGGTCCTGGACCAACACATATTGTCCCTTCTGAGGAACACAACCGGCACAGAAAGGAAACTGATATAACTCAGCCTTTGGAGTCACTAATGCTAAATGAGGTAGCAACAGGTAGGGCTCGAGCTCACAGATAACAACAGAAGTAAAATAATTGCAAGAGATCCAGTAACACACACGGGCACAAAGTTTCAGTAGCATTAAAAGAAGGGATATTTCACATATTGGTTTCTATTCTCCATGTTATGAAATTACACTAACTTCTTATCAAGAAAAATAACACGAGTTGGTGGAAAGGTTGGAAAAAACCCAAAACACCAGCTCATTCAGAACACCAGCTCACCATTATGCCTAGATCTACAGCCTAAGTGCTTGCTAGATGGGGAACAGAAAGTCCCCAATTTCTTTCTGTCCTCTAAATATTACAGAAGGCCAGATATAATCCTCAACATAGTCAGCACTGAGCTCGGAATTCTCTTCTGGGTGCAGACGGTCCCTTGGATGGGACATCCAAGCAGGTACACAAAGGAAGCCCTCCAAGATCCTTTGGGATCTGGCAACTGAGATGAATCTACTTCGCCCACTGAAGAAAGCCCAAGTTTGGCCCCGAAATTCCCCAAATCCCTCAAATCCCAATGGAGCGCGGCCTTCTGTTGGGCAGCACAAAGTCATCTGCTTTCAGATCTTATGCTCCTGCAGAAGCCCGGACCCACAACATCTCTCCCCCTCCAGCACATGGCACCATTTCCCTTTTCCACCACTCAATAGAAGCTGTTATTTGAGACAAGGACTGAAAAAAAAAAAAAAAAAAAAAACCTAAGATACATTATTTTATTATTTAACCAAAAAAAACAATTAAAAAAAAACATTTAAANACAGTTTCCAACGACAAAATCTGAACAATTGGGGGAAAAAAGAAAAAAACACCCCACACCACACCTCGATAAGTCAAACCGTTAGTTGAATCAACCCGTGCCTTGTTCATATTTGTTTTCCATCTTATATTAGAGAAAAGATAGTGCTCTGCAGAACTCTCTGGCTCTCTGCTCTCTTGCCCCTGTTGTTGGGCTTTTAGGGGTAGGAAAGCAAAAGCTGCAAGTCCTTAAAACTAAATACTGACCACAAGCCCAGAAAAATGATCTCTACCCAAGTTTATTTTTATTCCAGTTTTAACTACTTTTTGATTAAAAAGTTCACAGACACTTCCTTTTTAAAACCTCATGTTAAACTGAGAAAAAATAGAAAAACATTAAAACTCAGTGCTTAGCCTTCAAAAATCAGCATCCCACTGAGATGAATGATGGTAATTCATATTCCTTCTAGTGCTATTATTTCTATCACATGGACATTGAAATTTTGTCTAAATTGCTAAATGTTTCTAAACTCCTTGTGGGCATTTTTTTCTAGTTCAGCCTACTCTAAAATTAGAAATATTTGGACGCAAATCAGCACCAGACCACACCTGTTACCATCTGCGTTTAAAGCAGTGTGCCATCTCTTCTCAACGACGACCTAATAAGTCAGCATTGAGAATGTAAGAGTTGGATCATTGTCCTGTGATTGCAAGTGGAACAACCTTTGGTCTCAAAAAAGCAAAGGCTGGAAATTAGTGCTTTGAAAATACGCCTCTTAATTCAAACTCGTGCGGTTTTCAAAAACCTGTTGGCTACTACTGCGAATTTGTTCAGTCTCTTTTCTCTCACACATTCAACTTGTGATGAAGGTATTTTCAGACGCTGTATTTCTAGGCTATTAGACTCATTTTGTGGGAGAAGCTCTATAGGGAGCAGTGGAAAATGTTAAGCCTTGTATACGCCTAACTCACTTTTTCTGACTGGCAGACACCAATTATGGGCTGATTTTTGTAGTCTAGGAACTGTGTGACCTGAAGGAAACAAGAGAGGAGGGAACGGAAACACCTAAGCAACTTCTTTCTTCTGCAGCATCATGTCCACCCCCAAAGGCATGGGAAAAGCAATTAGGAAGAAAGCAAGATCCAGCTTTCGTATAGTTAACATAGATCTACAACTTAGCCTTAAACAGCCCCATCCAAGCCAAGTCCCCCCACCCTGCAACAACCTGCAAGTAGCCAACGGACTCAGTAATTCATATTTACTCAATACCAATTCCGATTAAAGAGAATGGACCGGAAGAATCCTCATGCAACGCAGAAGTCTAGACCCCAGGGCTGCAAAAAAAGCATGAATAAAATAAAAATCAAATCTTAAACAGTGCCTCATTCCCCATCCTCTAAGGCATATTGTATGGAATTCCTATGAGAAGTTGAATCCTCTTCTAATACTTATATGCCAAGAAGGGAAAAGAGAACACATATATTTAGAAGAGTGGATGGTGCCATTCTGAAGGTTGTCAGTTCATAAAAATGACAAAAGTGGGCTAAGATTAACCTGCATCTGTTCTAACTCACATAATTTCCCTCTCTCACACATTGCAAATCAGCAAATGCAGGATGATTACCTGGTCTGGGAAGAAATGAAGCAGCCAGGCAAGGATCAAAATCATTATATGGGCACTTCCCTAACACTTTGTTCACATTCTCATACCGCACAACAATTCACAGGCTTCAAAGGCAGCCGGATAGTTATAATCACCAAATTGACCACTTGCGTAATACGGGGTGAAGAACCGCAAATGAGAATTTTTGCAGTCTTGTAACTGCTCTTCAACCCATAAATCATATTTAGAAAGTTATTCAATCTGGATAAATCACAGCCAGCAAACACCTGAGAAAGATCTGAAAAGAAAACAAAACAAAACACACACAGAAAATGCAAATATTTCACTCTGCTTGTGTTAATTAGAACTGAGGTTTGCTCAGGGCCGGTGGACGAGGCTGGGGATGGGAAGGACATCAGGTGCATTAAAGTCTGCAGCAGGACTGCAAGGGTGGCAATTTCACACAAACTACCACCCCTTTTCCACCGTTCCTCCCCTAAACTATCCTTCTTCTATCACACAGCTGCTTATTTGTTTTTTTTTTCTCAATTCTGTAATAAAAATACTTCACTCCTCATTGGCAGCATGCATCACAGACCGCACTTTTCAGCCCGTTGTTACTATATGGGAATTGGTGACTGCAAACAAGAGACACTCTGCCTTCTGCTGCGTCTTTAAGTAGTTAAATTTAAGCAGTTATTTGCAGTTTATACCTGTAAACCTTAGTAATGCACTCATGCCACCTATTGGCAAATCACATGCAAGTCACAGCTGAGTTCAGATTTCCTCTGAGCACAGATGAAGTGTTAGAAAATTTTCCAAAATTAAGCAATGGAATGACTTGTTTAACTTGCTCCAGTTCACCAGAATTAGAAAAAAAAAAAGAAAAACAACAGGGTGCGGGAGTGGGGAATCCCACACACACAAATTCAGAGCTCCAAAACACCCTTTAAAATCCCCCATAATCTACAAAATCCAGGAAAGTCCACAGGGAGTCCTCCAGGATTTTGAAAACATTTTCCCAAGTCAAATTTCTCATTGTTTAGGCTTCTGCGTAGCAAAACAATAGGGACACATCATCTATGATAGTTTAAATATTTAGGTTTGTTTATTTCCTTCCTACATTTTTAAAACAGTTTAAGAAAATATGGATTCACAGACACATGATAAGTTTGTTAAGTAGAGCAGTGTTCTCCAATCAATAGGGTATCTCTTTGAATAGTTTATTATAAAGCAAAATGCAGTGTCTCGTTAGCTTTGGGAGTACTGGCATTAAAATGGCAATAAGGAAATATTTACTGCTGTCAGCAAAGCAACAGATGTACTCTCATTACCTAATGTTGTAAACGGAGAACAATCTTTTAGAGAAAGAACATTTTTCCACTCCAAAAGGTTGATATAAGAATGCGATACGTTTGTGAGCACGTGTTTTATGAAAAATATTGTGTGCGATATCTCAGAATCCAGGAATATGTAACACACATGCATTTTTTTTCATGTCTTCTGAAGACTGAAGTAAAGCTGGCTTAAAACTTAGCGCTGCATGTGGCTGGCTTCCCTCTCAGTGCTTTTCATCTTTAATAGCAGCATTTCCTTCTGCATAGGATGGTCACCCATTTAATTGCACGGTAGAGAGAAAAAAGCAAAGGAAAACTCAGCTGTGGAGATAAATCTCAATAGAAATGCAATGAGTACTCCTGCCAAGAATCATTTACAAAACTTCCTATTCAGTGCTAACCATCGGGAGCGGGTCATCCACAACCCCGCCTGTGAATCGGGAGATAAGAAGCTGCTATTCAACACCCAAACCACTTTGCTACCCACCAGTAGCAAATCCACTACTTCAAATCACCAGCAGCGGGATGGACGGTGCCGTTTTGAGCCGCAGCAGTTACAGTCCCCAAGCCGAACTCACCAGCCTTTGGGCCCTTGGATCTGCCCTCCTCTGTGAGCTTAATGTCGCGAGGTTTGGAGCGGGGAACGGCAGAAATCGGGGCAGTGGTTCAGCCATCCCGATGCTGTTTTTCAAACAACTCCACCAGCAGGAGCCCAACAGTTATAAAAGCACTCACCGAGATAAGCACGGCGTGGCTCTCCTTCATAGCCAGATTTCTTACTTTGATTACCGGTGAGCTAAATACCTGGCAAATCAGGCAGATAAAAAGAAAGGGAGAATCTGGCCTGACAACCACATCTTAAAACCTTCACGGGATGAGATCACTAGAGAGAATTCTGGTTATGAACTTTGGACAGAGGGCGAGAAGCGCTCACATTTTTCAATTTATTTTCTCCCAGCTAACAAATGCTTTTCTACATGTCTGCAACTACACTTTAAACTGCAGAATATGCCAGGTATTCTGTGGTCTTTTCTAGGACTTCCAAACTTCTCCTAGGGCTGGGGGAAGGAGGAAAGAGAGAAGACTTCTTTTTCCAGCTGAAGATATTTGGAGAAGACTCTTTAGCATCTGCTAAAGCTCCTGTCAGCTGTCTGGTGGGAGGATAAGGAGACCTTAAGTATGTTACTCCTAGCAAAACTTCACGCCAGCCAAAAATCAACACTTGAGAATTAAATGGAGATTGTACTGAGATAATGCGCATCTTTGGATAATGCCACTTCATCTCGTACAGCAAAACAAATTATTACTATTAGTTGTTCATTATCCTGTCATTATTACATATCCATTCATATGCATTTATTTTTTTCTATCCAGTGAGGGGAAAAAAAAACAACACAGTTAAAAAATGACATGTATTAAAATCAAAGTAGAGTAGCTTCAGCCAATCCTTTGACTCAGGAAAAAGGCTGGATTGACAAAAAAACCCCACATGGTAAGCCTAAAACTCTGTGTTTATGTATCAGCATTAACGTGAAGATCAGAGACAGCTGTACACCCCACAACTGTGACACAGACAATAATTTTCTTAATGCTACAGATACTCAGATAACTCAGATTCAGCATTTCCTGCCCTGCATTTGTTACCAGCAACTTTTGGCCCAGCAATAATTCCGGTAGTTCCTCAAAGACAAGCTCCCAATGCTTTTCCCTTGTTTCTTCCTGCTCTCTCGCCTCTAAAAATCCATCTCTGATGACTCTACCCTCCACTTTGTATGCAAATTTGTTTTGTACACTGGAACAGGACACTTGCCAAATCTAAACCTTCGTTCTCTGCTTTACTATCTTTACTATCAGCCAGGCAATGTCATCATTGACTAGCAGGTGACTAGTGCTGAACATCCTTTCCTTCAGTCTCCAAAATTCCCAGCGTTATCTCGACAGGGCACCTTGAAACAACACAGAAAGTCAAACTTTTTTCCTTGTACCTGCTGTCTGTGGATCATGGTCCCTTCTGAACCAAACACAGCCTTCCCATATTTAAACAACTCTCATCAGTGGGACAGCAAACTGACCCTCTCTGACTTGACTCTGATAAGCCCAGTCAACTCCAGGCTGATGTTCCATTCACTCAATGACTTTTCACCCACTGCTTTTTAGGCCATGGAAAAGCAAATGGAAGCATCAACATTAAATTAATAAAAAGAAAATCAATCATCCAGCGTGCACACAAAAACGCAAAACTCAGAAGATACCAAGCCACTCATCTCTTTTTGAGCCTCAACACAAAAATCACAGCAACCAACTTCAAACTTCTTCCCCAAGGGCAGAAACTGCTGCACATAAACTGTAGTTGAAGATGGCAAAGCAACAATCCCAAACACTTCTCGAGACAGCAGGCGCTTCTGTCGAGCCAAATGCTCAGTCTATATTATGATCTGCTCTAGGCAACACTGCCACACATCTCAGAAAAATCAAGTGTGGTACAGTAACGTTCAGAATCAGCACAAATGTGTCGTCTTTCCCCACCCACACGTCCCCCAAATGCTGTCCTGCTCTGTAATCTATAATATAGCTCAGCTCAGTCTCATCTCATGGTATCGCACATCTAGAATAAATCCTGCTGAAACATACAGAGATATCAAGAAGGATCGCATATGGCTCCGGAACATAAAGGAAAGCTTATGTGCTGAGTAACACGATAGGGATCGGCAACATCAAGGCTGCAGATAGAATTAGATTCAGCTGCTTGATACATGGGACTGACGGTTACTTTGGCAAGATATCCTATAAAATTTATGATCATGTACCGCAGGGCTGAACTGAGGAAAAAAGGCTTGTTCCCAGGACATTGGTTTGTGTGGGACTTAATAAACAGGAGCTCTCTAATGGCAAATAGCGGGTGCATCAGCCTTCCCAGCAACAGTGAATTTCACCTTTCATAGGTATAAGAAAAAAGAATTATCATAAAACTAATCCAGGCAGGCTCTCAGGAGAACAAGGAGTATTCAAATGCAATCAGGGCAATATGACATTGACTCTGCGGAAAGTATTGGCACATACTCATAATGTATTGCTCAAATATGATAACAGATACACTGATTTTTGTCTCTGAGGCAGATGAAGACGGTTGCTCAAAAAACACAAGAGTGTCTTCAGATTAATACGACTGGTGCTTTGAAATTAATTTTTCCAGTATTGCGTGACGAAGTTGTGTGTGACAATGCAAAACCGTTCGGATCGCCATCCTCCAGAGTGGCATTAGGAGGTAATATTGCTAAGCAAATATATGCCCACTCAAGCAGCGCCATCCAGCATACTCCATAAATTAAAATTAATTAAGCTGAAGCATCGTCTTTGATGGGAATAGAATTTGCATCTGTAAATTTAATAATGAATAACTGTGTAGTATTTTTATCAAACACCTCTATAATTCTATTAACCTTTAATTGACTTGTGGCACCTTAATTTCACATTTCTCATACTTTTTGGATAGGAAAACTGAAAATGTAAAAAAAAAAAAAAAAGCAACTTTTAAAAGTGATAGAAATTGAAGTTGAATATTTCTGGTCAGATGCAAATCAATACTGTAGAGATAACCAGTGGATCTCCTACCAATTTTCTAAGAATTCAATTCCTTCGGATTTAGTCAAGCGAAAATAAGAATAAATACCACCCATTTTCACCAGCCCTGGTATTTTACTGGCAAAATTCTACTGACTTCGAGGCACTTAATGGTAAAGTATAATGATAAAACAGACTAGAAAAAATAGCACCCTTTAGCTAGATAATTTTATACACGGATAGACAGATGAAATAGAATTTCACACCATTAAATGATATGGAAAGTGACAGCAAAGGTTAAAATAAAGCAAGCAATGATTTGTTTTCTTGCCAAGAAAAGTACTGCTTTCAAAAAGAGTCAGAGCCTGATGGCCAGGGAAGGGGGAGACGGGAAAGGCTGAAGGAAAGCAAGGGGAGGGTGAGTTTGTGGCTGGAGATTCAGCAGCAATAGCAGGTGTATTAGTGGAAGAGCTCAGCATCCTCTTCTCTCTCCAGCTGCTTCTCACCATCCTGCACCATGCAGGTTGAAGTATTTTTGTAGCTGCATATTCAGCTGGACCAGGAGCCTATCTGTCTAGAAAACCATTAGCAAAAGAGGATATTTTATAAAGTATGGGAACGAATCATTTGGATAGAAGAGGAAAAGAAAGGAGAACCGACAAGGGAGGCAGGAAAGATTAAAGTCTTGTATTTACAACATCAACTCCAATACAGAACGGACTAACATAAAGAACCCCCAATAACTATAGAAATTCAGTTTTCCAGCTCTGTGGAATTCAACTGTTTCCTCCATATTTACAAGATTGAGGACGAGTGAACCCCACACACTGTGATTTCACCTGCATGCCAGCACTTTGGAGTAACACACAGAGCACAGAATACTGCGAGTTTACTTTCGATCGGTGTTTGTTTAAATGGAGACAGGTGCTTTTCTTCCATCCCGCCTTTTATTAGACTGCTGACTTTTCTGTGACTTCTTTACCACAATTAAAAGTTCTGTTTCTCACCCCAGGAAGAACAAATGTCGGGCATTCTTCCTTCTGAGCTGTGCTTTCACTGAACTGCTCCGGTAGTCGAAATTTTCTTTCTGGTTTCTGCACAGAGTCTACTCTGTTCATCATTTCTTTTCAAATGACGCTTCCTATCTCCAGCACTATTTTCAGTTTCTCTTTTGCACTGCAAGCCTTGATATTTGTGAATAACACCTCTAATAATGCTTCTGGGTAGCCACGAGATTTCCATTAATTATCTCAGTGAGAACTGAAGAAAGAGCAAATATATTATCTGAACAGCACCTCGCTACCATAAAGGCCTCCCAATGCAGCAGTTTCAAAAAGGTCGTACAAAAAGCCTAACAAAACCAATTTTAGACAGAATTCATAAAAGAGATAGGATAGATGGAAAAACAGAGAATATCTTCTGCTCCTTATTTATATATAAACGCTTATTTTATTTTCTTAAGAGAATTTAAACAGCCATTGCTTTTCAACCATTTTCATTATTTTCCACTATTTTAGAGTGTAAAATTTTGAAGAAAAAATAAGGTCTTCTAAAGTTAATAGGCGATGATATTTTTCAGATACTTGAAAGAATAATATTTTAATAAGCAGGGATATATATTACATAAATTTCTGACTGCAAAAGGGATTCTGAAGCAATCAAGTGCTTTCTACCATCATGCGTTGGCCAAGACATTTCGCATTCTTTTGAAAGAAGAGAATGAGTTTAGTTTGAGAGCGTAACACCTGATGCCATACAAAGATACTGATATTCCTTTTATCTTTCCAGCATTTCATTATTTTTTCCACTAATATGATTTAGAAACAAAAGAGATTTAGAAGAAAACCAAATGCACATCTTTAAGATTACTTTGATAATGCTAATATGCCCTTTAAAACTGAGTCCAGCTGGGAAATTGAAAGGGTGACAAGTGGAACGAACTTATATTATGTTGGCATGAGCCCAGTCACTGGCATGGCCTAAATGACAGTTACAGCATCTGGAAAGTGGTTGATAAGGAAATCCTGTTACAGTGCAGCAATAGATTATTTGTTCTTCTCCTTCTTAAATTACGTCTTGTATGATTTTCTTTTTGTAATTTCTTCATTTTATGACAAAAAAAAAATTATTCTAATTGTAATACTGTTTTGATTAAACAAATGCCTAAATTATAGCTTCCAGTACTTCTTTTTTGGTGAAAGGAAATTCTAATGCAAACTAATCTGATGATTTAAAGATTTTTCACTGGGAATCCTTCCAGTCAGAAGTTTAAAATTTATGCTAGTAGCTTACAAGGTACCTTCCAACTGAGGTAAAGAAAGAGCACAAGCTCTTTAGAATCATAGAATCATTTCAGTTGGAAGAGACCCTCAGGATCATCGAGTCCAACCATAACCCAGCCTAACTCTAGCACTAAACTGTGTCCATAAGAACCTCATCTAAAAGCCTTTTAAACCCCTCCAGGGGTGGTGACTGCACCACTGCCCTGGGCAGCCTGTTCCAGTGCCCAACAGCCCTTTCCGGGAAGAATTTTTTCCTAATATCCAATCTGAACCTCCCCTGGCACCACCTGAGGCCATTTCCTCATATCCTATCACTTGCTACTTGGGAGAAGATGACGTCGATCTCTTCAGTTTCACTGGAGGTAATCCCAGGGGAACGATTCTACCATAGCAACACCGTCCGTTTTAAACAGAAATCAAACAGGAGAGAGTTACTACACAAAAATCTCACTCTTGTGTGCAGACATGGTCTAGAAGGACAAGGTGGGGAAGTGATCAGCCAAAGACTGCGAGGGTTAAGACAAAGGACTAAATTCAGAGTATCTTGTCAAAGCATTACATTCAGCTTACCCACACCTCTGATTTTCAGTTGGATCTGTCACTATTTTTCCTTCCTCTCAAATACAAATCTTCTTGGTCTTTAATTAAGCTGTCTTGTGAGGTTACAGGTTTCATGAACCTGGCATGGTTGTCACAACTTCATCAAGTGAGGTGGAGTGTTTAAAATAGTCCTTCTTGCTGCTGACACTTCTGTTCCTGATGAATAAACATGATCCCCCATCACCTATGAGCTTCACGGGCTTTTTCTGATTCTGAATCATATTATACTGCCAATAAAGTGCTCAGGATAGATTACCCGAAAATTGATTCACAGAATTTATAATTTCTCCCCATTCAACATGCTACCTAATGGCAACCATAGAAATACAAGCCTGAAAGACAGCCAAGAGAAAAAAAAGCGGGTAACAACATCTCAAAGAGCAAACAGTGGGGCTTCTTTCATCATTAAGGGTGGCTGAATTAACAAGATGCAAAACCCACACACAAAACAATATAAGCTAATAATATGGCTCACTTTTCTCAGAAAAAAAGGTTTGTTGTTGCATGTGGGTTCCTAAGGAACTTCTGGAACCGTTAGGCAATTTCAGTCAGATGTGTCAGATTAAATGCATAGCAACATAATTATCTTCTCATTAAAAAAACTGATTAAAAAGCATATAAGCACATTGAGAATGTTAATGCAAAGACACCATATTTTGCATAAAAGGATGCAGAGTACGTTTGCAAAAGAGGTTGAAGCACATCAGAGTCAGAAGGAACTTCAGCCAAAGCTTTCACAGTTCCTTAGTGTCCAGGCTTCCAAAACGCCCTCATCATCTCATTATCTACTCACATTTTCCTATATTCTGGAAAAACAGTGCTCCTGCTCCTTAGCAGCCTCCTTCAAATGTCCCTTGCAGTGGCTCGGTATTCACAGGAATGGTCAGAGTTCCGAGGATTTTAAGGAGCTTCAAAACACCAGGGAAACGTCAAAGCAAAATTCCAAAGATGCTTTAAAAAAATAGATAAATAAAATATTGGAGCCCCTGTTCTGCAGAAGATCTCAGAGTTTCAATACTGCAAGATATTTTAACTTCTAGTCTTTTTTTATTTTCTATGTCAGATTGAATTCATGTTTTAGGAAGCTGGGGGTAAAAAAGGGGTTATGTTGTTAGCTAGATCCCATTCATCGGAGGACCCCGGTATTTCTGAACAAGCAAACAAAAACCTGTGAAAGTCAACAGGAAGAATCTGAGGAAATTCAAACAGGCTGTCTGGTTCAGTATTTTGATTCACTGGCATTTGCCTGAGCACCTGCTACAAAAAGATGCATTTTCCATTTAAACTGGGTGATATTTCGCCCAACTTCCAATCCGTTTGTGCCCATAACTCTCGCCAGGTGCAAATTAAAGTAAAATATTACTCAGAGGCTAAACCAGGCTGCATGGCTGGCTCTAACTAGTTTCCTAGCATGGTTTTATGCAAATGTGCATCCTAAAGTATTGATTTAGCTAAACATTTGTACAGCCAACATTACTCCTGGCACCCCACAATCATTAATTTAATATTCATTTCATATTCCCATGAAGCAGAGGTTATTTTAAGTAACTACAGAGATTAAATGACTGATGGAAATTCAGCAATTCTGTGAAAATGCCAAGAACAGAGCCCAGAGCTCCCAAATAACTCCACAAAGCCATTCTTCCAGGCATAGTGCACTGCAGCTCTATGTTTCAAACGCAGAAATTAATTACTCTCATTTCTTGTCCAATACAATCTATTTAATTTTTCTTCAGAATTAAAACTAATATTTTGTCCTAATACAAGATAATTTTTCATTGTTAAATTCAATATTGTATTTCAAATATGGGGTTTAAAAAAACCAGAATTCTCATTCAGAACACCATGATATACCTCATAGTAGTTGAATTTATAGGAATATATATGTTGACTATCATCAATACTCAGATTTCATTCACCTTTTCACTTAGGAACAAAAACAATGAAAAGCCTCCCACTACAATGCAGATCTGTGAAAAAAATGTTAAATTATAACTGGTGATTTTTGCTTTCCCTGAAAGAAACCATTTAATTATTCAGAAAGCTCTGATTAATTACCTCATACAAGTCGGGTCTTAAAACAAGGCATCTCATATCTGGACAACTATAATTTCTTGGTCCATGGAATAATTTGCTAGTTTTCAAACCTGTGTCTTCTCTTGAATGTAATCTTTCAGCAGCGTAAGCTTTCATGTATATAATTATTTAAATCGCCTCAATTTATTCTTCCTGTACATGAACATTCCATAGCTGCAGAAGTTACATTTGCTTTAGTTTTCAATCTGAATGAAGACAAGCCAACTGATTGCAAGCTTTCCCTCCCTATTAATTTACCAAAAAGAGAGAAAGCAAACACAACAAGCTGACAATGAATATGAAGCTTCTTCCCCCCTAAGCCCGATTAAAGGAAGTCGTTCTGAAGTTAATGTCAATGGAAATATCATGGAAACATGACTGCTTGTGATATTTCCAATGGAAATACCAAACAAAGAACTATCCAAATACTACTTCTCCTGTAAATATCATAAGGATATTTGCTGCTCAGCTGAAAGGTAGGAGAATAAAATGGAAAAGAGGGAGGACAGAGCAGAAAAAGGAAAGCAGAGTAGGAAAGGCTGTGGAGCAGACTGTGGCTGAGAGATCTTAGAGGATACAAATCTACAGAAGCAGGAAAAGTTCTCAGGAACTCAAACTGAACTTTAAAGGATGGGCAAGATTGAAAACTACACAAGAAATGAGTGAAAAGGAGGCAAGTAGAGAAGACTGAACTATGAAAGTAACAGCTGGAAAATCATGTATTCATGTATTTTTTATTAGTGTGTATATATATATATAAAAATTCATTTTCTTAACAGTGTTTTCTTGTCAATGTAAATATATTGCACCACTTACTTTGATACATCTTCCAGGTAAAGAAGCCAGAACATACTAATGAGAGACTGTACAGCTCAAATGCTTGTTGATTTTCTCAGCCCATCCTACATGGGACAAAATTAGCAATGGACATCTTTAGACGCATATTTAAAAGTTGCAGTTTTCAGCTCCTGTACAGAATCAAGAAAAAATACAAAGAAGCATGGTTATTGTTTAATTTCTTCCGGCATTAATTCTGCCAGATAAGTAATTTTGCATTTTTCCACTAAAATTATATGTGTTTAAGAAGCCTAGAAAAACTTTTTGCTACATTAAAGAACAAACAAAAAAATGTAGAGTGAGAAGAAATCCCATTCACGAGCAAAAATCATTTGCATTTAGCTGCTGTAAAAAATAAACTGGATACTTTGCCACTTTTGTAGCATGGATTAATAGTGCATAACTGTGCACAAACTATATGGGAAGGCTTTAGTCATCTAAAAATCCTGCAGATCACCGAACGTACTCTAAAATGCCACGGAGAAACCATCCCAAATACTATTGAGAAAGAAGGAAGCTTTAGATAGTACAATGAACACCCAGCTACTGTTGTAAACTATTATGAACTATTGCAAGCAACCGAATGGTTGTTTATAACAGCTCAGATATAACTGAGAAATAGTTATTGCTATTAGAATTCCTCCTGGATGCTTCATACACAGAAAAGAAAAAGTCCTGCAACCAAGGCCGGAAATTTTAAAAGATGATGAAAAAGAAAGTGGAAGAAGAAAGCAGACACAAGGAACTTACCAAGAGGTTTCAAAAAAGATGCATAAGCACTAGAACAGAGAAGAGCGAGAATCCTGCCTCCAAGCTGCTAACACAGGTATCGAACTAAAAAAGGTGCAATACTCTTCTTCCTTGCTTCTTGACAAAATTAAATCCAAAGTTAACTCAATGTATAATATCAATACACATTACCAATTAAATATAGATACAAAGTAAATATACAATACAAATTAAATATAAATGAAATCAAATCTGATCCTCATTTCCAACCTCATAGTCGTCAAAATAGTGGATAAGACGTTCTTGCCCTTTAAATGAATTAAAGTACGTAATATCCTGAAAAGGATTTCATTTATCATAGTGAGATGAAAATAAATTTACTTTAATATTAATCTTGGGTGTTTTTTCTGTATAGCTGTCTGCACCAACTTGAGAACATAAACCAGCTAGAAAACAGCTCAGAGATACACAATGATCTTTAGGATTCATACAGCATAAGTGTTTTATTGATCCTCATGTTATGAGATACCATTTAAGACAGAAGTCGTTCCATTTTCAAGTACATACTTCACTAGTTCAATAACTGCTCCTATACGTTCACGATCAGATTCCATACATTAAAGCAGTAGTTGCTCTTCCATATACTTTGGGGACTGAGTTTCATAACCCACTGATTGAACTGCCCGTTTCATTGATTCAGCCAAATTTTCTGATAAAAAAGATGCCTATTGTCCTGATTGAACTACGGACTCCAATAATATGATTCCCTTGTTTTGGCGTATCTTATTGATGTCTCTCTACAGCTCAAACCATGATAATGCAGCGCCAAATTCGCATTTTCTAGTGCATGTTCAGCTGCTGTTTTCTCAACGAGGAGAGCTTTAATGATGTGCTCTAAGAGAGTCCAGGCAAATACCGAAGATTTTTCAGTTCAGCATAAGCAGCTTTGCACATAAATCCTTCCAAGTGCGGCTCTGGCAGCCAGTTCAGGGTTTGCATCCAGTACGAGGTCCTGGGCTCTTCTCGTTACTGTTTGTAGGGCTCAGCAAAAACTGGATTCCTTGTTTCGACTAAATTCCACTAAGGTTTTTTTTACCTTATACCCACAACTGGGCACACCTGCCAGCATAGTTCAGCTCTCCCTACTCTAGGAATCAACGCGAATGGATTTTGCCACCTTCATCAACACCGCCAAATAAACTGAAGACCTGTCTAGTTAACGGAACAGGTAGTTGAGCTGGCAGCACATATAATAAATCAACCAGGTATCGGCTATTTTGCAAGAATAAACAGCTTGACCAGAATAGCAACAAAGACAGAACTTGACGAGTAAGTCTTAAAATGCATACTTGATTTAAAAAAAACAAATACATAGCGGGACAAGAAAGATCTTAACATGGCTGTTGAACTCTGCAAAGCAAATAAACTCCCTTAGTTATGAATTATGTAATTAATCATGACTTTAAACAAAAACCAGCTTTAAAATAAGCTTAATTATTTTATCCTCAGGCTTGCACGGCAAATGCAAATGGTCTGGTTGACAATATCTTTAAACAACTACGATTTCTTTTAAAGCATTGATAAAACCACATGGGCATAACATTTGTAAGAAAAAGAAACTTCTTCCTGAAAATAATTCAGCTACAAAAATGAGAGAGGTTTACATCTCCATCATGCAAAAGTTACTATATGATGTGGTCACACATACCGCACTTCGAACCAGAACACACCTGCCTTCATTGCTGATAAAGCACAGAAAGGAAGCAAGCGCTCAAGACATGACACGGTTGATCACAATGGAGATGCCAGTCCACGATAATAATGGAATTCTCAATCTGAAGCTTTCCTTAAGCAGTTCCATTTCCTGGAGCAATACAGGTGCTCAGTGAAAGGTGAGATGATTGTAAAATTGGTTTTCAGTCAGGCTCCAAATACCTAGAATTCAAAAGTGTGAGGCCTATAGTAAAAGCCTACCATTTTCTGGCAATATCTTCAAATTCCAGCAGAGCTGTTTCTCCACACTGGCTTGCAGTGCAAATATGAAAATGAGTTTGCACTAAAACATACTAATCAAGAGATGAGGACAACTGTCCTTTACAAATGGAGATAATAGGAATTTGAGTGGTTCTTCGTTAAGGTCAAAAATGAGTCACACCATGAAATTCATCCTCTAAGAAACCACATAAAAGAAGAAAAAAAAAAAATAACTTACCTTTTGACTCTATCACACCACACTGGTGGTACTTCCACGCTGGTTATCCAGTGACACGTTCAGACAGAGACATCACTCAAGTCTGGCAGAACCCAATCCTCCATCCAGCCCGACGTGACCTTCACAAGGGAAAGAGCATCTCTCCGGTTCCTGCATTTGTGGAAACGGGAGTTTTTCCTTTAGTCCATGTCTGTCAAACACCAATAAAACCTTACCAAGCAGCACTACAGTCTAACTGAAATACTAAAATGTAATACAAGACTAGCTTTTGACTAGATGAATTGGTTTAGAGCCAAGTCATAAACCCCAGGTGAGCAAGGAGCCCAAGCCTGTAATATATCTGTCTGGCTTTAAACACTGTATAAAACAAAACAGAAATGCCTTAAGGCTTTGGCTTCATGACCCTTTCCAGCATTTCTAAAAGTTTACTCTCTTCTGTTGTATTATTTGTTGTATTGTTTGTTCTATTTCTGTTGTATTATTTTGGGTAACTTGGAATTAACCACAGATGACAAGTAGAATTAGGAGACTGACCAAGCAGAGATGGAAAACTACAACATATTTTCATTCCATCCATGATGCTCCCTTATTAACATTGCAAATGTGTAAAGACTTTTAGACAACACAAAACACTGAAAGCAAAAATTCACAAAAAGAGATCTTGGAGATGCTCTGGTCACTTAATCTCATCCAAGGGTCATGCTCACTCCCACATTATTTTCATGTTACTTCCATAGAGGCCCTGGTAAGAAGACATGACAGAAACAAGAGAGGAATCCCACATAAAAATAAATTAATTTTCCTCTTTTTTTTTTTTTTAATCCATAGCCCTACAAAGTCTAACAGGTCTAAACAACTCACACACAGGATGGAAAAAAACAAAGACAGAAAACGAGAAAAGGTAAAATGTACATATAAACCACCATTATTAAGAATTACATAAGGCTGTTGCAAAGTCACGCAAGAGTAAGTTACAGATATATATGCTCTAGAATTAAATCTGCACTCAGTCCTTTAGCAGCAAAACAGTGATGAGCAGATAGAGTGTTTTTTAAAAAGAAATGTTTTTTTTTTAAATTCAGTGTCCCAAAATCTAAGTGAGATGAGGGAAAAAAGTCAGTAACAAATCACAACATTTGACTGGTGCCGAGACCACCCTGTATTACTTACTGCTCTACTATGTAGCCAAGGAATTTCTTGTGTCAGAGTAGGAAGTGGGTTAAACTACCAGAAGTTTAAATGTGCCGTGAAGCATATCTGGTTTATGTGAGGATTTCAAGTTCTGGTCTCACTTTGTAATCCCTGAAATAACCACGGTCTCTGGTTTCATTGGCTCCTCCTCGCCACATTGGTTTCATGGCCTTCTGCGTTCTGAGGCAGGAATGGTACTTTCTGGTTTTTACAGCAGATTGCAGAAAAATGAAATAAAGAAGTAGAAAGAACAAACTGTTCTGGATAATCCATCCCACCACATATTTCCCTAGTGCCTTCAGCATGGAGACAAAAAGAAAAAAAAAGAACAACAACCTTATTATATTTTGGAGTAAGAACCACAATCCCGGTTGTGCCTGTCTGTGGTGTTCCCAGCACCACCTCACGTAGAGAGCAGCAATCAGCCCACAGTGCTGGTGAATCTGAGGTTGCCTTTCCTCTCTCAGAAAAATAAATGTACATACAGAAGCAGTAAGTGCATCACTTAAAGGCTCAGATAAGAGAGTATGGATTATAGTGCAAAGAGAGCCCGTCTCCCCTTCACAGCATGCAGACCCTTGAGCTTGCACTCAGCTCTTTTTTTTAAACATATAAATAGAAACCACATTAACTGTGACTCAGGTCATTGTGATCACAACAGTGAACACAATACACGTTTTTCTCCTTGTATGGCTAACAACTATTGTACCAAAATACATGCATACACATAACCGACTGCAAATTCAAGTGCACTATCTCATCAAGTGAAACGTAAAAATCAAGAGCTCTCCATAACAAGTGTATAGATATGATTTCAAATTTTCTCTGCCTTAAGACATGTCCTTAGCGTCTTCTACACAAGCTCGTGCCTACTCACCTTCCCCCACGCTATTGTTTTCAGACAACAGCCAAATCTGTTAAGTGAACACTTACAGGTTTCCAGAATCAGTGCCTACAAGGGACACTACACAAAGGTCTCATCTTTTCTGCCGAGCAGCTCAAAATACATTGAAGATGCCACAAAAATCATAAAGATACACACAAGCGATCAGTAAAAGACAGTTTGGCTAATACGGCCTCCTGGAAACAGTATAGGGCCCTAACAATGTATAACACCAAAGTACATTCTGCTTGAGGAGATGTAAACATTTGAGAGCTGTTTACATTTTAAAATTATAAGCAAAAGAAGTCAATGAAAGAGAGGGCAGACAGCCAATCTGGCAGGAAACTCCCACTTCTGTAAAAAAACAAACAAACCAACCCAAAAAAACCCCACAACAACAAAAAACCCCTCCACACACACCCCAAACTACTTGGATTTCCAGATACAATATATTTGAAGTTGACAAAAGCTCCAAAAATCAACCTACACACATCATTTTTCTTCAGGCAACTTAAGCACAAAAGCAACTTGACTTTCCTTTTTAATTGATGATTTAGGAATGTTAAACCAACCAAACCATTCTTCACAAACATTGTGCTCACTGGAAGCCCCTCAGGTGAAACCCAGCCAGCTGGGATCTCACCTTCATCGTACCACATTTGCTTTCTGATCAAGCCAGTGGCTCCTTGCAGATCTACTAATTCAAAAAGTGCTTTAACCCACCTCAGGCAAACTCTACATGAATTCAGAAACTGCTAAACTCAGAGGTTCCCTTCTCTAGAATTTGCCATTAACTATACCGGAAACGTTTGGGTTTTTTTGTTTGTTTTCTTTTGTAGTGATTTGTTTTTAAAGGCTTATTCTTCTAAGACAGCTGGGAGACAGAAAATGTAGATGGGGCTTACGTTCACGTATTCCCAAAGTTCGGGAGTTTGTGCACCGAGAACCTTAATTCAATTTCATCTTGAAATTGATGGTGGTTTCTTTTTGTGTTTAAAAAAAAAAAAATCTCATTCCAATACTTCAGTGTTGATGATGACCAAATAATACTTCAATTAATTTAATTTTAAAAAGCCCTTCTTCTATATGATAAAGATTGCAGAACTGACAAGCTGCATGCTATATCATTAGCAAGCTGTACCTTCACGTACATGTTGCCTGAAGAATAAACTAAAAACCTGAGGTATCTCTTCACATATCAGTAATCTCTTCACCAGCACAAGTCAGGCCCCAGCTTGCATACTGATGAATTTTATGTGTATGAATTTATAGATAAGCAGGAAAAATACCTATATTCTGATGCACATCACACAGCAGCAGGAGTGACTGAAGCCCAAACGCCTCTTCTGTTTGTTTTTTTTTTTCC
>VWYH01009570.1:860658-890875 GCA_013399365.1 Pampusana beccarii | reverse complement strand
TTTTTTTCCACAGCACACACACAAAAAGAGAAATTTGGGAAAAAGCTGTTCAGGTGTCCTCACTGATGCTGACATGGAACCATGAGAAACTGAAAATATAATAATAACAATAACAATAATAACAATAACAATAATAACAATAACAATAATAACAATAATATTTAGTATTTGCTTTAGTTTTAGTTCTTGCTTATTTCATATCAATATGACACTAAGAAGCTGCCCTGATGACAATCACAGAGGTTTGGTGCATAATACCTGCTCTAAGCATAAGACAATAAAAAATAACTGCTTTAGTTGTCTTTATTCCTGCTTTTAAAAGGACAGAGTTTCAGTGATACCAGCTGGAGATACAAACGTTCCCCATCCCTCCTGTGATTCTGCGATGGAAAGGATGATGTTGAAGCGGCCGAGGTCACTCCTGCAGGGAGGGAATCACAACCACGCTGCTCCCAACGTGATTCCTCACTGCTGGGTGCTGCACGGAGCTCCATAAATATCACATCAGCTACTGGCACCTCAATTATAGGCTAAAGATGCTGCCCCTTCCTCTGCCCTTCCCTCCTAGTCTTTGCAGAAGGTAGGTAAAATAAAAGAATTGGAACCTAAATTAGGTGAAAGAAAAATACAGGCCCCAAAAATCTTTCATACATCCATTTCAAGGAACACATTTTAGTAAATAATTCAGCGAATATTACTGAACACACAAATATTATTTTTTTTGAAGTGGCAACTCGGCGAAATAAATCACTAGTAGCGGGGAAGCAGTCCCATATTTTTCTGCTAATGAGAGCTGTGCCAAAGCACAGATGGTGTTATAAACTTTCCAGATAGAGAGCACAGGTTATTTTTACCATTTTGCACCTGCATATTTCCCTCCTAAAAAATCCTGCACAAGTGCAACAAAACACGGCTCGCTCCTCACACAAAAACCCCACTCCTCGTATTACTCTCCCTCTCCATCCACTCTCCCCATTATTTCTGCAAATAGGGGGAGATTGAACTGAGCTATGAAAAATCAAGCACATGAAATTTACTTGCTGGTATCGACAGGTCCCAGGTGATGAAATTTATGACAGTAGGTGCTTGATTTCATTTCTAATTCCTTGTGTACACATAAACTTGCTCTAGCTAATTTCAGTGAGTATATACCAATGCAAACTCCTGTGAGGACATCCTCAATTTTAGGCTAATTTAATGGATTATTACATTTTAAGCTAACAGCGTTGCTAGCTGATTTACACTAACCTGATAGAAACTTAGTTTATGCCAAAATAAGAGTGGCTGCGCAGCCTATTAGACTAGTTTAACGAAATAGATTTTAAATTACACCTTAATTTAAAGAAGTACAGTATATGCATATAAACAAGCCCTAAGTGATGCTTCGAATGCAAAGAGAAAAGGAATGAATATAAAAAGTTACAGACATTGCTAGATTGTACATCTCAGCTCTCAAAGCCCAGCTCTGAAGAGCTCAACATCAAATCTGACCCGGTAGTTAGTCAAGAAGAATAAACACAGCACAAGTAATTAATCATAATTTCTGTGTGGATTGTCTTTAAATTCAAAGATCCAGTCTTTCTCCAAAACTCAATGAAAAAGGGGAATGCATACATGAGACTATATATATTTATTTGCTCCAGTGTGATATGGGGAAGTTGTCAAATTTATCACTGTGGGCTTGATTTTAATGCTCAAGAGGTTTAACCTGAGATACCATCAATTTTGTACTGGAAAGCAAAGAATAGAAGCAAGAGAGTCTAGAGTAATGTGTTTGCTCTCTAGTTAAAGCTATGAAACCCTGTCTTCTATTAATGGTTTGTTCTTTGGACCAAAAAAAAAAAGTGCATAATTGCAAAAGTAGAGTTGATAGTTACCCATATAAAGAAAACAAAATATTTACTACTTTGGCTCAGTTTACTTAACTTATGCTGTGTTACAAACCAGAGCAGTTGTTTATTAGCCATTTCTGGAATTTTTATGTCCCCCAAGATTTAGTTCATTATGCTGAAATAGAGTGCAAATAAAACATAATAAGGAGAAAATGATGGTATAAAACATGGTGGTGTACTGGGGAGAAGTCAGGCAAGCCTTATCTTTCTTCTGCAATGCATACTCCATTTTCTTCTCAGAATGGGTTCATATATAATTTTAAGAGTTTAGAAATAAAGCTTTCCATTTTACTATCTGTTTAATGTCAGCTGCTCACTATTTCATGGTAGGCACTGTGGCAGTCTCATTATGCCACACAGGATACTCCTACTGCCTTCCTATGTTACTCAGAGGTGGTGATCACAGATCTTAAGGTTGACCCCAAATTCTGAGAGCTCTTTTCTTTCTTTATACCCTTTGACTCTAAATGAATACAATTTTTTAAACAGCAATTAAAAAAAAAAATCCGTTACTCCTCCTTTCCATGGTTATGAGCAAATGCTCATCCTTGTTCTCTCTTCTCCTCCCTGTTTGGGGAAAAGTATGCAAACATAGAGTATGACATTTTCATCTTTCACAGGTCCTTTAAGACCATGAGCAATAACTAATTAAACATATGAAGACTTACTCCATGCCTCTTCTAAAGAAAATATATTAAAAGAGAAAGATCACCATTTTACTGCATTCATGACTCCTGGGAGAGCTGAACTCCATTAAATTATAATTTTATTAAGTTGGTCAATTAATACATGTTCAATAGGAGTCTCGGAGAAGAACAAATATCAGAGCAAACTAGAGTCATCCTGTTTCTTTGCTGAAGTCTCCCACTGCTCCACTGCACTAATCCAGGTTTATGGCTGCTTTGCATCACCGGAGCAGCACGAAGGAGCCAGAGCGTATCAATGAATATGGCCCAATACATTTAGCAGAATGTTCTAGGGGTTTCTTAACCTGCTTTGGTGCCTGGGTAAAGGGACTGTGAAACTCAGTGGTGTATTCACCAAACACACAACAATTTGGTTTACAACTAGGTAACACCGCAGGCTGAGCTTATTAACCTAAATTCTTTAGCACTATCAACCCAGGTGTTATTGTAGAAAATTGAGCTCATTTTTTATCATTTTTTTTCCAACTCTGTAGCTCTATATTGGCACATTGACTTCCAGCGCTGTAGGACACACTGAAAACCAGACCACCTGTATTCCACAAAACATCCAACATCCTATACCTCAGATATCAAAAATAAAGAGGACCATCTATTCTCCAGAGTAAGGATGGCCTAGAAGCAGTAAAATCAACTTGTTCTTTTGCAATTCAGTTCTCCATTAGCACTTACATATAGGTTCTTATCTACATTCAGAAGTCAAATACCTAAGCACCCAGTTCCCACATAAACTCTGTCCCAGTTCAGAGAGAAATTAAACTCTGTTCTCTCAGAGAAGTCCCTGGAGGGAGTTGAAAGGCCAAGTTCAAAGAGCACTTAACACAGAGGTCTGTGCTATACCCACAGTCACACCCACATTTAACTCGTATGAGCAGCACCGAGACGCACACAGAGTAAAGCTGAAAGAGACACTTACCTTTAAAAGAAAATGTGAGAAATAGAACTCCAAAGTGCCCTGAGTGTCCCTTTCAGACACCTGCTTTCAAACCACTGCTTCATCTAAGCTGGGCCCATCGAAGGTCTGACCTGCAAAACCCGTAACAACTTGGAAATGTAGTTAGTACGGAAAATCGCTTTGGGAAAAAACAAACATTTTTTCACCCCACTCCAAACTTACGCCACATGAAAGGACTGTCATATAAATGTAATCCAAGTGCCTCTTTGACCAAGGAGAAAGGAACAAAACCTACAGACAGGCTTCTAAAGAGCCTTTTGCAAACTGTAGTTGAAGTAAAGAGTAGGAGACCTCTGTGTGTGGCCAACAAGGCAGCCACATCATCAAAGACACTTGCTAGTGAAGGCAGGTCCTCAAGGGCAAGCTATGTGGGGAACCTTGCCAGCCCTTACAAGAATCTACTGCAGGAACCAGCCTCCCGAGGAGGGAGAAGAGCCCGGGCAGCCCCGGGGGAGCTGAGGGGACGAGCACTGTGGTCCACGGTGACTCATGGGCCAGAGGATAAAAACCTCCAACCCCCTGTCTCAGCTTCACATCCTTTCACAGGCTGTGTCTCTCCTGAGATAAAAGCACAGAATTTCACCCAGAAAATGCTGTCTGATAAAAGAGAGAGGTGGACAGCAGCCTACCTTTGTGTTTGCAAACTGGGCACAGCTCCATATTCACAATCTTCACATTTAAACCGCTATTTGTATTTGCTAAATTGTTGAGGCCAATAAGGCTCAGTCTGAGATTATTTATTTTGACTGCTCAGCTTCAGCTATTTATATTTGATGGCTGTTCAGTTGTTATTTCTGCCATTGCTGAGAAGACAAACATTATGAGGAGGAAAATAATTAGGGCAGAAGGTAAATCATCTTCCCAGCATGTTCTCTGAGTAAAACTCAAAGCCTATTCCTGTTGAAAAGCCGACATAATCTGCAGTTTAATCTTGAAACAGATCCAGCAAGGTAAAAGAGTATCAGAAGTTCAAGGGCTTGAGCTGTAGCCAAGAAAAAGGAAAGTTAGCCAAGGTGCTATAGAAGTACATACAGTCTGAATAACGGCAGTATCTGTCCTTCCATCTGAGGGAGGTGAGGAGAAGCAGACAAAAAAAATCCCACTAGCTACGTGACTTAGTCTTGGCACAGCAGAGCCTGAAACACCGTGTGAAAAAAGACACAAATTTCTGTCTTCCTGAAGGGGTCTGACTTGAGCCATTTGAATATTTTACATACACACAACATTAGCCAATGCTCAAGATACCGAAAACATTTCCAAATCAGAGCAGAAGCTAAAATGGCTAAATGGTAAACCAGCCACAGTTTACAGAAACTGTTTACACTGGAGAATCGGTGTAGGACCCCAGGGATATCTAGTTCTGGGATATCTAGTTCTGAGTCTGCCCAAAACTCCAGCATCTCTCAAGCCGTACCTATACACAGTTCTCAACGGGATGATTTATGCCACTGTTGTCCCAACATCATCAGGAATGGCAAAAGCTGAGTCAGCTCACAGCTGCAGCCAGAGAGATTAACCTCCCTCTTGTTGCTCTTGCTAGCATCAACAACGAAGAAAAGCCACGTAAAGTTGCACGAGTTTTGCTCTAGAGCTGTAAGATCACATTAGCAATGAAGCAATGAGAGAGCTGCAAGTGGAACACCAAACCTCCGAAATTTTCCGTTCTGCACTCTTTGCAACCCAGGATTTCTTCTGGTGCCCTCCATCGCTGTAAGAGTGAAGCATACCGTCATCATTCTTGTCAAACACCAACGTCATCCAAACTCTCAATTTTTCTATCTAGGTGACTCCTCCCCTATTTCCATTTTGTTCAAGAAAATTTTTGCAGCACCATCGAGCCCTATTGAAGCCAGGGAGCATCTCCAGTTGGACCTCTGGATGTGATTCAACTGCTCTTTCTTGTGAACCTCTACATACTTGGTAACAATCATAAATATTTCCTTTGGTAGGAATGAAAAATAAAATGATGCTTCAAAAAACAGCCGAAAGAAAACCTGGCTGACTATTCTTATATAAAAGATCTATGGGAGTTTTAAAGAGCAGCACAGAAGACTTGAAATTTCTACTTCAAAACTATGTAAATGAATATAAAACCATCACACATTGATCAATCTCATGGCTAGGGCCTTTCATTTATCACAGAAAGTTTGGAGCAAGCCTTAAAAATATTGTATAAACACATATTTTGGAAATAAATTCCTCACACAAACACAAGAGTTTACAGTGCATGACACATTTAAAAATATAGCCCACTGTCTTCATTGAAAAAAACCCAAACAACTCAGACGTTCAGTTGGACTAAGGTATTATCCAAAAGACTTTCAATGGAGAAAAGATGAACATCAGCAACATTGTTAAAAATAAAAATAGGCTGGATAAACAGAGTATCTTGGGATTTTTTTGTTGTTTCTTTGTTTTTAGCTTATTTGGAATAACTGTGGAGCTGGATTTAGGTTTCAATTAATTATCATCTGCTCATAAAGAAGCTGAAGAAATCTTTGATCTTAAAGGAGTCCTTCTATTCCAAGTTAAAGACATGCACGGTGAGATAACAAAGAACACAAAATCACGTATCTTGTTAGCAACACATGGAAAGTGTGAAATAACACTTCACATGACAGAGCCAAGCTGAGAGAGCTGGTCTGCCTGAGCGTGCGCTCCAAATGAACCGCGGTCACAACATTCACCAAAACCAGCCACGGTCTGGTTTTCGGACACCAGTTTTAATCTCCCCATGTCATGCAAAGCTGAGCTGACTGCCAGTCTCAAGAGTGGTAATGCATTATGTGCTGTGAGACGTTAAACTCGTGCGGCTGTTTTATTTGTTTTGAAGGAACCATCAAAGCAGAGAGTGTTAATACATATCCCTTTATCTTTGAAAATAATAGGATCCAACTGGCCATGCACAGCTAAATGTGCAAAGAATAGTTCCAGGTCAACAGTGTGTGACCAGCTCCATTCTTGAAGAGGATCTTCTTATGATCTAAACAAACATAGTTGGAATTGTTCTTTTAATCAGCAGCATTCATCAACTTGCTGGTCAAAACCTTGTTTCCATTTCAGATCGACATCCCTTCCTTGTGTGTGTTTTTCTCTAAACTAGTAGAATAAATGACTGTGTAGAGTTAAGGGATTAGGTCTCCAAGCAGTTATACTTTAGTGAAAAACAAAGCCACAGAGCTGGAAAAATGTCAAAGGAGTATATTTAGTCAAGGCAATCACTTATAAACCATTTTATGTTTTAAAGTATTTTCTTTTACTAAGAGCCACTGTGTAAATGAAACAGCTTCAGCACTAGCGCTGGTTGTTATATTTCTGGTCCGAGGTTTCCTGGGCACAAATCTATGCAGAATAGAGCACGGCTGCTCTGTCCTGTGCAGTAAATCCAGCACTCTGGAGGTGCACTGGACTTGCTGTATATGCACAAATTACCTGGAAGTCTCTTTTTTTTCTTGAATAGCCAGAAGTGCTGTGGCTCTGAGGGACAGTCTGCATCAGCACACATCCAAGACTTCTGGAGCTGAACTTCCAGCTACCACAGAGCAGCTACGAGGGATCAGATCGCTCCATGTCCAACAGGCAGACAAACACAGAGCATCCTCAGTATCCATCTGAACAACAACGACTCCTCAGGGCATTTTGGAACAATATTCAAAAGAAAATAATTAAAAACCAAACAAAGAAAGAAAAAACACAACACGAAACCACACGTACACACAAAAAAACCCACCTTCTAAGGGTAGTGCAAAACCAGGAACAGCAGTTAAATAATCCAGCTCAGGTGATGGATAGAAGCTGAATGCAAACCCAAACTACAATAGCAAAGATGGATCAAATAGGAGCCGGAAGATTTCTTCTCAAAACAGAAAGGGTTTTCTTTTGGTTTATTTCCCCCTGCATTTACTTGCATGCAACAGAGACAGGAAAAGATACCCACATTATCTTTAAAATTTGAAATAACAGTTTAAAAAGTCCAAAGGATTAATAGTTTGGAATTACGGCAGGATGGCAGCCCTTATTAATCTGCTCCATCACAGCATTTTAGATTTCAAGCAGGAAAAAAAAGTGCTAAGTGGAAGTTAAAATCAATGGATCATATAACCATAAATGCATTCATGGAATATTTCAAGAATTAAACAAAAAATTGAAAATCTCACCGAACTGTGAGGACTTCAGGCCTTGTTCCTTCATAGAACTCATCACCTTAATTTCTTTGCTTGCAAAACCTAAGACAGTAGATCAGATGACGTGGTTATTACTGTTCCTTACTACATCACTCTGTTCTTTTTCTAGAACTTCTTATAATCCACACACAGACTACCCAGGAGTTCACCCAGCTAACACTAGATGGTGGTGTGATGCACTGCATTTTTTATTGCAGACTGATTCATTCTTTTGGGAATAGGAAAGTCATAATGAGTTTTCATTGCAATGGACTGCTGCTGAAATAGTGGAGATGACTTATTTCGGAAAAAAGCCCTAAAAAATAAAAAAAAACAACCAAACCCAAAACAACGCATAACCCTGCATTCCGTCATTTTTTTAAATGTTAATTTTATTACATTCACTCTGTGCTAAACTGGGGATGGGAACTTTAGGTAATTGACTCGGAATCACAAGATGGGAAATTATACTTTTTCTCTTAAATCCCCCCATCCTTTAGAAGTTTTCCATACCAAACAAATCACCTCTGGCACGTTCCAAAATTTGAAGAAAAAGAGAAATATGGTTTAAAAAGTTTGGTTTCAAGTTTTTATTTTTATGATGAAGACAAAGATGAAGATTTTTCCAAAAATTATTCGGAAAAATAAACTCGTTCTATAAATAAAGAATGCCTCATGAAAATCCCCAAAATTGTAAATTTGGATAGAAAACTTTGAAGACAAGCTTTAAGTTCCAAGAGTTGCAGTACTCTGAATCCTGGGGCTTTCTGAAATAAGACCTGTCTATGCAAAGCTGCTGCATCTCCCCCCCCCCCACCATTTCTTTAAGCTCTATAACAATGTGGCTCTCACAAAAGAAGCACCTGGAGGATCTCAACCTCTGCCATCTGAACTGGAGGAAACCAGAGCAGCACGGGCAGGGATGATAGCGAAGGGCCCAGGAGAAACTGCCGTACAGAACCACCACCCCAATACTCCCTCCTTGGTTTTCATACCATCTACAGAAAGTCCTACTAAAAAGGAGCAGAATGTAGCAAAACCACGTGTTGTTCCCTGCTCTTCCCAGATCAGGTATTCAAATCTGTTTGAAGGAAAAAAAAAATAAAAAATCAGTTATTACTTTTTGATCACTCATCTGTCACTGGAAACTGGAGCAAAGTGATTTTTTTTAAAAGTCAGTTTCAATTACTCATAGTGATCTGTTGAGGGAAATTTAAATATCAGTGTAAATATCACGGTAGTAAAAACGTTGATCCAAACTATCCTACTAAGACTTTTTCTAAAGACTTAAAGAGGGGGAAAAGTTTCATTTGATTAGTTTTTTAAAAGTTCATTTGCATGTGTTCTACTTTCTTCCTGAACAAGAAAAATCTTGGGTTTCCATGACTCTCAAGCCATTTTAATGAGTTGAAGAAAGTGTTTTCTTATAAATTATTCATCTCTTTCCTCTCCTATTTTTTAGTTTCTTTTCTTGCTATATTATATTAATATTCTATATCCTCTATAACAAAATCCTCACTTCAAAACTACCACATTTGACTTTTCTACCAAAAAAGTATAATAAATTAAGTGCTGTACAGAATTCTGCCTGCAATTTCAGTGCATTGTGTACAATTTCTTCTGTTTTCATCTGTCTACCTTTTCAATTTATTTCTTTCTAGTGGGAGTATAAAGTAAAAAGAGTGAGGAAGAGAAGAATCTGAGATTGATGAAGTTGCCCTGGGAGTGTGAAAGTTTAAGAAACACCCAGCAGCTTTAACTTATCTGCAGCACTGGCTAATATCACCTGCTTCAAGTAAAATATCTAATATTGTCAAAAAACATAAAGGATCTGGCTACTACAGGAAGAAAAATCACCAAACATATCTAATGATCTATTTATATCCTGAAGCAGGAGAACTAATAGCCTGGTAATTTTATCCCAGCTAGTGAAACAGCAGCCTCTATTCTTATATTCCTGATAAATGAATTTACCCTGCCAGTGATTCAGAGTCTTCTTGGGACAAACAGAGATGAAGGAGTCTTAGCCAACAATAAATGACTCCATTGCTACGGGCTAAGTAGAACAGACTCTCAAAAATATGTTTCCTTCATATACCAGTTATTATAAAGACAATTGCAGATAGTGAAGCTTTAAAAAGCAGTTGAATAATTTCAGGAAATATTAATGCTACTTATTAGTCCTTCAAAAACCTTCACATGTATCAAATATATATTGTAAAGGTTATATCTTACAGGAAAGCAGTCATACCACTCCCTAAAGGAGATGCTGAGCTGAGTTACTCAGAAACTTATCTTGGTTCCTTGAAATTATCAGAAGGTGCCGAAAGCTAATAATTAGTACTTAGACTGCAACATCTTTACTCCCACTATGGAGATTTTTGTGTCCTGTTCCTTCTGGGGATTTATACTCATGTATATTCTAGGGCTTGTTTCTTAAGAGAAACAACCCCAGCATGAAGGGACAACGAGCAGAGGCTACGTACTCAGAAGGGTCTTAGAATTTCACTAGTAAACTACATAGCAACTGAGAGCCACAAATGCCAAAGTCAGACAGAGAAGAAAAAAAAACAAAACACAACACCAAACAAATAAACAAATAATTAAAAAAACAAAACAAAAAACCAACAACAACCAGGAAAAAATCCTGGACAACTTCCAAAAGTAAAGAGATAATCAATTAAAGGGTCAAATATGCAAATAAAAGCTCTAACTGAGCTAGTAAAACTATTTCTATTAAACAGATTAAATTGATTTTGATTGTTCACTGAACAGTTTGGCAGGTTTTTTCCCCTCTCTGTTCACTGAACACTTTTTTTTTCTCCCCTCAGATTTGTACAAAGATCTTTCCTTAGATTTTGCACAGCATATACAATCCCTGGTTCTTAACATGCAGTTTCCCAGTTTGCTAATAAGTGCCCAAATGCCTACTTGAGATGATCTCCAACAGTCAGACAATCAGAGCTGATCTAGTTTCTTCTGAGCTTCACAGAGTTTCTCTATTTAATTAACTTCAAGTGCTGTATTCTCCAAAGAAGCAGAGGGAGAGTTTATTAGGACGTGTGGTATAAATTACACAGTAATTTGCAGAGTGGAAATCCAAGACAGTTTGTGCGCAAGAAATGTTTCTTTAACACATCTACTGCTTGAGAGGCTAAAGGGCAGAACTCGGTTTCCAGCTCTTACTTAAGACGACGTGGCAGTGTGATACCTCGGCATCTCTAGCAATTTGATCCATCAGCTATGCATGCAAAGGCAATCTCCAAAGGCTTTGTCCAGGTTTTTAGAGCTTAAATCAAAACTACCATTAAAAAAGCCCTAAAAACAAACAAAAAAACCAAACACATTCTTCCTTGTTGCCTAGGTGAGAAATCCACAAAATCTCCCTTTTGCCTGAAAGCTTTTAAATTTGTATCTGAAGGATCCAGCCCTTAGGAGCCAGATGCATAAATCCCAAGTCTCTAATTAACCAGAGGGCCTCTTAACACCCTTGAGACCGCAAGCTATTAAGCATGTTCCAAGCACAGCTAATAGACAAGAGCAACTGAACGTGCTTTAAATGGTCACCAGAATATCACTTCCACACGATTAGATAACACATTCATTAGGACAGCTTACCAGGGAAGTGAAGGACAGGTCAATGCAATCTTCTTCCAGAGAGGATTCAAGACCACATCGTTCACAGCTGCTGATGATACTCAAGTGAGCATCCCATAGGGCTGGCTGCCTAGAAGACCAAAGAGGAAGGCAAATCTTCTTGAGAAATCACACCAAATTAACATGCCGCAAGGAAAGAGCATAAAATTTACAGTGATGCTGCAAAGCCTTGTGATTCTGACACTCTGCCAGAAGACGGAACGATGACCCAAGGTCTGCTCTCATTACTGGTCTACACATCTTATGCTCCACAAGCATTGGGTTCATGAGGAAATAACTCACATGTAGAATTCTTTTAGAAAGCTAGGACTAAACCAACAGCTTCCCACACGCTCCCCACAGCTATGCTTAGGCTGAAGTATACATTAGTACCGGCTGTAAGAGGCAGGCTCAAGGCATCTCCTTCAACCACACTTGAAAACAGTAAGCTCTGTTCAACACTTCTTTAAGAAATGATGTATAGGATGTATAATCTGAGAAGAGAGAGCCAAGCAAAGTTTACATCTTCAATACCCATGAAAAGCAACACCATCAAACCCACATACACTAATAACTTACTCTTCTCCCAGCAATCAGTTAAGTAGAAATACAAGAAGTTTTGCAACATAAAATAGCTACGTTTTTGGTGCAAGCGGAAAATCTTCATGAGTTCTATCAGCTTCAGTTTTATTAACAAGATTCATTCTGTCAGTATTAAGACGATGACAAAATGTAAAAGATTTGGGAAGTCTTTCTTAACTGACACATAATTATAAAGGGGAAAAATTTGTCTTGCATCCGGTTCATTATTAGAAAGGATAAGTAAATATATCTATAAAATACTTTATTCTGTGAGTTGCTGGGAAACCTCTTTGTTGATATGACAACCATGGCAGAGCAAACCAGATTACAGCTGCTTCTGGTCTATGTGTATTCTACATTTTCATTAATGGAAGTGTTTCCTATCTGCTATGCTACAGTGACACCTACAGAAAAAAATAAATTTAAAACGGAGAACTTGGGAAGGAATTGGATTAGAAATAACTTTTAAGTGTTGCATAAACATTAGTGTGTGCGTGCACTATATATTGTTTAAAATCCAACAAGGAAGCTTTTGAAAACCATGTGCCAATCTCTCAGGACCCAATTTACACCTGTTTTCTTGGTAGTCATATCAGAAAACCATGCTAATAGCAAGTTTCCAAGTAAAGGTGGTTATTATAATTGCTGAATATATTTTGCTAACACTTCTTCAGAGGCAGTAATTTCTACAGTTTTCAAAGGATCAGCACTTTTTTCCCTGTAGTGCTGCTGAATTTACAGAAAAAAAAAAAAAAGAGCATCTTCAGAATCTCCTATTGATTCTGCATTGCTGCACTGGTGTTGTACAATGTGTTTTCTCTTGCAAATGTACTCAAGACTTTGCTTCTGTTTTTGCAGAATGAAGAAATATTTCTTTTTTCTATGCCTCCTTTCCTTTCATAACTCAAATTGAAATGCTCTCGGAAGTTACACCGCATCTTTTGGGGCTGATGTTCTCAACACCAGAGGCCAATTTTGGTGCTCTAATTCATGTAATATCACATTCTTGAACACACAAAGCCTGACACTTTTCATTGTACTTTTCAACAAAAATCTGGCAGTACGACCACCTCTCTTTTCCACTCTCTTCCCAGTGAGCCTTAACACTTTTAGGTATTACAGTTAGTGAAGAGTTAAATAGCAGCCTGGTATCAAAGGCTTCTATAAAGAGGCCTCTTTCTTCGAAGTATCATTTTCATGCAGAGGAAATTCAGTACAGAGGGTAGTACCAAGCTTTCTGTGATAAAAATGTAACATCCAGAATAATCTTGCTTTTTAAGAACTGAAACACACAGTTCCCTAAGTGGGTGAGACTATAGAAATAGATGCAATGTGTTAAACAATACCATTTTGGCATATCCATCAGACAAACTGATTCTACTACGCAGAAACAGAAGCGATAGTAGTGACATCCAACTTCAGCATGACAGAAATCCTGCATGGGCTCAGAGATTCCCAGGACAAGGGATGACACTGAATGACCACAGTCTGGAGCTATGGGACAGGGCAAGGAACCTACTGGTCCATTGATTTTTCCAGCATCCTCAGCCAACAGAGGCATCCTGGGTATAAGAAGGATACTAATACTTTGCTTTTTAGTTTTCAGGGAAAGACTGGGTAACGTTTTTTCTCCCCCACGTTCAACATCTGGATGTATTCACATCTTTGCTTCTGATTATAACACGCTTGCCTCTATTCACTCCTATTCATTTAACCTATTCCTTTAGGAAAAAAAAGGGGTATTTTGAGTTTTATCCATTAACTTGACCTCAAGTTGTGCCTGTCCTAGACATATGTATTTGCTAAATTGTACAAATGACATTTGTTTGCCCAGAGCAGCCACTCTCATTAATCTGAGCAGACCAGAAGGACACCAAGCAGTGCTTGATACTGGTCTGAGGACTGCAGTCATTCCAGGCTGGCAGCAGCAGGTTTCTGTAGAGTTCCCTGTGAGTCTCCGAATAAATATAAAGTCTGAATAAACAGTCACAAAAGAGTTACCATCCATAAAACATTGTTTTCTTACTTTCTGCACTTAAAATGTTTTTACAAACTCACAGATGGTTCTTTCTAAAGCAAATGACAAATGGAAAGAAACAATAAGGAAGAAATGACGTGGCTACTCCTCACTCCTTACCCAAATTGAAATGGAAAAGTTGGAATAAATCAGCAAGATGCACAGAGACTTTTTTGATAGAGACAGACACCACCTGTGAAGGACAGGCAAGAATTTTTTGCTGTGTACAGCAAGAGCTAAAACCAACTCCATTATCTCCTCCCTTAGAAAGCTCCTCACATTCCACCCACGTTAAATTGCTCCCTGACTTAAGTAATCATCTCTTTCCAGCCTTAAGCAATAATAACTGACTGGAGCGAGGGTGAGTGAAAACCAAATAACATCGGTACCAGTGGAGGCAGCAGAGGTATTTCTGATATCAGCAAGTGTATAAAAAATTTGCAGTTTAGAAAGGAAAGAGTCCTTTTACATATTACAGACACGCTGCCGCTAAAATATTAAAAACTTAAGTGTTGCCTTAGGCATCCCAAAGTTTGTTGTACGATATAATTCATTTTAACCATTCTCTCAGCCACAGAAAGCAAAAATAAAATAAACCACCAGGCAAACTTGTGTTTTTTGGAATCCAAACTCTCAGTTCACCTGAAGTTCTCATCTAGACCCCTTGTTCTGATTATCTCTGCGTCTCCTGTGGCAGCACAGGCGGCTTTTGGAGTCAGAGATGTGACACGGCAAGCGTCTGTCCCAGCACAAGGAATGAAACGGCTCCTCCTTTTACAGCTCCCTGGGATTTCTCCCACATTTGAAAGCCAAATGTCATCCAGCTGGCCATACATCTCAGCGCAGTTGTATTATATCACAGAATCCACCAAGAACCGTATAGCTTTAGTTAAGTGTCTGAGTAGACGCTCGTATAAAGGCGTGGGTGTGGATGCATTCAAGATTTCAAAGCACTGACGGCACTCAGTGTCCGTCACACACTGGACAGTACTGTCTCTGCCAGTGGATTTTTCATTTACTTCAGTATTTCAAGAGCTGCGACTGATTTGGGATCAAACAGCAGGGCTGCCTGGAGGCCCCTACCTTGTGGCTCAACTCTCACAGAAGTGTTCCTGCTTTCGCTTCCATCAGCTTTTCTGACTGCTTTAGTTTTGTTCCATGCATCTCATGCTGGTGGAGACTGCGAAGTTATTAGGTTTCCTCCTCTCCTCCCCTTCTCCGTAGCCAGCAGAAAGAAACCGTGTAGTATTTTAAAGCAGTACCCTGCAGCAATGAAAAAGAAAAGGGGGAAAGTACATTCTCCAATGTCTAACCCAGCTTTTTTGTAGCACCTTTTGAATCGGTCACATCTGGGTCTGTTTACAGCAATTCAGCATGGTATGCAATGGGAAACGAGACCTTACACAGCGTCATTCTCAGGACTCCATCTTCGCTGTAAAATGAGTTCTACACTTATTTTAACTGGCTTCATTTTCCTCTTTGTTTTGTAGGCTTTGGGCAGCAGATGGGCTGATCACACTTGTGGCAAGCACAAGATTGGCACCTCTGGCCATCAGCATCCCTTCCTTTTCCCTCAAAGCAACCCATCTTGCTGGATTTGCTCGGTGACAGGGCTTTCAGGTCACTTTCTGACTGTGGTGAGGTTCTGTGTCAGACCAGCATTTCAGAAAGTTCCAGTTCTTTTTATCATTCAAGACAGGAATGGGCTTACCTAATGCAGCTCACGTTCCTTTATTTCATTTGCTTTTCACAAATTGGAGTCTCAAGTCCCATCTCAATATTCAAAGTACACTATAAAAAAACACACCACCAATCTAAAGAACATGCACGTACAAATCCCTCCCTTCTATATTTAACTGAGCACTCCAAAACAGTAATTTCATTCCAAGAAAGTCCAAGTGTAGCTTTTCACTTCTGCTTTATATGCTACCTGTACATACACACACCAACCACATCACAGACAGGACAACAGTGCATGGGCTAACAGAGTAGAATTTGGATTTCTGCTATAATATCATCTTCAAAGTTTAATTTTATCAACAGTCTGTTGGCTTAAACATCCCCCCATCACTTCAGTTGTCATACCTGAATACCTGGATCGAGAGACTCTCAAGAAGTGTTAGACCAAGGCAACTACCCTGAGAGACATCTGTTCCAAACCCTTCTGAAAATCTCACTCCAAATGCCCTCTGAAATTCATCATTTACATTACACATGAGAGCAGATTCATACTCACACAATGAAAAGAGAATTTATGATGTGTGATCATGCTAGACACATGGAAATATACTACACAGAATTTAATATTATACATTGGACATAAATCTTTTCCGCTTTTAGAAGGTAAATGTCACATACACCTCAAGAGGCTAAACCAGAAGCCTTAAAAGCCATCTACAGACAGACGTGTTTGGTCCTGAAAGAAGTCCAAAAATGTACACGCGAATGAGCAACATTTTTGGCCACCAGCATAACAGGTAAGTTCAGAAGAGTTCTGAATACAATAAGGACCTGCTAAAGCAAGCTACTCAAATGAATAATGAGCCATCCTACCAGGAGAAGAAGGAGAAATGTTTGTAGTATCTCAGGAAACCTCCCTTTATCCACCACCATTATGAAGTTTCAGCCAACCTTAGCCAAGCATTGCACAAGCAAAACAAGTTGAATAGTTTGATGAAAAAGCAAGACAGAGCAGTGCTTCGCAGGCATTCTAGTGGCACTCCAGGGACTAAAGAAATAAAGAATGTACATCTTTGGGCTTAAGATCAGGGGAGCTGCACCACATTACAGGAGAAAAAAGAAGGAAAAAAACCTGACAGTCCCTCACCCCCCCAAAAAAAACCCAGAATCAGTAAAAATATTTTGACTAAATCAAGAAAACAATATTAATGCCAGTATCAATAGATAAGGATTGCTTCATTTTAGTGTCTAGTAGACTAGTAGGCCAGTTAGGCTGCTTTACTTTTCATTTTGCACGCAATGGGACGTAACTTCACAGGAGACGACTCCTGCCAACATCACAGCATGAAAGGCAATTTTCCTTCTAAAACGGAGTGCAGTGGTCATTCCACAAGCCTCCCGAAACCCCTACCAAAAAATCAAGATTCAGTAACCCCAAATGCCTGAATCAAGCGCCAGCTGTTGCAGCAGGCCCAAGATCCTGCGCCAGTCCAAGGGAACCATCCTTCACAGACAAATGAGTGCTCTCAAGATTAAAAACCAAATTATTTGCAGGTGGCCCAGCAGTAAATTAGATATAAATCAGATTAGAGAATTGTCAAATGCAAGATTAACTCTTCCCTATTGAATGGGAAAAGAAGGTTCTCTCCATTGTTTTGTTTGTTGGGAAATTACAGAAATCACAGCCCTGAAAAACACACAAATCCTTATTATTTATTGAGCAGCCTTAGATTTGCAACATAATACAGCCCTCAAAATGCAACGTAAGCTAAACCACTCCTTTAGCTTGGACACTGAGAGAAGATCCATTTAAACTAAAAATGCTACTTAAAAATAAATATATTTCTGATGGCCAAAACTAAATTAATTAATAAAATCAAAACTAATCTGCTAGTTAGATGAAGGTTCCAATTTGACTCTTAGAGCAGCGAGGTTCTGGAAGCACCTCCCAAACACGGTATCAACAGCAAAAAATCAACCAACAAAAATATATTTACGTGCTGCTTGCAAAATAGGGATTAGACTTGGTGATACAGGGCTGCTTCTTCTAGGGCCTCTAATGGAGAAATTTGTTCCTCATATAGGCAGGGAATTTCAATCCTCCTTCCAACATTCCATCAACAGTACCACTGTATAGCGAACAATGTAGCATAACTAGCATCTACATAAAGAATTACATATGTGGCAGCTTGATTGCCATTCAGCTACATTTTCAAGGAACTATAGACAATGATTATTTCCTAAACAGTGAATTTAAAATTCATCCTTGACTTTGACTAATGTTCCTTCCCACCCACAGACAGTAATTCATTTATCAATATTCAATTTCCTCTGTCATGCAATCATTTCTGTAAGCTTCTACAGTCAGTTTTAATTAGAATATTCTGAGTCATTTTGTGTCAACAGCAAATTGTCACCTATTTACCTGCCTTTCCAGACCACATTTGTTACATAGTTCAGGCCTTGTAATTGTCCTCCACATGAAAACAAACAATCCTGTCCTACAGTTTCTCTTTTTTTAAAAAAAAAAAAAAGTAAATTACAAATGTATAAAAGGCCTGCTCTTTAATCCAATGTTTGTTCAATTTCCTAAAAGCTTTTTATAATTTTTAAGAGTTTTTTTGGAAAAATCTGCACACAACATGTAAATTATTTTACCCGCATGAACATTCATTAACTTCTCCGAGGAACTACAATCTTCTAGGTACTGTTTATTTTCATATAACTTACAGTGATCACTCTCCAGCATAAGTTTATGCATTCCTCTGACTGCCTTACTTGTTCCTTATGCTGTATTAATAAGGCAGACTTACTTGTCTTTGAATTCAGCTACACACTGAAACACTAAAAAGGCTGGTGGAATGGTTACTCCCTGCTATTCCTTTTGCGCCGAGGCAGATTGAAGTGGTACACCACAGCAGCAGCCTGGTAATTTCACATTTTAATTCCCTTAGAAGTCCTGGGTGAAGACCATCTGCTCCTTGTGAAGTGTTACTGCTCAATTTATTGATTTGTTTCAAAACCTGCGGATTGCTAAAGAGAATAAAGCTGTGTTACAAAGGTCAATTCAGTTCAACAAACCCTCCAGAAAACTCACATTTAGCAATATCTTTTACCTACAAAAACTCAACCACAGATGTGGTGCCTGTTTTTCTGCAAGACGTGGCTTGTTTGCCATCTTTCCAGCTGGGGTGAGTGAGGTTGGTCACATTCCCTTATGAAACCTAAGTCATAACATTAAAGCTGCTGTATACTCCACAACCTTGCTACAAATTAGTCACCTTTATCAGGCCATTTACGGTGGTTTTACACACATACACTCTGAAAACATTTGAATATAAGTTTAAGCATCTATAAATACATAGCTGCTCTTGCAATAAGTAATCTTTCCATTTTAAGTCTAGTTCCCAAATGAAAAAATAGGAAACTGTTCATTAGTTTCGCAGTCATCTACACATAGGGTGTGCATCCATACAATTATACCTACTATTTTTCTCTCTACTGTTCATTTTCCTATTTCCCTCATCTTCTAAAAAAATAACCTGGAACCCAAGCTGATTTTAATAGGGCTTTGTCTACTGGACACTACATTTCCAATAACCCAAAATAAGTAAACCACTCTCATTCGATGGAAATGTACGAATCTTCCCAAGTGAGAACTGGTAGGGAAGAATAGAGTTGCGTGCATCTTGTGGGAGCTTTCAGCTCTTGACTGGCACACAGACAAAAGAATAGCAATCGATTCCTTCAGCTTCCTGGCCTGAGATCTATACGAAGTGTTTAGAAGGTACCAGCAACGTCCCTGCTGAGGGCTGCCCACCAAAGAGAAACACCGATGAACAAACAAAGGCTGGAGCCAAAGAGCCTGCAGAGAAACAGAGGTCAAGGCACTGCCTAACAGCACGGAATCAAGAAAAAAATAAGTCAGGCAAAGCTTGCCCTGACTGCAGCAAAGGTTGGGGTGGAGGGATCGGTCGGGTGGGGGAAGAGACCTGGAAACATCAGTCCTGGAGACCAGAAATTTCTGCAGCGAGTGCCTGAAAAAGGAAACTTACCCTTAAAGACCAACTCTGCTCTGCAACCAGCCGCATCTTTTTCTTGTCTCTTCTCTCCCCTCCGTTTGTTCATTACCAACTATAATGGGAAGGAAAAGAGATTAAGGACAAGAAGCAAAGTCTGAGGAACAAGGAGTAGATGTTTTCTACAACAGGAGATGAAAGAAAAGGAGAAGGAATTGCACTGTTTACACAGTAACAGTTTATTTGCTTTATCTCGCAATGGATCGCATCTTGATTAGCACTACTAAAATGGTAGGGGTCAAAAGCAGCTGTAGAACATGAAGGGAAAGCACAGAAGAATATGGGAGGAAACTGGGATAGATCTCTAATGGTGTCCAACACCCACAATACTTTACACAGAAGATTTTGGAAACAGGCAGTTTACTCAGAAATGTAGACAGAAGTTCAGCTGTTTACTGTAAAATAGGATTACTGAAAAAGTCACTTCTAGTAAAAAAATACTTTCACTAAATAAAACAAATAAAAAGAGCTACCACATTCCTCAGCTATCTTTTATATAACATGAACCTAACAACGGAACAGCTGCCACATTCGGGTGAGAACTTGGTTGACATTTTGAGACATTAATGTAGAAGTCGCACATCACAGCTTTTAACATTTCAGTATAAAACGCTGAGAGCAGAAAGAAAATGCTTTACTTTAAGATGATCGGTATTTTAAGTGTTATACACGTAAGTTATACAAGCCAACTCATAAACTTTCCTGGAATTACATTGCCAAATCTATTCAGGTAGAAAAATTAACATGCAAAATATTCTCTAGAAAGCTACTTTGACTTTCAGAACAGTCATCTCTACTCAGCACAAGAAATGTTACTTGGTGATGCTTATCTAAGACCGTTAAGAAAGTTTTAATTTGTGCTGCAGAATGGAATTGCATATAACTATAAAACACTGTCTTTTGAAGTGTTGTAAGTTATAAATGTTTGTTAAATTAGGAAAAGATGCTTCATGCTCCCAGTGCAATATAAAAACAAAATAAAGGGTAATACAAAATTTCTGTATCGGTTTTTGATGAAGTGAGCAGCATTTTAAACTGCAAACTCCTTGGAACAGTAATCTCCTCATTCTTTCAAGCAGTTTGTAAAAGACCAGGATGATTTCCAGTACCTTTTAAATACAAATTATATTATTAAATACCAAAATTTTCTGTGACAATAGGTTCTTGCCTAAAAGGCCTAAAAAGTTCCTAGTAAAATTAAAGCTGACTCAGCAACAATAATATTCATAACTATGAATGCTATTTAGCATTATTGCTAGTTACTCTATCTTGACTTCAACCTGTCTAATAATGTCACAGTAGAACACGTTCTTAAACTTGAGTCTACTTACCAATTTCATGATCTAACCAGTTCTCAGCAGAAAACGCCTGTGGTTGCTTCGATACCTCTGTTAAAAATGCAAACCAGCAGAAACATTCCATATAAAGCAGGCTCCTGTCTCAAGCCACACCGCATGTCCTACAAACAGAGGAAATTCAAGTCTATTTAATTTGGCAAGTCTTTCCATATTGGCTATAAAGCTTTCCAGTTTGAAAACTTAAACATTCTAATTACTTGTTTAATACCTACATTGAAACTGAAGTTTAATGCTGTATTCAAGCAAAATGGTATTTTTTTTTTTTCCAATTCCCACCTCAAACCCATACAAGGCAGGAAATTTCAAAGAATTCAACAGCAACTAGTTTGAAAAGGGAAACAGAGCCACATGAACATAATTTAGAATTCTTTGTGTCCAGTTCTAGCTTCCCCACTCTTGGCTACATCACAAGGAGGAAAGATTAATTTATAACCAAGCTCTTATTAAATATTACAGCTTCATGCATGGGAAATATTAGTCTACCTGCATCCAAGCTGAAGATTTTATTTCCTTCCACATTAATCTTGCAAGCACTGCAAATAAGCAAAAGAAATTTAGAAAGCAGAACATGAGAACTTTTTGCCTGTTGCTCTTCACATCTACTACGACACTATGTACTAGTGATGAAATTTTGCCTGTCTGGGGAATTATTTTAGAAGTCATATCATAGCTTTAAAATACATAAATAAATAATATTAAAAAAAAAAATACAGGTGGGGGTTGTAAAAATTTGGTAATTTAAAAATATTTTAATGGTTATCTTACAAGGGAAGTCAAGCCAGTGACCAGATGACACTGGGCAAAGAACATGTTCTTTTTACCTTTTCTTTTTATCTTTTTATGTCCTTAGCTCTCCATTTCTCAGGCAGTTTATTAGCCTGAACATTGTCTCCTACACTTCAGAAAGTTCATAGCAGTTGAAAGACTTCAAAAATTATTTCCAGGAGTTCTGCACTTAACAGTGCATAAGGTTCTGCTCTTGGCACCCCAAGCCCCTCTTTCCAAGCAATCATGTATATTAATTGGGTTGACCAACGGGGGTGAAAGCAGATGATGGAGAAAGGCACTGCATTATGTAGTACATTTTACGAAATGGATTCCAAAGTCATTTAAACAGTGAAAGCAAAAATGTGACCAAGACCATTATGTGCTTTTTCACTGGCAAGACTCCCACAGACTTCATTACGAACAGAGAGGCTGTCCCTGGATGTTTTGAAGATTTCGTCATTCCAAATTAAGCCATTTGCATAATCTGTGCTGAAAGGGAGGCCAGGATATTCTCTTCTTTCTACTAACAGTAGTAAGAAGTAGTCAGACTCCTTATCTCTGCTGCTGTTTTGACCTTCTCCAACAAAATACACTACGAAACCAACTTGTCATCTTTGAAATGGACACAAGCTCTTAAAGCCACATTTAAAACCATAAAAATTTGACGATAAGAAAAAAATGGGGGTGTGGGCAGGAGAGGAAAGATATCTATAACTGTGGCTCTTTCTGTTCTAAAAACTGTTGTTATAATTGTTTCCTCACTCCTTGCTAGCCTGCTTCTGAGGTCCGACTTTCCTAAAGCTCAGCCCATCTCACCTATGAAGAACGTTGTGTAGCAGAACGAGGCTTTAACCTCGCTTATCATGTTTTAGAACTGTTCTCATAAATACATTAACAATCGGAGCCAGAGGAAAAACAGAAAGAAAAGCAAACCAACCAACCCCCCACCACAACATGTGTAAGTACAGCTTAACCAAGAGAGAAGTAATCTGTGAAAGCTTCATGACTGGAATTAAAGAAGACAGATGATATGGTACTTCTTTGCCTCAAAATTTTCCAGGATTTAAAAAAAACCCTTTTGTTCCTTCTTTTACATAGCTGTTGTTCTAATTGTGATCATAAAAGCTATTTTTAACGCACTTTCAACAGCTAAATGTGAATCATGCCAACAAGAGTAGCTGTGTTTTAAGCAACACACGATGGTTCTAATTGATAATTTAATAGTAATTCTAATGTAATATTGTAAATAGGAAAATGAAATCTAGTATTGGAGAAAGTATCTAAGTATTTGGCAAGCTACAGTAGCCAGACAGAAATTATGCAACCCAGCATTCATTTTTTCAGGACTATATATCCCTAGCACATTAAGAAAAGTGTTCACATTTTTCAAACAGAGCCACATTCAATTAACTTTTTTTCAGATTTCCCTGTAGAAATGACTCAAACTTACAGTAAAAAAATAAAGCATTTTGTCAGGGCACCTGTGCAGAAGCAGCACTGGTAGAAATAATTTGTGTGCACCGCCTCATGGGCCACTATATTTATAAAAACATTAGAGACCATCACGGTTGAGCTCTCTGAGCCCGAGCAGTGAATCTGTGCCACCTCCAGGTCCCAGTGACACAGACACCAGCTCAGGGACTATTTCCTTCCAGACCCTCTCCTCTTGGGCTTCTTCACAATGAAAGGAGCCTCCTATATTCCGGAGACACATCTGCTCAGGCGAGTTCCTTTGTAACCTCACCTTGTTGGGGGAAGAGCGAGTGCAGAGCTACAGGGAGCACAGACACAAAGCAAAGGAAATAGATTTTCTGCACAGAAACCCATCAGGGCACACAGCTGAGGTTTAGACTCAAAAAAACCCATTTAAAGACTACAAATACCTCTCTCCCAACAGCTAATCGGACCGGTTTTGTTCAAAACCTCTAGCAAAGCTTGTCCTACGCTTTCTCCACCTCCTATTACTCATTCATATGGGTTTCCAAGCTAGACAGGCACCCTCCTTTAAAATATAGTCATGGTTGGTCTTCTAGCCAGTTGAGAAACTAGATGTCTGTTCTGGTTTCAGTGGGACAGAGTTAATTCTCTTCCTGGTATCTGTTCTAGTGCTGTATTTTGGTTTTAGAATGAGAATAAAGTCGATAATACACTGATGTCTGAGTTGTTAAGCAGCAGTCAAGGACCTTCCAGCTTCTCACAGGGTGCACAAGAAGCTGGGAGGGGACATGGCCAGGACAGCTGACCCCACTGGCCAAAGGGACATTCCATGCCATACGATGTCATGTTCACTACATAAAATTGGGGGAAGAAGAAGGAAGAGGGGACATTCAGAGTTACAACGTTTGTCTTCCCAAGTAACCATTATGCGTGATGAAACGCAGCTTTCCTGGGGATGGCTGAACACCTGCGTGCCCATGGGAAGTAGGGAATGAATTCCTCAGTTTGCTCAATATATTGAAAATTAGTTTGGGGTTTTTTTGAGGCTTCCATTTCTTGTGCTTGTTAACTGATCTGTAATATTAATACTAAGTAGATTATCATGTTTCCCTCCCATACAAAAAGCATAAGTGTATTCAACAACCTAATTAATCCTAATTGAATAGAAAGTCATGGAACACTTCTCTTGACCAAAACAATTTACAAATGCCCTTGTGTTGATGGCTTGCAATTTGCAGAACTCATTTTTCAAATGAAAAAGACAGATGTATTTTTCCCTGATCTAAAGGGTCTGGATAAATTAAAACTAATTGGTTTTATGCATTTCTGATAATTGAATGAGATGCACGTAAGCCATGTTATGATGGAGGAAAGAACAACCCTTATTTTTTATGAACAAGATGAAGCAAATGACAGCATCTTAAAGTCCATTAAAGGTTAGAATCAAACCACAAAAGAGAGCTCTGCTCTGTTAGAGGCAGAGTCCAAGAGTACATACCAGAGACCTTTACAGTGCAGCACAAGCAGAGTCAAGAACAATATTTTCAAGGTAATTAATTCATTGCAAGAACTGGCTGAAATGCAACAAACAGGAAAATCTCAATTCTCACTTTCCAATCTTAACACATTCTCGTGTGTACAGCCAACTACATTAGCAGAAGTAGACAGCACTTCACGTGGTTTCTGTAGCTTGACTATTTGGATGAGTGCCCCTTCTATTAAAAAAAAATAAAAATATAACAAAGTTAGACACTATCAGGCAGTCAGCCAAACAGCAGCCCATTAAAATATCTCAGGGACTCCCAGGTAAGTACTTTAGAAATGACCATTCAGCTGAAGTTAACAGCTGTTAACTTTGCCTCTATTTTGAGAACAAGGCGCATTCATTTTACACTGTAAATCTGCTCATTAATGGTCGTGGAAACACGGCTGTTTCATATTAAGCAATTACATATATGCCCATCAGAAACTGGCACAACAGCCCAGCACCCTGGCTGGATAGTGCCAACCTGACACTACTTTAGCAGCAAATCTGCGACCTTCCCTAAAATGCTCTAAAATACCTGGAGGAAGACAAGGAGAATAAAAATCTTGGAATTATAGCACTTCGGAATAAAACAAATTTCACATGATTTATTTTATCATTATGCTGGATATTTGTCTTCTGGCAAGCTGTAGGAAAAACCGGTATTCAAAACACCAAGATACAGGAACTGACCTAAGAATATTCGGCAACTTGCTACCAGCTACATTTACCAGGAAAAGTCATCCACTGGCGCCAGGCAATCTGGTAAATCCACTGGGAAAGGTAATTTCAGGAGAACAGGATGAGGAAGGAGTCTTGACGGACTCTTCTCTGATAGCAGCTCCACTTGATGTGCCATTACTTTAGGGTATAAGAAAAAAAGAAATACTGTCTGGTAGGAAAGAATTCGTCATGAACTGGAGCTAGCAGAGCTCAAAATCTTAATACATAGGTAGAGTTTCCCCATCGGAGATAGGCAGATTATCTCTCATCCTTCACAAATTCTTCCATTATCTGGTACTAAACACATTTGCAAGTTTCTAAGCAGAGGAGTGGTGGAGTCAGATTTTTCCTGGGTCTCACACCAAGTTCTTAAGAAAAATAAACATGGGGAGAATAAAAGCCAAGAGTGTTGGAACACTAATATTTAAACACCACACACAAAATCATGCCTCCTGTATTTTTTTTAGTTGAAAGGACAGAAAGGAAACATTTGCTCCCAAGTTAATAAAAGAGCCCTCAAAATCTCTCCAATAATCCAATCTAATTCCTGCCAGGTTCACTAATTATTGTACTGTGTGAGCACCAAAACCAGTGAGCACACCTGCCCACCAAGGAGTCTCAAGTCTTTTACATCAATGTCTGTTACACTGAGATTCCCTGGAAAGCAGAAAATGGCCACAGTCAAAAAGGCAAAAAAAAGAGAGAGAAAAACCTGCGGACTCTGCCAGACTACTAAAAAAAAAAAAAAAAAGAATCGGTGTTTCTCTATTAAGCCTTTAATATAAAACAAATGTTATAGCCTCTTTCAAAATCCAAATTGATTGCCAACTTAATTCATAGGATTTATGTTTTTGTAAAATCAGGTTACCAAAAGTTAACATACACAAAAAGACGTGTAGACTCACCCTGGAAGCTCCAAAAAATGAACTGTTCTTTAACATTTTTCCCCCCTTTCCTGTTCTCTTCCTCTAATTGGACAGAAAAGATCGCTTTTTCTGTGCAAATCCCTTGACGCTTGGGTTTAGCTCCAGCCATCCGTACAACAGGCACAGGAGGAACTTAAAAAACAAAACAAACACACAAACAACCACAAAACACGTCATACACACAAAACTATTTGCATACTGTATTCGTATTGAGGCGGAAATACAGCGAAGTGCAATAAACCACAGCCATAACCATAAGCAGCAAGTTTTCAACACTACATTTGTTCTATTTGCAACAGAAAAACGAGCAATAAACGTCACAGTACCGCATTGATTTGGATGCTTTTTTTGTTCTTCTAGTTAGGGTATCAGTTCCACCACTATGTCTTGGAGAGAAAAAACAAATCTCACACGAGAAAGAGAACTTGAAGTGTGTCAAACCTAAAAATTTAAAACTGCATTTCAATCATCACCAAAGAGCTCACTAGTACACTGAAGTAAGCTTGTTTCCATAAGTTTCTTAGAGGTGTTATTATAAGCATTTTTTTTCTTTCAAGAAAAAGGGTTGGGAAAGGAAAACTGTCCAAATCAGATGTTGAAAACAGTGACTTTCTAGTTCTGACAAGCACAAACACAAAGGATTAACCTGGCTGCTGAGGGCTCTGGGCACACAGCACAGCAGCACCTGCTTCATCATTTTTTTTTAATTAAAAAGGGCTGGGAATGGCATGGAAGCATCAGCCTCTCTGTGCAAGGGAAATGAGATTAATAGGAATATTTGGAAAAGCAACTCAAAAAGAAAGAAAAGGCTACAGTCATGAGAGAAAAGCGCTGGCCTGAATCTACAAAGCAGAACACCTGCTTTGTTATTTCTTTCTTAGAATTTCTGGCAAAGAACTACTGTAATAAAACATCAAGATCTGGTAAACTCCATAAAGAAAACTGAAGTGGAAAATATGCCCTCACCTTAAAGACAAGAAACGAGGCAGGAAATAAAATCAATGGTCTGTTCAGGCCGACGGCTCTAGTTTTTATGAATTAGGATTTTCTTCCTGTAAAAGAAATTGTTGAAAAGATTACTGTCTAACATTAGTGCATAATGGATGGCGGGGACAGACAACAAATGGATACTACATTAGAGTTCTATGGTGTGGGGAAAATATAAATGTTTAATTGTCAGAACTTAAAAAATACATTGGAACAATGTATTCTCAACATAGAATCACAAGGTTCTCAAGAACACTCAAAGAACTCAAAGACATCTTTAAACATTGGTGTCTCTAAAGAAAATTATTTCTTAAAGCTCTCTATGTTTGTTAATTAACCATATTAGTGATGGAAACCATGACCTTTATTAAAAGGTATCTGACATGAAGTTTCATAACTCACTGATCACTTGCAGTGGTGAAAAATGACTCAAGTAGACACGTAACCCTTTCATTAAATTTAAAATGGATAACATGGCTCAAAAGTACATACAGTGTTGCTCTCTGAATTTCATTTTCTATATACACCCCATTTAAAGCAAGTATGAGAGGATTGTGGAACAGAGATGGAAGATGTAAAGCAGGATATAAAGTTTCTATTTCACATTTTCCGTGAACAATTACCGTTAGAGTCTTGTTCAGCAATTTACCCTAAATAGCTAATAATTGTCAGACCAAAGCTCTCAAAATTTCCCAACACAACGAGACAGAAATTTTTGTGATTGCAATTTAATACCTGCACTTTTTAAATCCAAAATTATGGGGAAAAAATTGGGAGGAAAAAAAAAAAGCTCTTAAGATGTCTTTATGGGGGGGAAAAGTGTCCACCACATTCAAACAGAACAGTTGGAAATGAAGGAAAACAACTGTTTAAGAAGGTAGAAGCATACTGCTGCATCTGAGAATCCTAAAGATGTTACCAAAACACACCAGTTGGACCATTTCAAATCTATAACTTTCTGCCACCTCCACAGAAAGAAATCCTTTTACACCACACAGAGGCAGCACGTTCAAAAGCACAGTTCAGGCCTCGTCACAATCAGATAGAGAAATTAAAACGGTTTGGTGAAATCAAAACCACCCAAGACCATCTTTTAACTCTATCTCCCCTTCTTTTTCTTAATCTTGAAAAGCTTGCAAGACAGAAACCTCCAGCATAGCTGAATTGGGCAAACTGGACACCGATCGCTTCGAGCTGGCATATGGGAAATGTTAAAGTCGTTCAGGGCAGAAAAAGAAGTGACTTCCCATCGATGCCGAGCAGAGGGAGCCAACTTTACTGCTAATATATGCTACCTGCTGAAATAAAGAAGAAAAGAGCATAGCAGAAGTAAAACACACTATGTAAAACTGTTCATTTCTATTCTGCAAGGTGAAAAGTCTCTTAGTGGTAAAATATATGATAAGGAGAAAAGCATACTATACCTATTACACTTTCTACTATGCAGCACACTATCTAAATTCGGCCATATTGAGACCCCCAATGTAAGAACACCCCATTAATACCCTCTTGCACATTACCTCTCAGCTGGGCGATGTAAAACTGCATTTGGAGACACAAAATTCAACGTGATGGGAAGGAACCTTATATAGAATAAAAATTAAGGAATAAAAAAATCCTAAAAAATAACAGCACAAGACCAGTTTTCTTTTATTCTATTACTTCTTCATACTAATAAAAAAGCCAAAATCGAGGGACTTAAGAATTTTTATTGACAGTTTTACAAAATAATCCTTAATAAATAACATCTTGAGCAGCACTCAAGACACCTCTTCGTCTGCTTCTTGGTTTTGTATGATACGCAAAGATTAAAATTGTGTTCTTTGCATGCTCATTGTAATGCAAGAACCTGTTGCTTATCCTCCAGATTTTCTTCCTCATCCTCCATTTGGCTTTCATCCCAGCCCCTTAAAAGAAACACACCACAGTGATTTTCAGCAGCTCAAATGCCTCAAGCTACTCCACTTTAAGCCTTAGTGACATATGTTCACATACACAAAGCTAGAAGGCATGAAAATAGCTTTTGCTGTATATTTTGCAAGTATACATACATTGCAAGCTACTACATTCATTTTTTCTCACATACATTTTCACCTCTTAAACAAGTAACAAGTAAATCATGTTGTCACTATTGTGCTTTAATAGAGAAATCCCATATCCTAGAACAGATAAGGCAGGAAAGTGGGTTTTATTTCTACTATCTGCACTATTTGCAAATATTGTTTGCTTTTCTACTCACCTGAAATTTCAATCTGAAATTCAAAATGAAAAATAACCAAGCGCACATCTCTGAACCAGCTCTATTCACACAGCATGTAATTAACCTCACAGTGCCTCGCTGACCCTGACTAGCTACGAGATGATAGTAAGAAACCAATGACAGACAGAACTTTGGGGAATTTCCTTGTTTGCAAGGCAATCTAACAAGTGTATCACAGACTATGGCGAGTTAAATGTTATTGGCTCACCTGCTCACAACTCTCTTTTAAAATATACCTTAAAACCAAAGAACTTAGATGATGTCTACTAGACATACTTTACTTCATAAATCTCATTGCTGTATATTAACAAAAGCTAACGCATTAAAAAAACATAAGGCCAAAATTCGTAGTTTGGAGTCTCAGCAACAAAATACATCACTGCCTGAGACCACCGGCTTAGAACACCAAGAAACAAAACAGGTCATCGTGCTGACATTTGTAATCAGCATGTTGAGTATAATCAGAAAGTCACGACTGGTTTTATTTCAGTTATGGAAAGATGTTTGGCATATTGAGCACTTTAC
>VWYH01009570.1:640823-860582 GCA_013399365.1 Pampusana beccarii | reverse complement strand
CTGCTAATATATGCTACCTGCTGAAATAAAGAAGAAAAGAGCATAGCAGAAGTAAAACACACTATGTAAAACTGTTCATTTCTATTCTGCAAGGTGAAAAGTCTCTTAGTGGTAAAATATATGATAAGGAGAAAAGCATACTATACCTATTACACTTTCTACTATGCAGCACACTATCTAAATTCGGCCATATTGAGACCCCCAATGTAAGAACACCCCATTAATACCCTCTTGCACATTACCTCTCAGCTGGGCGATGTAAAACTGCATTTGGAGACACAAAATTCAACGTGATGGGAAGGAACCTTATATAGAATAAAAATTAAGGAATAAAAAAATCCTAAAAAATAACAGCACAAGACCAGTTTTCTTTTATTCTATTACTTCTTCATACTAATAAAAAAGCCAAAATCGAGGGACTTAAGAATTTTTATTGACAGTTTTACAAAATAATCCTTAATAAATAACATCTTGAGCAGCACTCAAGACACCTCTTCGTCTGCTTCTTGGTTTTGTATGATACGCAAAGATTAAAATTGTGTTCTTTGCATGCTCATTGTAATGCAAGAACCTGTTGCTTATCCTCCAGATTTTCTTCCTCATCCTCCATTTGGCTTTCATCCCAGCCCCTTAAAAGAAACACACCACAGTGATTTTCAGCAGCTCAAATTCCTCAAGCTACTCCACTTTAAGCCTTAGTGACATATGTTCACATACGCAAAGCTAGAAGGCATGAAACTAGCTTTTGCTGTATATTTTGCAAGTGTACATACATTGCAAGCTACTACATTCATTTTTTCTCACATACATTTTCACCTCTTAAACAAGTAACAAGTAAATCATGTTGTCACTATTGTGCTTTAATAGAGAAATCCCAAATCCTAGAACAGATAAGGCAGGAAAGTGGGTTTTATTTCTACTATCTGCACTATTTGCAAATATTGTTTGCTTTTCTACTCACCTGAAATTTCAATCTGAAATTCAAAATGAAAAATAACCAAGCGCACATCTCTGAACCAGCTCTATTCACACAGCATGTAATTAACCTCACAGTGCCTCGCTGACCCTGACTAGCTACGAGATGATAGTAAGAAACCAATGACAGACAGAACTTTGGGGAATTTCCTTGTTTGCAAGGCAATCTAACAAGTGTATCACAGACTATGGCGAGTTAAATGTTATTGGCTCACCTGCTCACAACTCTCTTTTAAAATATACCTTAAAACCAAAGAACTTAGATGATGTCTACTAGACATACTTTACTTCATAAATCTCATTGCTGTATATTAACAAAAGCTAACGCATTAAAAAAACATAAGGCCAAAATTCGTAGTTTGGAGTCTCAGCAACAAAATATATCACTGCCTGAGACCACTGGCTTAGAACACCAAGAAACAAAACAGGTCATCGTGCTGACATTTGTAATCAGCGTGTTGAGTACAATCAGAAAGTCACGACTGGTTTTATTTCAGTTCTGGAAAGATGTTTGGCATATTGAGCACTTTACAATATCATAAAAATATACCCAGCAAGTCCAGCTTACCTGAGAGTACCAACTCTGCTGTGGTCTTTTAGCTCAAGTTTTTTATGGAAATCCATAGTATTTCTACATATCTTCTCTGAGTGTCTGCTGGCAGAGGTTACATCTTCAGAAGTTAAGCTGTAACGCTTTTCATGAGCTGAAATATTTTAGGTCATTTCAGAAACAAACATAAACAAGAAAACTCTTTATCTACACTAAATTTTAAAGCATTTCACAATATCAACAAAAACTTGCCATCAAAAGTCTCAAAACAACTCTAGCTGATGAAGGATGACACTACAAGCCCTCAAATAAATTATGATTTTTTTTATAATATGGTTCCTGTATCATTATAAACAAACTCTCTCGATTACTTCTCAGATGTTCATGCCAGTACAATATGAAAACTTATATATAGGGCCCACTACTACCTATGCAACCTCAAAACACAGTAGCAAATGTAGACCTCGAGTAGCTGAGTACTGGTAGTACGTATTTAAAATGGAGTAATAGGATATATCCCACATCCAGCAATACAAAAAAATGATCAACTGGGCTCACAGTCTTTGCTTCTTACACAACACGTGTAAAAGTACATCACTATTTTCCCAGCTAGCCATAAGTCTCTGCTATGAACTTATTTGTAAGTGAAAAGTATTCCAAGAAAGCGGAAAGAAAAGGGAGAGAAAAAATGGGACAGTTAGACAGTAATTCCCCTCCCTATTCTCCTCTGGTCATGTTCAGCATGGATGTTCATTCTTCAAGAAGTAACAAGAGAAACTCTTCCAAAAACACGTGTTCTGATGAGTACATATCAAAAAAGGAAGGACAGCTGTCCTGAAATGTGGTATTTGGAAGCCTCAGAAGAGCTATGTGAAAAAGCACAGTAAAACCTAAGGTAAAAATGTCATAAAAGACAGAACACTCTGGAATCCAGACTACTTTTATTTACTGAAGATACATCATAGCCAGGACTTGCAAATAGTAAAGCACCACAGCAACTCAGAAGGGAGGGACCACATTACAGCCTAAGAGATGCAGCTCATCAGGGCTGATCGTGCACAGTGCGTCTTATGCACCCGACCTGTCTCCTCACTAAGATGGAACGGAAGCATCTCAATATTTCTTTTTTTCCTGTATTCAAAGAACAAAACTAGAACTAATTCTGTTCAACCAGAAACAACTGACCTTGCCCACCTGCCACCTCTCTCACCTTTGAAAAACAAGGAGAGGGGTTAAAAAAAATAAAGAGGAAAAGACCTTGAGTCAAACCCAAAATGAGAGGCAAAATCAAGTCCAAATAGTGACAGTTCTTGTCAGGATAGATTTATAAAATTTCCTGTCCATCTCTTCCCCTTGTTGCTACCCTTGCATCAAATCACATCTAACTTCTAACAACACCTGGGGTGTTCATTATTAAATATCCAAGGAAAGGATACCTATTTAAAAGAAAGTTATGATCTGAAATAATACCTAGCACGTTTTTTTGCAAAAAATGCAGGGAAGAAATAACATAAAAAAGGTGCATGGAACAGTTTGCTTCTCCTAAAATAAATCACTGTTCAAGCACAACACACACCATCAAATAGTTTAGTACATTTTTGCATCAAAATCAGATCTGAGAAGGCAAATGAAACAGGTACTTGCTTCACTGTGTTACTTGTAAGCATGAGGAAAAATCAAAAAAAACCACATCAGTATTGCCACTTGCCTGTATAACTTTGTAATTCTTTTTCCAGAGCAAGTAGGGCTTCTTGTTCAGCAACACATTCCCAAAGATACTCATCGTGTTTGGTTACATCAAGGCACTTGTGTTCTGGTATCTCCGTATCAGCTCTAAACGCACGCAGAGGTGAACTCCTGGGTCTTGGCTGCGTGTCTGTTGGGCAATTTCCAGTCAGTTTACAGTGTAGCGTATTTGTTGACCAAGATCTAGAATCATTCCCTGAAATAACAGAAAGGGTCACAACAGCTAGCAATTCAAGATTTCACAAATAAAGAGAATTTTATTTCAGCTCATTAATTATATTAATTGTAGTTAAAATTATTAATTGATCTTAATAGATTATTAATTTTGCTTAAGACTGTGAATTAATAAATGTTAATAAACAGTTTACATTTATATTGGGAAGTAGCACCTCACACTTCAGAGGTATCTTTCAGAAAAAAGAAATATTTGATTTAAATATTATGTACAACGGCACGTATTTTGTGAGAGAGAAGCAATTGAGAATGCTTATAGAAAGCTCAAAACTTTGGTTCTGTCTTCTTTTTTAATTTAAGGCAACACAAATAAAATATAGAGACTTGCAAATACTTTTATGGGATTCAAAATTGACAGTTTCAATTTCCGTGCATAGTGGTTTTAAAATTAAAATGCCAGGCTGGTTGCTTAAGATGAGAGAAATCATGTAAGCTACGTTCCTTGAGATGGAGACAGGTGAAATTGAGAAAAGTAACAAAGAAGTGCAGATACAGGTAAACATTACTTGTTTTCTTGTTTCTTAGAGTTCGTGTGATAAGACAGTATCATGGAGAAATGTTTTATTAGATCAAAGCCATATTGTACTAGATGCTGCAAAACACACAGTAATACATAATCTTGTTCTAGACAGTTCATTATCTAAATATTCAAGCTAAACGGGAGTAATGGGGTAGAAGGCAGGGGTAGAAACTAAGAACAATAAGAAGATTTATTAGTGACAGCTGGAAAGAGAACATTTTTAACTCAAAAGCCCATTCTTACGAAAACAACGCTATGTATACAGGCCATTATTCCCAAAACACAAATAAATAGATGTAGATATAAAAATGACTTAAATTGAAGACAATCATCACAGACAGAGCTTCTACTTCTTATAGAAGAAAGATTAACCTGCTAAAGGAGGACCCCAAAGCTGTTTCTGTCTTTACCTGAGTGTGACCTCCATGCTCCCATCAGGGGAGAAATTCTATTTTGAGTCTCCAAACCATGTGAAGGTTGGTTCAGACTTTCTAAGACATCTTGAACTACTGAGCCATCAGCACATTCACTTAAGCTCCTTTCAGGGACCCACTTTCTGTCTCCTGAAAAAGTATTAGAGAAAATTATTTGCGGGTTTTGTGTTAACATGCATTTACTGTTACTGTATTTGCTGTGTGTGATTTAAAGAAGTCATGCAACAAATTTTCTACAGACAATGTAGCAAAAGCATCATATAACACACTAACAAGCTTAACTTCAAGTGATACACTCGGTTAAATTAATATGCACATTTACCAATCATTTCACATGTTGTTTCATGTACACCATTAAAAGCATTTTTTGGTGATGTATATTATGCAAAAAAAAAAAGTAGTAATTCCTGCTGGAACCAAATTCTCAGGGGATATAAAGCAGCATGTAAATCTATAGCATTATACTGATGTAATTTACCTCAAAGTAGTAAGCTTATTTTTCTACCCTTCCACAGCACCAGTTGTGTGTTGGCACGATTGTTACCCCGAAGTGACTTCTGAAAGTAAACTAGATCCAATTTACAGGAAGAGAAGGATGCCTTACAGCAACAGTGATAAATATGTATATTGTCTGAGGATTCTATTCATACACCATTACCTGAAAATGGGATAGTACTGTCCATAGGGCCAGAGCCAGCGCAGCATGAAGAACATGCTTCAGGTATTACTTGTTTAGGATTTGCACCCACAATAAAGAAACCTTCAAGTCCCAAATACTGTGTAGAAACAGATTTCTGTCTTCTGGCTACGTCCTGTAACTTGAATAAGACACAAAGATATTAGAAATAGGAAACAGGAAACTTCATAAGTTGCCCTTGCAAGTTTATATTGATCAAATGCTCATTTCATAAAACTTGGAATGACTCTGATAGCCTGGTGTAATAGCTATTCATAAGGATGATCATTTCGCACCATGTACACTTTGAAATCCTACAAACTTCCATTGCTAACATTGTAAGAGTTCGAGTTTATTCTTTCACTGATTGCATGTGGACACGAAAAGCAGTTTTCCTTTGTTCTCACTTATCTTTGTGCACATAAACTAAAGTAATACTGTTTAACAATGACTGCAAATATAATGTCACAATCTCCCCCATTATTTTTTCTTTCAATTTTATATTCAGCAAAAGAACATTTGAATAATTGAGGTTACAGAAGAGTATCTACAATTTTTGGCTTTCAACTGAGAGGTGAAGTGACCTTGATAGGAAGATGGGAAGAGCTGCCTTCTCACCCAGCACATCTTCCTTTTTTTTTTGTCTGAGACTAGTCTGCTCTTTCTTTTGCTGTTTTGGAATGTTAAGAGAAGACTGACAATACAAATTGGAAAGTACAGAGGCCTTCATCCACTACAAATGAAATACGGTAGGCAGTGACAATCCTCTGACTAAAACTATACTCTTGATTGCTTCGGGTGGCGGAGAGAGGGCCTGGAGAAGAATGGGGAAAAGCGGTAGAATATTTCATAACCATACAACCATCATGATCTCTCAGCTGATTCAGGAACAAAGCAGGTTGCCTCATGCTAAACTGGGAAAGCAGATTAAGCAACACAGTTTATCTATTTAGCAATCAAAGATATAATATTTTACCGCTGAAGACTTTGTAATTCCAGGCAATACCAAACTCCGGCTGTTGGAGACGCTGTCCGGTTTTTGTGAATCTTTATGGTTTTTCTGCAGTTTTGTCTCAATAAGAGATTTGTTGGTCATTAGTTTGGAAGAGTTAGAGATCTTCTCAGGGAGTTTGCAGGACCTAAGTGATCTTCTCTCAGTCTTCAGTTTTATACTCTCCTTTTGCACTGCATTTCTTTCAAGATGACTGCAGACAACCATTTTTTCTACAATAGTACAAAAAACATGAAAATAGAATTTTTTTTAAATGAAAATCAATAGCAATTATAAGCTGCAAGTCTAGTATATTTTCTTCACAAACTTAAAATACAAAACCTCCACTGAAGTTACCCCTAAGCCATGAAATTACAAATAAGAACAGTTAACTTTCATCAGCTTCCTGCCCGATATCCAGAGATGTCACATACATGGACTAGACTTACCAGGTAGTAGTGCCAGTTCCATACCTCATATATATGTTCCTGTACATTACTGTCTATGAAAATGTTAGATCTCGATAATAATCTTAACATGTTTCCAAGTACTCCTTCATGCTAATGTAATTTTTTACATTTAGAATGCTATAATCAAACCAGAGCCAGCGTAAGAACTTCAATAGTAGCAATTTCATAGAATTTCTTTAAAAGTAGTACAATGGTTTGAAATACACACTACTATGTTGTGAATGATTCTGTGAGCTGGTTTTCTTTGTTTATACAAGATACAGACATTTTATTTTTTATCCTGTGCCCAAAGCAGCACATAAATCACACCTCATTAGTCAGGTCTTGTTTGCTTTTTCACATTTCATGACTTAAATAAGCAGCTTCTTGAACTAAACACAAAAAGAAAAAGTGCCAGGCCCTGAAGTGCTGGAGCAATTGTTTGGTACTTGCAAGAATAAGAAATGAAGTACCCTTCCATTCTAACTTATTTCTTAATATAAAAAAGTGACAATATATTTTACATAGTTTTAAGACACAGAGCAAGATCTTTGGGACCCCTTAAAAGCGCCACAAAATAAAGCTGCCAAACTTTCATGGTGATTTCACTGACATGCAACAGGTACTGCAATACTAACACAAGAATTATGATCTTTCATGCAGAAAGGGTAATCATTTATACAATTTCTCAACCTATCTATATAAAAGCATTTTTCTACAAATAAAGGACATGTGCCATACATTAGATCTACTACAATGAAGATAAATTAAGAGATTTGTAAGACCACTTCATCTGCTTTATAATGGGTTTGTTTTCAGTATACAACTCATATTGGGGTGGACGCTCCCTCAAATATGAGCTCACAACCGCGAGATTGCTGTCACTGTGGATGCCTATCATTTCAAAATAGCTTGTGCAGACCATTAAATTGTGATCAAGGGACCTGCATAGTTCAAGGAATTATACATAATTCAACAATATTTAATTATATTTTTCGGGCAATCATTGAAGTTGACTACTGCATCCTATATGAGAATGACAAAACTGTATGCGCTTACATATATTGGACAAATAACTTTCAAAATTTACCTCGAGAAACTTCTTTAGAAGAAACAGGATTTCTGTCAAGAGGAAGAGATAAAAAGTATTGAGTGCCAGCTGTGGACAGTAAATGACAAGATGACTTTCTCATTATGCCTACAGTTTCTCTTTGCAGTCTTGCAATGTGTCATTCTGATCTGCAACTGCTGAACCACTTCAAAACAGAAGGAGTAAAGAGCAGAAAAACAAAATACAACAAAACAGATCACATGTAATCGAATACATTTTAGGAGATCACAAGAATTGCAACTGTGTTATTAGGACTCTTAGTTTTGCCTGGAATTACAAGATACAGTATCTGAAAAGTACAAAACACTGACCAACTACAGACTTCTCTGCATGCTAGTCCCTGCTCCTACTGAGATAAGAACATACGAAAGAAAAATTCTACCAGGAATTCAGGACACAAACATCTAAATAAATGGTTTAACTTTGGAGTGACCAAGCAAACAAAGAAATTTCAATGTGATGTCTCTCTAGTTACAGACACTTTGGTGGCTCACTGACAAAGTCAAAGACACAAACTTATTATTCACTAACTTTAATGGCAAACGTGTCACATACCCATTAACTGCTAACCTGTTCTTTGAATGACTTTCAAAACTTTCAAGCACAAAACCAGCAATCTCAGACAGGATCTTGGAAAAAATGCAAAGGAAGCAAACGCAGTAACTGTGATGACACTGACATAGTCTATATTTTGCACCAAGGATGAGAAGATACATATCTTAACCATGTCTTGAAGCAATTTGCAATTTACAATCAAGGATTCTCCCCACTCATATGAAGTACAACTGTCTGCAAGGAAAAGAGCCTGTTATTTAGGAATGTAACTAAGTCAGAAGATAGGATTATTCCCTTTTCTCTTCCAAATAATCTCTGCATTTCTGATACCTTCCACAATGCTTCGGTGGTTCAGCTTTTCCTTGCTTATTCATTCCCACACCCCAGGCTTCCATCACCAACAAGTCAGATGATTCTTCCAAGTGCTTCCCATAAGACTAATTAAAGAACAAAATTAAGAAAAAAACATATTCAGCAACAGATTAAAACTCCAAAGAACATTAACTCAAATAACTAAAAGTGTATAATTTCTGTATAGTAAGGGTCCCTGGACACAACAGGAAAAAAAATTACAGGGAAACTTTGGAAAGCTAAATTTTCCATGCTCGTATGGAAAACAGAAAAAAAAAAGCATAATATTTAAAATCAGAGATTATATAGTTGTTGCTACTTTAAATATTTAACAGATCAGCATTTAAACAAATAACAGGATCCCCATGAAGATCTACGAAGTCCTTTATTCCATACTTACATCATGAAGGAATTCAATTTTCAAAGAGGACTCCACATTTTCAGAAATAGTGTCAGCTACTTCTTCTCTAAAAACAGATGTCCAATACCTCTTCACCTCTTCAACTACAAAATATAGTTAATTTGATGCATTTCATTTTTTCCTGTTCAAGATTCACTTATACAAATGCAAAATTTTTATTTATTATGAAGTAACAACAATCCCAAGCAAAAGTATTTAATAGTTAGATTCAATAAACAGAAATCTATTATACCTGTTAAGTCATCGACATCATCATCTTCTCCAGTCACAGCCTGATGTACACTCAGTGTTTGCTGAGGGCTTGAATCTTTAATACAACTACCAGAAATTTGATCAACAGGCATTCTAAAAAAGGAAGAGAAACAAATCTTAAAAAAAAATAATCTTTTTTATATATATTACAGGCATTAACAAAACCAAACAACAACCGAAAAAACCAACTCAGTATCAACTGCTCTGAAAAGCAGCAACTCTTCTTAATTTCATTGACATGACCTTGCCCCTCAGGGACTAAAAATCCAACTCTGTAATGTTTATAACAGTATCCTGAAGATTGTACTTCCTTTTCTCTATAAAACTCCTGTAGGAAACACCCCAAAATCAAGCAGCCAAGTATCACTACCAGTCTTCAAATACTCCAACAGTGATAGCAAAGAGAATCCCTCCAAATACACCCTTTGCAGCAATTAAGAAATATTAAGTCATCAAGTCTGGTTATAATAGTTATTGTATTAAAATAAAGCACTCTATACAGCCACCTTAACTCTTGATAATATATCTAATATTTTTAAAATTTTGATGGAATTTTTGTTAATGCTATCAAGCAGTTCTGATTTTTTTCATTACTACCAGCAACTTCAACAATACCTTCTGTATTTCTTAAGTAAGAGTTTCTCCATGTAGCTCAGGCCGTCCTTCTTGAATTCAATTTGGAGAGGTTCCTTCTTAACAGGAAGATTGGTCTGTACCTCACAAATTCCCACAGATTCTACTAGAATGATTTAAAATAAATGTTTACAGCTAGTCACATTCATAAACTAGCTATTTAACGACATTATTTTTATGAATGTCTCGTTAGTAGTCTATGGCTAGATAAGTCTTTGCATAATTCCAAAATCTAAATGGCCAGTAGCATTATATTTACACGACAGAGACAGCAGTGGGCGTAAGCAGTAAAACCTCATTTATTACAGCTTCTCATGTAAAGGGAGATTACCACAGTGAGAGGAGTGGAGGTGAGGGGTAATCCACCACCCCACAGATCAGAATCCCAGCATTTCACAGGGTAAGAAAAAAAAATAATCAGTATAATAGTTTTTGTACAAAAATACACAAGAATGAACACCATCCACAGACTAGAAGAGATTAGTTTGCACAAATCCAGTCAGACAAGATTTTTTTTTTTTTCGTATTTTTCCATGCATACTTCAACTGAGTGCATCTTTTCACTGGGACTAAGAAAGATTAAGAGCCTGTGGAAGGCAAGCAGAAAATGTACTTTGATAGAACATATGAAATCCTGAGCCATGCACATTCCTCACTGTGACTTCATGCTCTGGCATTCCTATTCACAGGCAAGTCTGATGTGAGAAACAATGCCACAGAAAAGTACTGGGACATAAGCTAAACCATCTGTCCAAGATCACAATTTGTTACAAGGATTGGGATAAAAAAATAATCTGTAGGTTATTTAAAAAAAAATTCAGAGGTTGTTGTTCATTTATAAAGAAAGAGAAAAATTTCATTTACTATTCTAATAGAACAGCTGCTTTCACTAATCAAAACTCTGCTAACTCAACAAAATGACTCCCAACGTCTTTAAAATGCAGTTAAAATAGAAAAAAATCATACCTGATAGGACCTGACTGGTACGCAGTTCTTCTCTGTGATCGCAATTACCTTTTCTCCATTGAATCAAAGCTTCCTGAAAAGACTTTGCAGATTCCTCCTCATCAAATGTACCGGTTAGTAATAATCCTTTGCCCTCATTTTCCAGGCCTGCACAGGTTGATTCTGAGAACTGCTCCTAAATCGGTTCCACAACATAATTAATATAGCACTTCTGATAATGATACTCTCCCCAGTTACATGCAACAGCAACATCATTTTTAGTGTCAGCTACAGAAACACAGGACCCTATTTTCTGGGCTTAGACTAGTTACCCTGGTAATGGAGATCACTCTATTTTTATGTGGTCTTGCTCACAAGTAAATTGCAATGGTCTGGCAAGAGCAAAAGAAGAAAAACTAAACAAGCTTGTATAAGCACACACGCACAAAAAATCTAACTTAAATGCTTTTAGTAGGCAGAAAGCAGTAGCCATGGATAGCCCACACCCTGTGTATAGGGTGGATGCTATTTTGACAGATCCCTCACTTGGCACCTAAGGCCATTCCACCTAAGATGTCCTAAACAATAAAAATAATTTAATTTTTGCCCCCAAACTGTAAACTACCTCAGCACCACCTACTGACACTGGCAGAGATGAAAACTTGTCTGATGTGACCTGATGCTTGCTATTTACTTTCTTCTGCTCGTGATTAACTTTCAGTTCATTCAGATTTACTTCCTCGATGAAGTCATCAGCAGCTTCCAATTTTCCAACACATGTATCAGCTTCTTTCTGCTAATGAAACATTATGAAACCATTAATTTATTATAAATATACTCAAACATTCCACCAAACAGCATATTAAAAGCAGGCAGGTAACCACGTATCAGAGAGTGATGGTGACATAAGCACCTAATAATTTCAATAATCAAGAGTGCAAATGTGCGAGCAAAAAATCAATAACCTGAATATTCCATTAGGTACTACACAGGACAGATTAAGTGAGGTGTTTTACGCAGCACATATCATTTAGACAAATTTATGAGCTATGTATTTTATTAATGAAGTTCTGCTTACTGAAGCTGTTCAGTAGCAGAAGCACAAGTGTAGAGGTCAACAAGAGGAAAAGGTTTGTTTGAAGAACTAACTGGAATACTCATTCACACACAAAAAATAGTCCAGGACAGTCCAGACTATAAAGAACTAAATGAGTTTGGCTGAAAACAGCTACAGAAGGAGAATAACAGCTTTACTCACACTAGGACTGATTTGCAACCTTCATTAAAACAAATAAAATTACTGTGAAAATATAATATGAAGATTTTGATAGTCAACTCTTGAATGATTATTAAGCAAAAGCAAAAAATATTTTATGTTCATCTTTCCCTTTCCATTTACACCACAGAAGCATATATGACACTTCAAGAGGGGAATTTCCCCCTCTGATTTCTTGGAAGGGGATCAAGACAGCTTAAGGTGGAATTCTGATACAGATCGAGTGATAGTGGAACTCCGTGATGCTCAGTTTAAAGCCTTATATTGTTCCAATGAACTGCTGTCTGGCCTTTAGTCCCCACAAAAAACTTTCAACGTCTCAATCCAGTTTGTTCACCAACAAAAATGAGCTAATTGGCTTATCTCTTTAAAAGACAAATACATTTATCTAAAAAAAAAAATCATTACAAATATCAAGAATTACTGTTGTTATCTTAATATTGCTACCACTCAGTTTTCAGTACTAGGTTTAAAAGGTCTGTCACAGTACATTAAAAAAGAAAAAATCCTACAGCCTGCATTTAGATGTGTTTGGGGAAATATTTTTCTATCCACACAAAACAGCTCTTGGAAAAAACTTTTATATCCACCAAATAACTCACAATAGCACATGATCCCCAAAAGATTATTTATTGCTGCTTTTCATTATTCACATGATGGTGTATCCTTCTGTAAACACCTTAAACTCTCACCTGAAGTTTTTCCATCAAATGATGTAATCTTTCTACTAACATACTATAAGCAAGGATCATTTTGGCAAGGAAGTATTTATCAGGGCAATAGCTTTGACAATTTACAGCAGTTCTAAAAGGATTATACTTCTGGGAAGAAAGAATGAGGTAATCAAACAAATTTTAGCAGGATAACAGAATGACATATCCAGTGATATCCATGCATGAGAAGCTTAAGTTTGTTCCAATTAAGCACTACACAATAATTCTAGGAGGAATCTTTACTACCCTAATTATAAAATTATAAAATTTTTATTGTTTCATAACAGATACACAACATAAAGTCATATGTTAGAAACTGGATATTACTGTGCTGAATAATAAAACTACACACAACTTAAGTCTCCACTGTGCAGCATAACATTTTACTTTCATCAGAGTTTATTGCTTTGTGAGTAGAATCCAAGTATGAAAGAATCAGGAACGCTCAAAGTGGCACCTGACAGAACGGACATAATTATAAGTAGGAATTCAGAGTTCCAAGATTCCATATATTTAAGTTACAATTAACACGGACTGTTAAATTTACTCACAAAAGCATATAATTGTGCTTCATGAATGAACAAACACCTCTGGCCATTCTTAGTATTTACATTTTTTTTTTAAATGCTCAACATCTAACAATTTGGAAAAGTCTCAAACAAAATACCAATAACAATATTTCAAAGAACCTGTGTAAACATGTCCTGACCCATCAATTTGTTACATATTTCCAACCAAGTAACACTACAATTGTTTCAATTCAACTTAATTTTCCATGAGGAGCGCATAACTATAAAATCCAGCAAGGCACAAGACGACATGATTATTTTTTTCCAATAAGTATTGCAATAAAACAGCTATGCTATTTGCTTCTACGAAAACTCCTTAATTTTTTTTAGCTGAAAAACTTTCCACCAAATAAGAAAGTCACACATGCAGTGTGAAAGTAATCCCTTTGTAATGTAAGCAGTATTAAAATGATGCTTTGCCATCCACCAGCGTTATCCTGATCTTATAAGTGCTGTTCGTGACCCAGGAGGACCACGTGAGTAACGGTCGAGAGAACTGGGCTGGTTCAGCCTCGAGAAAAAAGGCTTAAGAGAGATCTCAGCACCAAGTTCCAGTATTTAAAGGGTGGCTACAAAGCAGATGGCAACTCGCTTTTTACAAGGGGTCCCATGGAAAAGACGAGGGGCAATGGGTACAAGTTGCTCCTGGGGAGATTCCGATTGGACACAAGAGGGAAATTTTTCATGACGAGAACAATCAGCCACTGCAATAATCTCCCCAGGGAAGTGGTGGATTCCCCAACATCGGACACTTTTAAGGTTTAGCAGGACAGGGTGCTGGGCCAGCTTGTCTAGACCGGGCTTTTGCCAAGAAAAGTTGGACCAGATGATCCTTGTGGTCCCTTCCAGGCTGGGATTCTGCGATTCCATCCCGCGGGCTCACAGCGCCGCCTGGCGGTGCGCCCCGAACCAGCCGCCCCGCCGGATCCCGCCCGTCACCTTCCACACACCCCCCCAACGAGGGGGGACCCCGAACGCTGCCGGGGGTGCCCTGCGGCTGCTGCTCAGCCGGTTACACCGAGTTCTTAACGTTTTGGCCACTGCGGCAGAACTCGGTACTGGCTCATACGCAGACAGAGATTTGCAGCGGACGGCACTAAAACAGCTCCTGGGAAGGAAAAATCCCCTTGCGTTGCTGGGGATGTTCAGCTGGAGCGCACTGACAGGGCATCAACTAATGAAACTCTAGTTATAGCTGCTAAAAGGCAAAATCTCTTTATTAAATGTAAATCACCTCATACTTGATAATACTAATTCCCACTCTACCCCAGGCAGCCAGCATCAGCTCAGAAAGCAGACAGAATTAAGAATGTGCCCTGATGCTTGTCAAAGTATTTAAAATTACCAGATATTCACACACCACTCAATTTTGCCTTATTTGCCTGCAACCGTACATCTTATTTTAATCACACGGTGGTGTTCTTAAGGAAAAGATCAGTCTTCTTCAGTCACACGCTGTGCAAATTTATAAAAATACAGCTTAACGAAACTCTCCACTAAAGAACTGATAACAGTTCTGATAACACAATAATTTAATCTGTCTCCTTGCAATTCAGCACATAAAACCTCCCTTTACCTTACGTGTACTAAGCAATTATCATAGAGAGAAATTCTAGAATTAAGTGGCTATCAGTAACATATTTTGGGAAGCAGACACGAAAAACTATTATTATCATTTCAATTCTAGAAAGATATTTAAGTAAGGCAGGATAAAATTAGCCTCAAATATTTAAGTATTTTTCCTCCTTTTAAGTTGTCACACATTTAATAGTTGATATGGCACCTTAAGCTGACCATCTTAGAGAAATCTTACTTTTCCCAGCAGAAAAACTGCAAAAATAAAGTGCTAAAAAACTTCAATTCACCAGAAAACTAAAGCAGAAAGTTCAAAAGAGCTCCATGACTTTATTACCTCAAAGTAGCAATACTGTCACCAAAATTATTCCTTTTTACAGAAGGGGCGGAGGCAGCTCATACGACGATGTCCATAGGCTACCACATACATCTGCATCATACAGAAAAGCTCACGTACAGAAAGCTAACATTACATTTAGACCTGCACCTGTGTTTTAGGCACACACATATGTATTTACGTGTATAGGTTTCTTCATGAAGGCACATGGAGGTGAATTCTGGGTCAGAGGGTTTGTCTGTGCAGACCACACATCACTTACAGCCTGGATAAACCGAAGGTAATTCATTTTACAACATATTCTACTATATAATATATGTACACCTAGATACTGCTATAAAGTTACTTTATACACACATTAAAGTATGTTGCTACAGAGTAATTTTTAAACTATTTACTTACAAGCAGTATACTCTTAATTTCATGGAGTCCACATGCTGTCTCCTTCATTTTGGATTTTTCATGAGCTGCAGCATTTGCCATTTCACGCCTAAATGATTCTTTCATTGGCTCTGGAAAAAAATAAAAAAAGACACAAACATACCTAGTAGTCCAGTCTCCAATTTCTTTAATGCTTAATTGCAGCAATCACCAAGAACCAGGTACTCTGCCAGAAATTTGTGAGTTTTTATTTAGTTAACAAATATGTATTTACCTGGAATCTGTTCTTTGAGTATTTGCAACTTCACTTTTCCTGAAGAAATCTATATGGAAGAATATTTACATATGCGTATATAAACACTAAGGTACTGGAATATGAGTATTAACAAAAAAAAAAAAAAAACCCACTAAGGTGCTATAATGAATAAAAGCGTAACTTTTATAGAATTAAAACATTACCATTACTAGGAAAATAGCTAAGCAGATATTTAAAGAGAAAACTCCACGTATGGCTCAGGACAACAGCTATGTCTGTGATCAGTTTCCCTTCTCATTTATGAAACGACATCGTCCTTGTTTGCCCAGCCAGGTATTATTGCTACGCAGCGAGCGTTTCCCACAGCACAGGCCTGCAGAACTTACTACAGCGACTTCAGCTCAAATGTCAACCTGTGAAGTCTCCTGCACACACAGGCTGGCACTTCAATTTTGCCTTTTCGAAAATTCTGCCCTGTGCATCTTCTCCTTCACCATCACTGCTGAAATCTGAAGTCTTTGAAGCAGTAACATCTCTGAGTTACTTCTCTCAGAGAAGGGGAAAGAGAAAGAGGTGGGTTAAAAAACCTTTCATTCTGATCCTCTCTTCTACTTACAGGCAGGTAGGCAATTTTATTGAAATTGGTGTGTTAGCTAAGAAGACCTTCACACCAAACTGCTACTGCTTCAAAAGACTTTAAATGGCAACTGTGATGGCTTAGTCTGAAGTTGGCATTGTCTGTTTTTCCCTTCAGACTTCTATAAGCTTTATTTCAGCCACTTTCAAATGGTCTCTCTCAATTAAGAGCTCTCATTTCAATATAGCATACGTGGCAATGCTTCCAGAAAAAGAAAAGAAAATCATAGAACTCTCTTTTTATGTCCCACTCAGTCCAATTTGCATGCTTCTACAGTGTCTACCAAAGGAAAGAGAAAGTATCTCTAAGTTGAATTAGTTTGGATTTGGGGATCCCCTACAGATTTCTCATACTAATTCATGGAAGAACATAAGCTCCATTATCACCATTGGCATTTTAACAGCACTTGTGAACACTATTTGACGACAGACACATCTAATGTGTGCTTCCATGATGTATAAAGCCTCAAGGACAAGAGCCTAAGCTACTAAAATGATTAATTTATTTCACCAGAGAATGAAATACTAAGATTAGGTTATTACAGTTGTAAGTGATAACACTTCCTACAAGGTCCAGTCTTCAGCTACTTAAAAATTTGACCACTTTTTACCATTCCCATACATCTGCCTTATCCTTAATATTTTTTGAGGTTGAGAAAAGTCCCCCTAGTCATTTCCGAAAAGGAAATTAGGAGAAAACACCCCATTGTGCACATGTTAAAAGGAACACAAATTTTTCAATGATCTAGCAGGAAAGTTCTACATCCCTCCTTTTAGGTCTGAGCAAAGACGTCATAGAACAGAAGTCAACTGATAAACCTAATCCACATTTTAAAACACTCAGAAACATTGAGTCTCAGTCTGAGAGAGTGGGCTGAGCCCTGTCCTTGTCCAACAGGATGCTTCAAAAATGTGCTTAACCCACACTTGACCAACTAGGATCAGTCCTCAGGGGACAATTGTAGGACTTTTCCAGTTACTGTGGGCCAAGTAGCAAGTTGGGTTTTCAGTCTCCTTCTGTACTTACTGAAAAAAATCTAAAAACATCATAAGAGACATTATAGGACATGCAGAAGGGGAGGAAAAAAAGAAATAGAGTTCTACTGTGAATGCGGATGCCACTGTGCAACAACTGAGTTAAAAGAAAAAAAGAAACAAACAACAAACAACAACTTTAACTGTAGTATTTTTAAAGCAGTATGCCTTTCTCATAGCTTTTATCTATGAAGATAAAGAACTTTACTCAAAACTTCACATGAAGCCTTGTATTTCAGTTTCATAACGGACATTAGACAAGGCCTAATTACTTCAAAAGACAGGCTCCCAATGACTTCCAGCACTATTGAATTAGACTCTTACAATATTAAATCTGTAGACTAAATAGTAATTTGCTATCAATGGCAACTAAAAAACAAACAAATGAATAAACAAAAACAGATCACTAAAGAGAATTTGATGTTCCTGCAGCTCACAGTGAAACTTCACTTTAGCATGGGAAAATAAACAATCACAAATTTTACTCAGAAGGTGCTTAACATTTTTAGAGTATATAAAATTCCCATGCTCTATAGCATAAATGTTTAAATCTTGTTTTAAACAGATTCACCTGCAAATATACCGATAGTTTACTACCTTACTATTGTTTTCTTTGCTTTGTGAAAAAACTCGGGCTTGGACGGTCATCGGTCCTGCCTGTCCAGATTTCCAACGATAAGCACTTGATTTCCTACAAACCGAGAGCAAGAATGTACAAATCATGTATTGTGTAAGCAAGAGCAGCATAAAGGTTTTCCTTCAGGTTTTCAAATAAAAACAGAGCACCAAAAAATAAAATATTTGTCTATACGATCATCAATTCCACAAAACACAAACAACTTTCTTTCATTGAAACCTGCTTCACATCTACTTTACTAGTAGTAAAACCATCAAATGTATAAGAAAGTACTTGTGTTTAGACCGTCAAATTAGTCTAAGTTTTTAACCATAAGAAAAACTCATCAGTTCTTTAAGGTTGGTTTTGGAAGAATAAAAACGTAACAGAAGTGCACTTCATATAAATCTTCATTGTCCTGATTTACTGTAGTTTACTGTAACTACTCCTACATTTATACAGTCCTAAAATTACATTTGGGCCTTTGGAGGCAACTGTGAGATGGATGTGGCCCTGGTGAAAATGAGTTTGACACCCCTGCTCTAGGCCATTCATTTCGCAAAGCTAAAATGTAGCATATTTTCATAAGCCAGGAACACATACCTACAATTAATGTTTCAGTGAATATCAATGTAACTTATTTTAGTAAGCTAGGAAGACATACTTACAATTAGTATTTCAGTGAATATCAGTTTAGATATTGACTACTACGGAAAAACACAGTAGATAGTGGGAAAGAATTGAAGACCAAGGGAGATTAAACAGTGATTTTCAGCTTTAGCACACTGCATAATACACTATTATGTAATATTTACCAAGTATTCAAATGACTGGCCTACAGAAAACCAAACATAGAGAAAAACAAACTAAAGCAAACAAAACAAGGGGAAAGGAAAACATGTAGGGGGGAGAAAGGATGATCTTCCCACCAGTGGTGCAAATGCCAATGATTACCGTTATTTGAGCTCAGTTTAACAAGACTATCAGGTTTGCAGGTACAAGGCCATGAGAACAATACAAAAACACCTCCATGACAACAATATGGGGAAAAAAGCACTGGAAAATGCTGCCTCAACAGCTCAAGCAAAAGTTGACAGAGCTGCGAGCAGCAGGCCATCAGCATCACCAGGACTACGGCACCAAGGTATCCAAGGCACTTGTATGTCCAGTGACAAAATGAGTTGGGCAGAAGTACAAAGAAATGGCAGCAGATGTTGCAGAGATTTGCTAACGTCCAGAGTGAGCCAAGATTGACACGTCCACCCTAGCACTTGGTTCATTACATGATGCTTTCTTTCCAAGCCATCATACAGAAAAAGTCCGAGAAGCTACATGGATGCATGCAAAACAGAATCAAAGCAATATTAGGAACAACATCCTCTTTAGAAATGTCAGAAATCAGACTGAAATAGTGCAAGAGAAACTACTTTCTGTCTCCTGCTTTAAAACTAAGGTGACAAATCCAATCAGACGGGGAAAATGGAGAAGGAGGAATAAATGAGGAAAAGGGATCTTTGCTGCTGAAGGATTTGTTGGGTTACTTCTTTAAAAAGAAAAAAAAAAATCAAAATTCCACACAAGAGTTTAAAAATAAGAAAGTCATAGGGTAGCAAGTTTATCATTGGGAAGAAATATCAGAGAGAGGAGACTGAACACTATTGTGAATTCCAAACTTAGCAGGAGATCCCATCTGTGGCACAGGGAGATGAGAAGGGAGCCTCTCATTGCATTCCTTTTTTTGAAATAGAAATTTAACCTACTTTCTCTCTTCTTTTTCTCTGCTCATATTTGACTGTAGTTGCCGCAACTTCTTCTCCATCTCTTTGTTTTCTGTTTCTAACTGCTCCTTCTCCAACTTCAATTCTCTGACAGTTCTGGCAAAGTTAAAGTAGTCAAACATCCATTAGACATTATATGAAAGACAGTGAGGCACCTGAAGAAGTTTAAAGCAGCAGGAAAAAGAAGTTGAAAGATTTGTCATTAAAGGCACATCACTCTTCTGTCTCCCAACAAGACTGAAAACAGTTCTGGAAAATTTAGGGCAGGTCAGGAGCAAACCCCTTGGACCTAAGAATATCTCATAACAGGGGCATACAGTAAAAGTGCTGTGGCTACTCCAATGTAAGCTTCAGAGTGGCCAACACAAAACTGATACAGTTCTGCCTGTTTTCAGAAAGGTTTGTTGCTTCATTATATTGAACTATCTCAGTGAATCCTTTAGTATTGTTTGTTTGTTTACAAAATATATATGTTAGATATACAGCATTACAGAATCTATAACTTGCTCAGAAAATAGATTAAAGCCTAAGAAAAGAAAGGCTTAAGGATAAAAGTATAGGGAAAATACAAGAAAAGAAACTCATCATGATTCCTCTTGCTCTTACACAAATAAGTTCTTCTACTTAATGCTGCATTAAAACTTACTAAAAATGAAGAAAATACATCTCTATCACAATCAGGCTAAATGCACCTACTTTGCTTTTAATCTCACTGAGGTTCCAGTTTTTGAGCCCGGGAGTATTACAAAATCATTAATGTTCATGATTCTCAGTGTAATCTCTTCTAAAAAAAAAAAAAAAAAAAAAAATTTCACTGATCTACAGTTAGCAACCTGTTGAAATGAGAATTTGATTGAAATTAAAACAGTAAAAACTTGTTACAAATCGAAAACATTAGCATATAGAAGGAAAGAAATGGAGTGCAGAACTTGTTTATATGAAGTGCCAATCAAATCCTAGGGCAACTCTAAATTACATTTAACTGAAATAAAAACTTTTTATTGCATTTATGATACCAGGGAAAGGATTTACTTGTCTGTTTCATTTGTGCAATTCCCTAAAGTTCAGTGAAAGCAGTCCAATATTAAATAAAACACAGCTTTTTTGAACCAGACCTACAGAAAGCACAGAGGAGGAGAAAATTTTATAAATGGCTATAAAGTTAAACCATCTCAATTGATGTGGAAAGATAAATGTCTTCTGTCATACACAAATTGATATAAAAGGATACGATAACTTGCAAAGTCATTCCTTACTCTCAAAACTTCAAGAGAGTGGTATTTTAAAGACTTTTTTTTTCCCCCTCCCAGGTTGTAAAATACTCTTCCAACAAGCAAGTTCATACAGCACAGAGTCAAAACTGAAGCTTAACATCCATACTCTTCCTGTGCTAGAATGTTTGCAGCGTAACTAGTCCAGCCTAAGCAGGCTGCTGGAAGAAACATGCCAGCACCAGGTTTCGAGCACAGTGCCAAAGCTGAACATTTACTTGTGCTGCTGGGATGCATATGGAAAAGGGAAAAAAAACAAAAAAACTTTATAGTCCAAAGACTTAGAGCTGACAGGACATTTGGAAACTGTTCTTCAACAGTTGGCTATCAGATCCCAGCTGAAAGCAGGGCCTGACTGAAACTACACAGAGAGGCTTAGTATTATATTTGAAATACGTCAAATGTGTAACAGCTTAAGAGCAAAAGCTCAGCTGCCTGTTCGCACGTAAGCCTGAAAATGACCATTAATACAGTTAAAATGCTTCCAAATAACACTACCCATGAGACAAAACACATCATAGCACATCACAAACAGTTAAAACATCTGGTGCCACAGAGCCTAAACACAATGACATTTCAGTGCTGACAGAAACGTCAAATGTGCACACAAAATGTGTTTCTTACTGTGCTGGAAAAAACAAGCACTCCATTCTTTCCTATAATTTCAAAACAATTATTCTTTTAGCACATTCTAAGATAAAAGAATAATCTATAATAATAACTTAGAATAGAAGAAGGTTCTATTGGCAAATGTGTGCAAGCAGGACTAGCGCATCTAGACAGGCAGGGATAACACGCAGGTTTTGATGTAGCCCGGACAATACCTAATAGTAAAAATTGAGATAAATGACTGAAACCAGCTCACCAAGCTCAAGGAGAAAAAGTAAACTCATATAAATGATATTTTGTTATAAACTTTAACAGATTCCACTGGAAACAAATATTTCAAGAGCTAACGTAAAAGTTGTGACAGGACCAGAGATAAAACCATCTACAGAGTTTTGGGAACACAGTAATACTGGGCAGGAAAAGAAGCATCAAGTTATAGGGAACAGGGGAGATAGACAGATAGAAGGTGATCAAAAACCTGAATTGTTGTGAGAAAATATATTAATTAATTTAATAGCTGTTAGAACATAATCCTATTGTTTAGAAGAACGGCTGTTAGTGTAAATGCTGAGACTGTAACATTCGAAATTAAACATTTGGGAAATACGCAGCCTTTGCTTGCAGGACACCCCACAGTACCCGTGAGATGGGCTGCCAGGGAAATCTCCCAAAGGCAATGACTAACACGGCAAACCCAAACTCCTCAGAAACAAACGCCATACTCAGAAATAGACTTCTAATTTAAATACAGACCAAAGTTCCCATTTCCTGTGTGCTTTTGGTTGATCTATGAATCCTTTTCTCTTTGTAAGACAATTTTGCAGTGAGGCAAACAGCAGAGCAATGCATCAACATAAATAAATCAAGGATTAATTATCCCCATCCTTGCTGCCTGCTCTTCTACACACGCTAGTACTCAAATTTCAGCATTCTAGAGGATTGCTCTCTGCTGCTAATGGACATACAGTGCGACTGAACAAAACAAAAAATGGTGTTCCAGCTAAATGAAATTTAAGTCAATTTAATTTTAAAGTCTGCATAGCTAAATGAACAGAAATCTCATATACGTATATCTCAGCTTAGCTCAGATTTCTTCCTAATCAATTTAAAGACAGTTTTATAACTTAAACTGAAGCCGTCTTCAGCTGTCTTTATTTCAAACTACAGCAGTTTAACTAGAGCAGACTAAATTCCAACAGCTTTCTTACATCAATAAACCCATAAAATCCAAAGGGATACTACCGTACGCGTAATAGCTCATATCCAATTATCATAACCATGAACATGGATTTCATGCTAGACTGAGTCCTATCCACTTACCAATAATTCAAACCAAACTATTTCCTTGGAGGAACCCTTAGTGTAACAAAGCATTTGTCTAGTATTGCTCTCCACCCGTTTGCTGTTAATTATATCAACTGAGGCTTCTGGTCCTTACAAACAATGCCCTTTAACATTTCACTAATTAGTTAAACGAACAAACAGAACACCACCACAAACGTAAGCTGATGTAATCTCCATCTCTCTGGAGAAACTCTTATTCTCCACACCCCAATATCTGTGACATCAACCATTTCAAACTTCACTTTCTGTTTTAAAATAAATTATGCATTTCTGTTTAATGTCGCACAACATGCACCAAGTAATATAATGAAAACAAGATTAAAACAGTTCAATTATACTTAATTATTTTCCCATACTTCGCTATTTTGTCACACATTGGAAACATGTATTGTTTCATTAACTCTGCCGAGTCAACACCTATTTCTACCAGTTCCACATCTCCATTGTTTAACGAAGGACTGTATTTTCAACTATATTTTAAGTAACTTAAAACACAAAAGACACTAGCAGAACAGTCTCTGTCTCCCCATGCAGTCTATTAAAAATAAAAAATAAGGAAACAACCAACCACATTACCAAGCATATTTGATGAGATCAATGCCTTATCATCCACACTATCCAGGTAAAGTAATTGCCCTGTGACCTGCAGAAGCGCTGCCCAGAACTCAGCAAACGAAGCAGCAGGTGGGGACACGAACAGGTGAATGAATAAACGGAGCCAAGTCGGTACTTGCCTTTAATGCCTCTATCAAACTTTAGTCTGTGCTCAGCAAGACTTACAGGTTTCAGTCAGTGCGGACGGCAGCTCTAGGAAAACACAGACCAATGTACAAGGGCAGATAAAAAAACCACAACGCATTAAACCCCCCTGCTATCGAAGCAGTGGCTTTTTGTGTTTGTTTCGTGACCGATGGCTCTGTTTTCCAACAAAACCGACGAAAGGAAGGACAGGGAAGAAGGAAACTGCTTAGAACTGTAACCTAGAACCAGAAAGCCATAAAGGGGGGAGCGAGGAATAAAGAGAAAAGTGCAGAGGCCGAATTCAAACTGCAAGGGCACGTGGGGAGGGGATTCCCAGGCAGAATTTGAGGGCACTGGCACCTGCCCCCACTTATTCTCTCGGCCCGGCCTGGCCTGGGGATGGGCGGCAGCCCCGGGCGGGACGCGCTGGTTCGGGCCGGAGCCTTCGGCCCTGAGCGAACCCCTCACGGCCGGGGCCGTCCCCCGGGCACCGTCGGGGTTCGCCGGGCCGCAACCGCGCCACCTCCGCCCAGACACGGACTCGGGCTTGGGCTTCCTCCCCCGGCCCCAGTGTCCCCTCCGGGCTCCGCTCACCCCGGCGGGATCGGGCCCGTCCCGCTTCTCCTCAGCGCCGCCGCGCGCCGTTCCCATGGCAACCGGGCTGGCCGCGTGCGGATGGGGAGAGTCCATTTGACGCCGCGGGGGGTGGGACGTGTGGGGAGAGACCACTCTGTGCGGCGGGGGGGGGAAGGGGGTGAGAGGCGGGGAGAGGACACCGCCCTGGCGGGGCGGTCATAGAATCGTAGAATCGTTTCGGTTTTAACAGACCCTCAGGTTCATCGAGTCCAAGCATAACCTGGCTCTAGCACTAAACCATGTCCCTAAGAACCTCGTCTAAACGTCTTTTAAACCCCTCCAGGGATGGTGACTGCACCACTGCCCTGGACAGCCTGTTCCAGTGCCCGACAGCCCTTTCCATGAAGAAATTTTTCCTAATATCCAATCTAAACCTCCCCTGGTGCAACTTGAGGCCATTTCCTCTTGTCCTATCACTTGCTACTTGGGAGAAGAGACCAACCCCCTCCATGCTCCAACCTCCTTTCAGGCAGTTGTAGAGAAGTCTGTGAAATGGTGGCTCCTCTGCTAATGTCCCGAGGTTTTGTTTGCATTTAGCTAAATTCAGACCCCAGACCAGCACAGCTCCCGTGAGCTACATCTCTCAGTTGTCCCAGGGCTGCCCTGGAGGCTCCAGCCCCACAGACGTTTCCATGGGTGGCCCAAGAGCTCCAGGCTCTGGCTGTTGCTGAGGGGGAGCGAAGCCAGACCCCGTCACTGCTGGTTCCTCTGGCTTTAAACCTGAGCCTCAAAGTCCCTTCACATCACTGAATCATAGAATCACCCAGGTTGGAAGACACCCTTAAGATCGAGTCCAACCATAGCCTAACTCTGGCACTAACCCATGTCCCTAAGAGCCTCATCTTCATGTCTTTTAAACCCCTCCAGGGATGGCAACTCCACCACTGCCCCTGGCAACCTGTTCAGATGCTTTGCAACCATTTCTGTTAAGAATTTTCTCCTAGTATCCAATCTGAATCTTCCCTGGTTGGGAAGGCCGTTTTCTTTTGTCTTATTTCTTGTTACTCGGGAGAAGAGACCAACCCCCTCCATGCTCCAAGCTCCTTTCAGGCATAGCCGGCAGCGATAGACATGGCGCTGCTGCCGCCACGCACCACGGCAGCCACCCCACAAGGCAAAATCCTGAGGTAAAATAACACATTTACAGCACTTACATCCTCCAACTTTCAAGTTTTTTGGTATGTACTTTCTTCACTTTTTTTTTCCCCCAAAATTGTGCAAAGGCTTTTTTACCGAAAAAAAACCAAAAACATGGGCTGCACAGGGTAGTGCTTGTGAGCTGCGCTTCTCGCAGCAGAAGGGGCATGGGGTGCCGTCAAAAGCACAGCAATGGAGAGTTGCCTTAAATTATAGTTGGTAGAGCTTTTCCCTTGGCCAAGGCCAGGTGAGTTAGAGCTGGTGTGGATCCACTTTTCAGCAGATCAACCCAACAGGTCCACAGCTGTGCTACCAAAGGAAGCCATGTCCTCCCCCAGCACCCACACTGCTGCTGCTGCAGGTCTTCCCATCTCGTTTCAACCTTTATTCCCAAAGCCACTGCAAAACATGCCTCTGTTTATCTCCGTATCCAAGCTCTCCTGTGTTTTCATCGTAATTTATTATTTATTTAGAACTTAATCTCTGGAGGAACCAATCTACTCTTCTTGCTGATTTAGTGCCTCGCTTTAAGCAGCTAAATCTAAATCAACATAGCTGAGTGCAAGGAGGCTTCAAATAGCTTTTCATACAAGTTAGCCCATTATCCACTGCTAACACTAACCTTCAGTTAGTGCTAAGGGCCCAGAGAGCTATAGGGCTTCCATGTGACATCTAATTTTTCAGAAAAGCTCCGTCTATGCCCACCCTATAGATATGTGCAGTTGTAGATCTGTGCATCACTTCTTGGCTATTCCACACCAGGTATTTATGTATCTGCCAATAAGCAATAGCTGCCATGCTATTCCCTCAAAGGATACCTAGAGCACATAGCAAGATAACAATTCCTTAATCAATCACATTTTTTCAGTTTATTTGCTTTGAGTCTAGCAATTTTGGTGGTTAAACCATTATTTATAATTGATGCTCCTTTAGGGGAAAAACAGTCTTTACAGAAAAGCTAGCATTTCAGGAAAAAGCACTCTGTTTATGATCTAAACCAAGCTTTAATATGTGCAAACTATTATCTGTTTGAAATTTATGCTCTCTGAGCTGTATTTCATTTGGAAAATTTGCATTTGTCCCATATGTATTCAAGCTAGGAGGCACAAAGTAACTTACAGAGTTTTTCTTGACTATATAATCTGTCTGGCAGTAATTTTCCTTCATCATGCTGGTTACAGGACAGTTTTCAAGATTTTGCCCTGACAGGCAATCTGTGTCGAGAGCCTGTGGAAACACATGTGGATTGTTTGATCTTGAGAAGGAACCATAGTTTGCATAATACGTATCAATCTAAAAATACGTCCTAACACTCTTCCTTGAAACAAATTTGGAAGTTTTTTTCTGTTTGACCAAAAATGTCTGGATGAAAAATTAGACATAAATTATTATGTGTTGTAATAAAAGAATCCCAAAGACCATGCAAACTGGAGCCAGCTGAGGTTCTCTGACCTGGCAGTAAACAAGCATTTCAGGAGAAAAAAGTGACATCAGCATCAAGAAAAAATATTGGGTTCAGAAGATATTTACCCAAACCTCACCTTATCTGGTGCATCATTTTGTAGCATTTAAACATGTTATTTCCTGTAGGAAACCCATGTTGTTTGTAGCCACACAAATACAGTTTTTTATGTCATATATTCTATAATGCCTTACTGAAAGGCACTGTACATGGGACACCTATATGATATATTTAAAGAATGTAAAAGTAATATATTATTCTAGATAAATTATGTCCCAATCATTGTGACAATACTCAAGACTACTTTTAATTACAGAGTTTCCACTAAGAACAATGAAAGACTTTCCTTTTGGTTTATATGTAAGGTAATTTTCTGCAGAATAATTGGCATTCAACTTCCAAACTTAAATGATTCATACTGACTTTGCGAGCTCTGGATCAAGTACTTTAGCTGGAAGAGTATCAAGAGCCTGTCATGTATGAGGTTTGAACTATTAGGTTTACACCCATGGGAGATGAAGTAATGCAGAATTTGATGCTGGAATTCTATACGTCACCGTATTTATAATTAGATTATTTAAGTTTCAGCCTTTTTATGTGTCTTCTGCGGTGTGCAGTTCTATTTTTTGTTTACTTAAATGTGATTTTCACAATCAAATGTCATTTCGTATTTTTGCAATCAACTTTCACAAATGTAGATGACACAAAATAGAAGAGTGCATGCCTAATTGCTCCCAGAGTCACTTTTCTTCAAAGTAAATGTAAAGTTTACAAGGACAAAAAAACCCAACTGAAATTCAACTAAAATCCATCTGGTGGAGTTGTGCTATAAGTTATAAACCTTCCGTGTTTCTTAAGGCTATTCCTGTTGCCATTATCTACCTTTGTTCTCACACTGCTCTTGACAACAAGGGAAAGTAGATTTGTTAGCATTGTGGGCTTTGTCTGTTCAGTCCGTATTAAAATATTTTTAACCTGTTTTTGAATCTCTGTATTTAAAGCTACAGTTAGAAACAGCACCTGAGCACAGAGGTAAGAACCTTAACAAGATTGACTTGAAGGGTTTTCTACCAACCCATATTCCCACTTTGATTTGCGATCCCTTAAATTTGTTTCAAGCTTCAGTTTCACACAAAATAAAAGGATGTTTATTCCTGTTGTGGAATAATTGGAAGCAGCCTTTACTGCGTCAGGACTGAGGAACTCTGAGACCTTTTTTAAATGGATTTCCTCTGTAACTTTAGATAAGGTATGTAGGATTTAGCCCTGTCATTGCAGAGAGGAAAGATGCACAGAAAAACAGGGGAACCTGTTCACTACTGGGCAGTTTGCACATTGATGAAGATCAGTCGTTTGGCCCTTCCTGCTCCGTAAACCCTGACCATATTTCCATACCGTAAGGCTCAGCCCTTGAGACAGATGAACGTTGGAGCGTTTGTGGCCCTCAGGCTTGATTTGGCCCATTTTGCTTCTTTCCAGCCTTCCCAGAGGAGACGAGTCGCTGAGAGCATCTGCGTGTCAGTCCAGAGGGGTGGGATGGGGGGACAGCTGCCCAAGGAGGAGAGCAGGCTTCTCTGCAGAAAAGTCAGGTTAGTGCTGAAAACGAAGAAGGAACAGAAACCATACTTTTGTTTTTTTCTCAAGCTCCCTTTGTTCGCTTCCCCCAAACTTTCATGCAGTTCCCATTCTGCTTGCATTAACATTTACCAAGAGCCAATTTTAAAATCTCACAAACCAGTATTTGCAGGAACTGAACTTTAAATTTTTTTCTGGAAACAGTGTGTTCTTGTGACCAGGCAAGAAACTGAAATAACATCCATCTTACTTACCTGACCATGCAGTGCCAATATACTTTCAATAAAAGCAGAGTATTTTTAGTCTCCAAGAGGAAACCAGGTTAGTTAATAGTTGTGAATTATTTGCTCCATTTTGTCATACAGCAAGAACCTTGTTTTCTCTCTTCCTCCACCATTTTTTTGGCTGCAGATACATAAATGGAATGAAAGCTATCAATCGATCAGCTGTGAAGCATATTATATTTTTAGTCCCATCAAATCTCCTTTAAGATGGTCTGGAGTATTAAAGCTATTTAAATGAACAGCATAATCCCCTTTGCTTGATAGGAGAGGGCTGGTTACGTCTGCTGGGAATACAAACCCAAGCAGAGTGCGTGTCGAAGGAAGACAGTGGTGGAAACAGGCCAGTTATCCAAGGAGCTTACATGACCCTTGTGGTCAGTGAGCTCAAGCTCATGCTCCATGTCATAAAATATTCCAGCTTCTCAGCCTGGCATTCAGTGAAAACCCTGAGATCAGAGGCTCTATTTACGTTTCGTTTACTGGCAAAACTGTCTTTCACACTTCCCAGAACTCCAGGGCTACATTGTCATGTGCAATAATTTTTTAGCATTCTTTATAATGCTGGAGCTCCGTGTTTGATTACAAACCTTGCGCTCAACCTTGGGCTCAGCTGAGCACAAGCAGAAATGATCTCAAAACTGCACAGAGGAATGCACATGAAAGCATCGGAGTTTACCTGCCAAAAAGAGATATTGTTCACCTTGAGGAGCGGTGTGAAAACTGGGTAATTAATTTGTGCTTACAAATGCCTTGAAGAAAAAACACTAGTGCCTATATTGGCCCTACTTCACACAAAATTCCATCAAAAGTATCAAAAAGTGAAGCCAAGTTTCAGGTTTGTTGTGAGACCAGGTGAGGTTCAGGTTTCAATACCAAGTTTCAGGCAGGTCCATAATCTGCAGCCCACACTTCTGAAGGTAAAGCAGGCTGAGACCTACAAAGAAAAGCACTTCGCAGTAATAAATGGAAGAGATTATCTTCAGTACTTCCCGTGAATGCAGCTGCTGGATAGTGTTTTATTTGTTCACTTTGTAAGGATAAAAAAAATGAACTTGTCTTAAGCCATCCAGGTTAAAGACAGGCTTTATCTCCCTGGTTGGAGGAAAAGATTAGCACTTATTAGAGCCTAATCTTAATCATATAAATATCCATTTATAAATAGGGCTTCAAATTGTCTAAAATATTTAAACATGATGAAATGGAAAGACTTAAGATAGCTGAAGTCTTAAGAGAAGAAAATGAAAAAAATCCCCAACAAAACAGCAACAAACCTGAAGATTTATCTACAAAGATTAAAGTAGCTTTCATGGCAAAGCCCCAAGAAAATAAAATTAAAAAAAAAAAAAAAAATCAGAAGATGAAAAACAGCAGCCTTTGCTAGTTGCTGTACAAGGCAAATTAAGTTATAGATGTACTAAAATGGCTTATGAAATTAGAAAGAATTAACCATTTAGTTGCTGCTTCATAACCAAAGTCAACACAACCGTTTTCCTTTGTCTAGTGATTTGTTTGCCTTGGAGTTTAGACAGCCTTCATGTTTCTATAAAGTAGTGTTAAAGCATTCAGGCATATTCAAGTATCAAAAATAGAAGTGGCACTTTTCCCCCAAGCTGTAGGAAAAAGAAAACTTGATTTCTTGTTCCTGTGCAAGTATTATAGTGGAAGAAGCAAGAGAGCTCCTCGCTGATCACAGGGTGAGGCTAGGTGGCAAGCGTTGCCTTGAGGATATTCCACATTTTATCCCCCTGAAATTTCCACCTCTGCCCAGCATCATCCTTCCCATTTGCTCAAATCTTCACCATCGTAAGTGAAAATGGTCTCTTGTGCCCCAACCTCTGAGGAGCTTGGATATGAAAGGCCTTTTCTTGAAGGCTTTTCAGTAGAGAATCAGTGCAAAGAGCAGGATGGTGAGATAAACGCAGTGATACCCATTGTTGAGAGGGGTTTGCTGTTACGTTTGGTACCAACAATGGCTTTTCCCAGGTGTGTGCAGCATGAGATGTGTCCATCAAGCGTGAAGATCACCATGTCAGTGCTGTATCCAAACAGATGGACAGCAATTTTTTATTATTTTTTTTTTTCTGGGGAGACAGGGAATTGCCAGTTGGGTTTTTTACGGAAAGACAGGCTGAATTTGCTTTGCTCCTTCTCCCCAGTTACTGATCTATGATAACACATCTTTAAACACCCAAGGTTATACAGATGTGATCCTAAACTCGCCTTGCACCCATTCCTCTCTTCCTCAGACTCCCAGCACTACTTTTCTGACCTGATTTCCCTGGTATCTCAATGCTGCTTTTCATACAGCCGTTTGTAAGACTGTTGCTGCCTTTCCATGACATGTCATTAATATAGGTCACATATAAGTCCTAGCTGGTTTAGGGCAGGATTTACCTAAACTGAACTGAGGAATTCTGATGTTTGAAGTGGTTAATAACATTCCCTTCAAATTTCACAACTACAGCATCTCGGTTTCTCTCCATTCTGGAATGAGAAAAAACAGGAATCAGGAGATACTTTATCTAAGGTTATTTTTGTTTAGAATAACAAGCATGAACTTCTAGAAAGACTGAAACTAAGAAGTCCTCAACTTTATATATTGGCATTCACTGGACATGGTTAGAAAGCGCACCTCAGTTTTGCGATTTATTTCTGTAATAGCTTTGTAGAGCTTCTTCAAAGCCTCGCCAAGGTATTTCTATGTCATCATCAATATTTTCTTCAAAAATTGGATATGAGAACTGGTAAATGGGCAGTTTATATGTGAATAACGATTAGCTTTAAGAGCAATACCAAATTGTTTCTCACAGCCCTACTAGAAACAGTTCAACTATTTCACATCTACAGAAAAGTGAAAGAATAAGACACAAAAAGGAATGCAGATCACAGCCAAGTGCTACAGCCAGAACACAGACATATCATCTTTAAAAGAACTTTCACTAGAATTGCTTACAAATATGAGGAAATATTGCTTATTTAGCAGGTCTGTAGAGGAAAGTGAGTGATGCTTCTCTAGAGAAGATTTCTGATATAATCATTAAAATAACTCTGTCTAGCAAAAGTTTGCAGTTTTGCTTTTGCTGGGCTTTGCAAGACTGCAGTCTTGCCAACTTTTGCTAGACTTCTACTGTTCATCTCTTCCAGCTCCTATATATTTAAATAGACTGTGTGCAAAATGTGATAAGGATGGTTTGGTCTGCTTGTGTTAAAATCCTTGCACTACAAAACTACTGCAATGACATACTGAAATGAGAAAATCAAAAGCTTCGATCTTGGTTTTCTGGACTTGTAGGGATATCAGCTCTTCGAAGCACTTCGCGTTGCTGTCATTTCGAACTTGCTGAATAACTTCTAACAAGCTGTGCAGAAAGCACTGTGATCAACAGGCAAATGCTACTAGAGTCTTTGACATTGAAATTGGTGATAGGTGGGTCAGAAAAGGTGATGGAGCAGAACTGATTTGTGCATGTCAAAGCCTTTGTTATGCTAAAAGAAAAACTCACCTGATTCCCCTGTTTAAGTTGCTGGGAAACTTTCAGTTAAAAAAAATCTTCGCAACTTTTTCTGTTTTGTAATTAATTCCTGAATTGTTTGCAGCAGGCCTTCAAAATTCAGAAAGCCTGGAGAAATGGCTTTTATTAGCTCTGTACAAGCTTGTGAGATGTAAACTTTGAAAAGATTTCTCCCCTCCAACAATTTAATAAGAGATATGTTGATTTCCCTTGTGGCACAGAGCTCCCAGAGTGGTGTCTGTACCCCTAGATATGCCACAGAAACTCAATGCACAATGGATGGGAGAGGAAAGCATCTCAGGAAGCTGATCTGAAGACAGGATTGTCCGAATTCTTTCATTCTATGCAATAATTTATTTCCTGTTCACATTTTTAGAGTTACAAGCATAAATATATCCCCCTCCATATAATTCCAAAAAAAGGGAATACATTGCCCCTTGATCATCTCAATCAAAGAGGCTTCCAATGAACATTTTGATCTCCCAGCAGAGCCTCCTTTCCATAATTAGTGATTTAGACAGACATGTCCTTCAATCTCCCATTAGCCAGTGGGTTTTCCCCACTTTCCTTCAGGCTCTGTTTTGGTGCTTTTTTTCTGAACTGTCATGTTGGCCTCTTTATAAGTGGCCACCTTTATATTTTTTTTTTTTTCTAATCATGCCTGCCTTGATAATGAATAAGAGATTAAGCCCATGAGCTTCAAAAAGTGATGGTTTTAGGATCCCAGTTATGTTGGCCCGATTGTGAAAAGCAAAGTGGGACATCTCTGAGCAGAAATTGAGCTGTGATGCTCAGGGAACTTCAGTATCAATACAAACAATCTATTTTATATGTTTTTACATTGTTGTTTTGGAGTTGGGTATCTCAGTTCTGCCTTTTCACTGAAAACTATTTACAAAAGCTATTTACAAAATGCCATCATTGAATGTAATCATTACAAATACCAGTACCCTACAAATGAGCCTTCTCCCCAAGTAAAATCCTAGTAAAGCACACAAAAAATGAGTATCTCATAACTACTTAAGGGGGTGGCTGCTAAATCCATCTATGTTAAAATGACAACCTTGATCACAGCTCCTCCAGAATTTTAGATGAAGAAATTAGCATATGTTAGATATTTGGCTATAAACAAAGATGTCTTTCTAGTGTAAATTTTGTAGTGCAGTCATTGGATCACTACCAAGACAAGACAAAATATCTATCGGGAAATTGCTGACAATACTACAAATAAAGAAGAAAAAGATTCAAGTTATGTCTAAAAAAATTCAACAAATAAGTAAGCACAGAACAGCTCCTCTATTAAGAACAAAAGAAGAAAAAAAGGGGGCAGGAGGAAGCTTCACTATAGAAGAGCTTCACTGAAGTGCTTTTTTATCCCCAAAAGCAGTAGAAATTTCTCATCTCTGTTGGCATGCCAGAGTTACAGACTAAAACATTAGTCCTGCAAGTAAATACAAGTCAAGATCTCACTGTTAGAAAATTCATGTAAAAGTCATTCCAACAGATGAATAAGATCGGACATTTTCTTCCAATTCCAGCAAGCTGACAAAAGAAAGAATTAGATATCAAGTCACAGTGTGCATGAATTAATCAATATGGATTTCAAACACATCTTCGTGATAGTTGTATTAAGATGAACATGCAGACAATTGGCAATATGGGCAAAGAATAAGCTGCTAGAGAAACAGAATTTTTAATAGTGATAATTTTGAAATACAAGTTCTCATCTTTTTAACACTTAATGAACAGAAACACTACTTAACCGTTAATAATTACATTGTAATTTCAGAAAATTACATCTATCTTCATGTGATTTTTCCATATCTCTTCTACTCTGTGATCTTTTTCAGCAATCAGCACGAAGCCTTTATATTCAAAGGAAAGGAAAATTTACTTAATGCTAATCATTACTGTGAACTTTGGTTTTTCATCAGTTACTAAATGTCCTTGGCATTAGAAAATACCACAGTGCAATGTAATGTCACGGAACATTAACAATTCCATTTTCCTTACCAATTAAGCTGACCTTACCTGCCTTTATTATTTACTTGGACAAGAAAAATACTACACATATAATGTGTAGTATAGTCAAAGTATTATTGCACATCTCTCAAGTTGATGTAAATTTGCTTTTGTGCTACGCATTGGGGGCTTATTCAGGTTTTGTTCAGTAGAGAACTACTAAAGGTACAATTACCGATATTACATTTTTCATGTAGTTCCTTGCTTTCAGAGAGACCTACATCGTTTTCTAAGTGCTTATGATCCTGAGAGACTCCCCATAATTCATTTCTGAAGACAGTCTGATAAAAATACCAATTGAGTAAAAACCAGGAATTTCTTCTCTTTTTGTGGCAGCCATCTGCATCTCCTACAAATGATCTGTCACTGATTCAAACCCATAACTTAAGAAGTATCTTAGTTTTCACATTTCAAATCCAACAAAGATGATAAAACAGTATATATATGCATATTTATTAAAGGCAGATTACTAAAAATTGTAGTGTAAAAGGGCGTGGAGAATTTCCTCTCTCCCCCTCAGCACCCATTTGCTAATTGCCATCATATGGTGCTGTAATAAAGCCCCAAAAATGTTGCCCTATAGTATAGAAATGAAGAAATAAAATGTGATTACTATTCCCTAGTTCAGCAGAGCTAAACAGAACTGTAGTAGGACTAAGGGACTTGAATTGTGTGTGGATAATGAACAAGCAAAGCTGGGATGAGGAATTAAGATTCTTTCTGAAAAGTATTCCAATATACGTACTTGTTTGGTTTAATGCTTAATTTTGTCCAGAGACAGCGAAATATCTTAGAAGGACTGCTGCGAGAAGGGTAGCTGAAGATCAGTTAAATCTGTTATAATAATGAAAATAACCTCATAGACTCCTATTATATTCTAATAACTACATGAGTCTGAGATTTGTTCTTTTCTAATAGGTCAGTTCTCCACTGAATGAAGAAATAACTTTTGTTTTTCCCTTTTAAAATCAACTACCTAAGATCCATTTTTGGGTCATGAAGACCAGGCCGAATTTGTCCCTCCTGGTGGTCAGGAGTCAGGATCTGTCACCACAGGCCACCGTCCCATCGCTGTCGGTGAGCATCTCATTGTGCAGGGAAGTGACACATCTTAGTAAAATACTTTGTTAAATCATGAGTTAAAGACAACTGAACAATGACAAGGAAGAAAATCTGCCGCAGCCTTTATATGGACGCTGAGTAAGATGCATTTTCTGTATGGACCTCACACAAAGAATCATTGATAGCAACTGGCATGAAACAGCAGGTGGTTTTAACTTCTTCCATTCAAGACATGGCATTCCATTTTAAAACTTATGCACAGGGCATATTTTAAGTCTATTCTGTTTTAAGTGTGGCTGTTACCTTCCCTGCAGGTGTTTGGCAAATGGAAGACTTAAAATGGCCTGCTTAAGCGACGATGGATATGCTGAAGAACAGTGGTTTACAACTGAAAATGTGCTGGTTAAGAATTAAAATTTTATACTGGCAAGTCAAGTTATCTCCAGTTCCCTATTAGCATCCTTTCTACATGCAGTAAATCACTTTTTCTCTATTAAAACAAGTTCACAAGCAGCTGAAGGACCAGAAAACTAGAGCAGAAATTAATTTCAAGGCCAAATTAACGTTCCCAAGGTGTAATACAAAAGCAATGCCAACTGCCAGGGCCCAGCAGTCCAGGGTTTACTGGTGCTCTGCACTGAAGGACTATTCACATTCTTTGCTCCCAGACTATAATATTCAGAAGGTGCACAAGCAGGTTTCTTGGTGTGCACAGAGCTGGGGGGCTTGTCTTCGCTGGCATGGGTGGCAATGAGTCCACGAGGAACTGGATCTTCTGTCTACCAAAAACAATGGAAAAATTCCCGTTAAATTATGAGAAGCAAGAAGAGAGCTTGATACCATGAACATCCTTGTAATTTCTCTATGTTGAGCCTTCAATTTTTACACAGTGAAAACCAACAAAATAAAATACTATATCAAAAATCTATTACTTAACTAAGGCTTATTTCTACTTCTTCCTCCTGTATTTCAGAAAAAAAACAACAAAAGATAATGGAAAGAAGTACAATACCAAAAATGTTATTTAAATGAAAGCTTATTTCTGCCTCTTCCTCCTGAGTTTCAGTAAGCCAGTCTCACATCAGCTGAACTGTAACACCCTTTTTCTACCACTTCTATAGCTATACATTATGCAGAAGTGTTAACGCTACGCCGAACTCCTTCTCTTTTGTGGCTGTTGCAAAATCCAATCGTTCTCATGATTGTCAGAAAAATGGCTAGAATAAAGGTAAGAAAGTTATGTCTAGTAATTGATGATTCATGCAGTAGCTATTACTTGATATATGTGGAGAACTCCATTTATATTAAAGTACCGGTTCTCATTCGTTGGGAAAAATGCCACATTGATGCCTCAGTCATGGAGAACGTCTTACTAAAGGTGTTTATGAGCAGCCTCAATGCTGATGTTGTTTTACTCTGCTGGGCACTGGAACTCACCAGACCAAATTCTGCACTCAGAATGATTTTTGTGTTATTAAATTGCCCGGAGAAAGAAGTGTAACAAATTTGCAAAAATTCCCTAGGAGAAAAATCACAACGGTATCAGCCACTATCTTTTAAATAAAATTAAAATCTAAAAGCAGATACCACATGGAGTCTGTCACTCCTATCAGAAGAAAAAATTTCTTTGCTTGTGTGAGCAGAAGTGCTGATACATGTGAAAATAGCTTGTGTTCATGGCGAGACTTCGTGATACATGGCAGTATCCTTTTAGAGAAGCAGATTATTGTTTTTACATTAGCAGCACACCACACTTCAGAGCTTAAAACTCTTCATAGTCAAGTATTCCCTGCTAAGAGTGAAATTTCAGGTTGCAGTAATGGCCACGTGCATTGTTAGAAGCCATTTAAAAGACAGGGACTTCTTGCTTGGTGAGTTCCCAATGTTGCAATTCCTTAAGCTTTAGAAAATATCATTCTGTATAACACTATTAAGAAATGCTTGTGACGGCTGAGAATCTAAAGCAGATCACTGATGTTTTCAGAGCAGCTTTCCTGTCCTGTACAGATTAGCCCTTCATGTGAACAGGCTACAGTGGCGCTGACTTCCAATTCCACCGAGCAAAGTCTTGAATCTGTCACGGATCACAAATTCATTGTAAAACAAACATTGAGGACATAGGGAAAAGTGGAGAATAACTGGCAGAAATGATTCTGCAAAAGCTGTAGAGAATTTACCATCTGTTTTGTTTTCTATCCAGGTACTTCTGGGCTCTGAACAAGCTTTTGTGTCTTGGAAATTCACCAGTTTTATAGCCGTCTGAAAAAATTCCTCGTTGCTATGGCAATACCATTCTTTTGCGATGAATCCTTCTTGAAGGTAGAGGACATTGGCAAGATTAAATGCAAATCTATTTTTTTCTGTGTCTCTGTGACAGACAAAAGTGGCTGGAGTGGGGAGAATTCCTCACCCACAAAACAAACATTACTAGTATCGTCTTCATTTGAACACCACAAAGCAGCTGTGTAATAGCGTTGTCTGCTGTTCACAAAACACATCCATAAACCCCCAGAACTCATGGTATGGGGCCACCGATGCTGCTTTGTGAACGAGTTTCAACGTTCTGAATGTTGCCTTTACACCTTGAGGTCTGGTTGAATGAAACAGTTGAGAGAGATCAATAACGATCTCCCCTTTCGAACAGCCCGTTAGTGAAATCTCTGTAAAGGTGATAGGTGAGGAAATTAGACGTCTCTGAAAACCAGCAACATCCTTGTCAGGTTCACACAAAAGAGGATGCCTTGTCATTTTATGGCAAACCACAGCAGGTGGAAGCTACTAGGCAGAGTAATGAAGGCTGAAGAGTGTATGAAAAGAATGTGATAGCAAAGCTCCCTGTTGTTTTTTTTCTCTCCTTTTACCCCTCTTTTTTTTTTTTTTCCAAATGGACTCTCTGCCTGCACACCGGCACATCTGCAGCTAAAAGTACCCCAGATCTGAGCCTCAAGATGAGCAGCACAACCGAAAGGCAGATGTGGCAACACTTCATCTCCTGCCCCCACTCAGAGCCCTCCCATGAGCACAATCTGATGGCTACTGAAGCCGCTATCGACCCTGCCCGTGTAGAGCGGAAAATCAAATGGAGCCACGCCTTCGCCATTAAGACTTAATCTATCCTTCTGCAACTCAGACATGTGCAGTGATTTATGACCGAATTCATTCCACCCCTAAAATGCACTTAACATCACAAACAGGCTCAGAGACTACTTAAAAAAATTAAAACACAGCTCAGCATAAGCACGGGAAATCTGTTAACCTTATAAATTTCTTCAAAGGGTGATACCGATTAGAATTAAATTCCAAACCGACACATAAAAAAAAGCAATTTACAGATAGCATACCAAGGAGATCTTTTGATTTGCTAATAAATTGATGCCAGTTTGATGGCTGATTGCTTTTCAGTGTGGGTAGCATGCTAGAGATACAGGTGATTTAAGTCTCTTATGTGCTTTGGCTGTTGTTCTTGAGAGTACTCATATTTTGACATCTTCAACTTATTGATTATGTGTTTGATTCTAATTTTTATTTTTGAAGCCTGAATCAACTGCAGTTCCAAAGCATCTCTACTGATGTCACTAGCATTACAGCTAAACTGCTTTATGCCAATCAGTTTATTACAGCCTGGTTTTTCCTCTCTTAAATTCCACATTCATTCTATTCTTCTGGTGTTGTCATTTTTACAGCCTTTCAGGATATGAAATTCATTCAGTGTTGCGGCCGCTCACCATCAGTGCTCTGCTCGTGCCACGTTGTATCCGTAGGCAGCCTGAAAAGACACCTTTCCGCAGGTAACCGACCGCAGGACACTTGGCAGCACTCAGAGATGGTATTTAATGCGACTTCCCTAGTTAAGTATCTCTAATAGTGGGGAAAATAAATTGTAATAGGTAGTAATCCCCTGCCTGAATGGATAGACTTGCATTATAAAGCTTTGGTCTCTGAATACGTGATAAAACCCAGGTTATCCCTTAGTAAGTTAGTATTTTTGTGAGTCTAGAAAGGGCTCTGGTAGGAAACAGTGGTTCAAAGCAGCATTAAATATGCTGCAGACTTTTTATTCAAAGTGCAAATCAGTGACTGTACTTGTTAAGATTGTATTAGAGTGATAAAAAATAATTAAAATAGACTTATTGCCTTTTTAAGTTTTGAGATGCACTTACTCCTGCTTTTAAATCCATGAATTCATCATTTCCATACAAGTTGCACATATTTAAAAAGTATTATAAAAAAATGTAGAATTGCCTTTTGAAGTATTTTTTTTATCTCTCACTGTCTGTCTTACTTTTCTGAAAGACGACAGTTGAAAATACTCATTAGGGAAGGTTGAGAAGAGAATGGAGCTAGAGCCCATTTCTGAGAAAGGAACAGAATTTGACACCAGAAATCTCTTGTGATAGTAGTGAACGTTTCATTCCCCCAGTGATTTTAGTGAGAAGTTCACGGGTGAAGTTAAAATTCATATTTCTGGCTTTCTTACAAGTTCATTTGGCATGATGTGAGGTATTTCTTTAAATGCCTGCTCACGGACACAAAATTGTTTCATAACTTGAGAGTGTTTCTTCCCTCCTGAAAATCGGGTTAGATGATTGAATTAATTCCCTGATCCCAGCAGCGAATGCTATAAGCACAAATGTTGTATCACTCTTATACGTATAATACTAAGCCTGTATGATATTTTAATTACTGTGAAGTATTCTGTTTCAAGTAAAGAGTTGCTCTCATGGCCAACATGAACCTGGATTTTCAATTGCTCGTTGCCTTCCATCCAGAATGAAGTCAAGATGACTAAAGGTACTGGTATAAATCTGATCTTAAGTAACATTTAAAGAATAAATTTTTTTTCACTGAAGCTTGGAAGCCCAAGTCAAACTTTGCTTCAGAAATGCTAGTTTCAGATATTGTCTTAGAAGTGCACTTTAAAAGGATCACCAAAACCCACACAACCTTCTCCTCCATTCAAAGAACTGCCACAGCGTATTTAGTTTCTTTTATGGGAATCTTATTTATCACTGGACAAGCACTATACAAAGATATAAGGTACCTCTAATGTGTTAACCTAGAGTATAAACTTCAATCACATCAGGGAGCTGAAGGCAAGGATTTTAAAAGCATCTCGCTTCAGCTCTTTTGAGAATCTTGTACCAAACCCATAATTCTGTTTATCACCCGCGCTGTCCTAAAGGCATCATCTAAAAAGGAATAAAACCAATGGGACTCTTCCCATTTACTTTAACAGGCCTTGGATCGGTGCGCAAACATGTTACGTTTCAGAGATAAATATATATTTCATTCAGTCAAGTTTTCCGAAACAGCTTCTGTTAAGATCAATAGCAAATTTACTGGTCTCCTGGGGAAAGAGATGATGCTCACACGTACCGCTCTGCTCTATACAAGTAACCTGCATTTAGGCAGTGGTAATACCAAGCACAATTTCAAATATTTAGCTTTCCTGTGTTAACAGCTGTCACTAACTCCTGTTGCAACACTGTCTCATGCGAATAACCATCACTAATACATTAATTCTTCCCAAAAGCCATTTAAAGGATTAACATGTGCGACTACCTGGAAGACAATATCACACCTCTCCACTGTTGGGCTTTAAAGTAGATTTGCCTTGAAAAATAAGGACTAAAACAAGGCCAAAGCTAAGCTTAACATGAAAAACTCTTTGATTAACACACAAAGGCCCACAACAGGCGCACACCAGCCTTTGTGCCGAGAGGCTGCTGTCCCGGACGCAGCAGCGTTAACTGGGCTGCTGGTAAGAAATTAATAGAGAGAACAACGTTTTGGTTCACTGGGCTGAAGGGACCTTAAGAAATACTCACCTCCATCCCAAATTACCTGATGTTTTTCTTTACCTTGCAGCCACCTCTGAAACGGAGTTCAGAGCTTTGTGTTTGAAACCAATATTACACAGGGTTCGTGATGCTCTTGTCCTGCGTGACTCCATCAGGAATTGCTCTGTCCCGTGTCCCTTTCCTTTCTTGCCACAGGAAAGGAGATTGGAAGCAAGTTCTGTGATCCTCCTTGGACAGCACAGGGGCTGCAGTTCAGCCTTTCCCCAGGGCACATCCTGCAAATGCAAAAAAAATTCCTCAATCTATCACCTGCAGAACAGGCATACGTGAACAAAACAGCTTTAGCCTAAAAGCAATCCAGTCTAAACCAGAGAAATATTGTGACATTAAAAGCACTGGAAATATATGACACAACATCTAGAAAGCATTTAATCTGGATGAGTTTGAGATAAGGCTATTGTCACTTATGGAAGTTGTCACAAGCGCATTTCAGCTGAGTTATGTGTTATCTGGTCGGTGCGTGCGGTATCTGTACCAATAACATTATTTGTGGCTGTTTTACAAACATTCATTGTCACTCCGCCTTTTTTAAATTCAAGCTTGCTCAGGTTTTAAAGGAAGAGAATGTCATAAATAATGGTTTAGAAACTTCTGAGATTGACCAAAAAGGCTTTTCTGTAGATAAAGGTGACACTAGTTTAAAGTCCAATCTATTGCCATCTCCTAGGACTAGAAGCAGGTGTTGTGGAAGGGCAGGAATCTTCTTTGTTCGAGAGTATAAAGATTTAATTTCAAGCCCCAAGGACAGAAATAATGAAGCCTAAGTCACCGGTAGAGCAAAGCTGTCGCCCATTTGCACCTCAGCCCTGCACAGCTCTGAGCTGGGGCAGATGTGCAACAATCGCTTTCCATTTCTAGGAGGCAAGAGAGGGCATTGCTGCAGCAGATCAATTTTTAAAAATTGGCCTCTGCTGGAAACTCCTCAGGTTTGAAATTAAATTTAACTGATATGAAGAAGAAAATGTTTCGTGCGAGCATCAGGCAGTCAAAAGGGAAAGGACCCTCTGCTCCCGCTGTGCTGGCAGATCCATCTTTCCGACACCCTTCGTAATAATCATGTCTCTGCCTTTTCACACCCCAGAACTGCACAGTGCTCAGCCCAAGCCCGTCTGCTTCTGCCCCGCCGATGAGAGCCTCGTGATCTTTGCCAGACCATTTCTAAACCTACCTACATCCTCACCTGTAAGAACTGCTTGTTTCATTTCGCTCTGCCACTTGCATATTTTAACTATCTAGCTTAGAATTTCTCAGAGCAAGGGTCATTTATGACTGCTTAGAAAGCAACAAGAATCCAGTATGCACGTAATTGAGGTCCTAAAGTCATTAAGGCAATAATACAGAAGAGCTGTAAAAAATTATAAAGTACACAACAGACATAAAAAATGAGAGAGAGTTCTGGGAAAAAATAATACAACAAAGATTTAAAGTTCTGTTCATCAAATCTTTGGCTTAATTACTTTACTCAGTTTGCTTTCCTTCATGAATTTGTCCACTGATTCTTATATCCATGCCACTAGGTGCTAAAATGGCTCTGAATTAATGAACACGTATTTGATATTACCCATTATTGTGTTACTGTGCAAGTATGTTCTTGCAGGAGGAGATTTTATTCACTTTGATGTTTACATGATACTGTAAAAAACAAATTTTGACCTTGCAAACAACTATGCTGTTGAAATTTATTTTTTTACAAGCATTTGTAAATCTGAATAGTGCTACTGGATTCAATGTGACTAACATCTTGTTGCAGGATTTGGTCTGGAGAATTACACAGACAAATTATTCTACAACAGGATATTTTGCAGATTGACTTAAACTTGAGGATGAGCCAAAATACTAATGTTATTTCAGTAAGATATGTAAATGGGTTTGAATAAGTCCAATTAATAGTGAAACAATATTTTTCAAGTAGAAATGATAAAGACAAACACTCTGTAGAGAGTGGTATTTCCTGAGCAGAAGCTGCACCTAAGGCTGGAAACCAGGTTGTTATTTTCTTCCTATAATCTGACCTTGCTCCTTAATGAATAGCAAAGCTCCCGGTGGAGAAAGAATTAGAGCTTGAGTTTTTTAGAAAAAGTACCTCTTAAAACATTTCCGTCAGTTTAGGCAAGCACTCGGATAGTCAATTACTTTCCCCAAATTCATCCAGAACAGGTATTAAGCGAGAAAAATGTAGGAAATTAGGTTGTCTACAGAGATTTCTTATCCTTCAGATTTAGAAAGGAGATTAGAGTAAAACAGGATCAGAATATTGTTGTGGGGTTTTTTTCCATTTTTCAGTCCAAGGGGAAAAGCCATGATTGCCATGACTAATGTTTTGACACTACCTACTCCAAACAAGCATCCAGCTCAGCTGCTAATTGCCATTTGCATGTGGCTCCACAGATACCAAGGGATGTCTGGTAGAGGTGTGAGATCAAGCTCAGGGTCAGGACCTATTTAATCTGTATTAATAAATATCAAACCTTGGGGATGACACCTGCTTAGGAAGAAAATCCCTGCAAATATCAGATTCTTTTCTGGCATCACACTTGAATTTCTCTTTTTATGGTTAGAACAGGAAACTCTTACAGAAAACCTGAAATTTGGAAGAGGGTTAATGACTGATGAATAACTTCACTAGACCCAGACTATTTGGTCTAAATCAGATGTGGATTTGACTGATTTGATTTTAAAACACTCCAAAGAACATCTGAACACCTAGAAACTTCAGCTGGACTTGAGAAATTATTTAGAGCAAACAAAAAAAGCGCATAAAAATAACCTCAGTGATTGTAGGTACTTGATGAAAAGCAACAGGAAAAGTGAGAGAGACGAGCTGCTGGTTCAGCCCTAAGAGCTGTGTAAGGACAAGAGCCCAAGTAATGGCTCAAAATGTTGCCCCTAAGAAAAAAGCGAGTGCATTGTAACAACTAATAGCGTGTAGCAAAGGCACTTTCCTTCTGTATATGGTGTTCTTTATACACACCTGCCTTTGTAAGTGGAGGTATATTTTTCTTCCAGCTTTGCTTGCTACTCATTTCTTTTTATCTTGCCTTCACCGCACAATAGCTCACAGAGTTGCCTTGCTTTTTGTTCATGAATTTCTTTGGGGAACAGGCTCTTCTCATCAAATACAGCTTTCAAGGCTACGAAACAGGAGTGAATTCCACATCAAAATCAGTTATCCATTTGGTGAGGTACATAGTGACAATCAGGATGCTGAAAGAGGTAAAAAATAAAAGCGGCAGACCTCAGGAACTGTACTTCACAGAGAACAACGCTGAATTTTCTGCTTCCAGTTCTGCTGACAAGTTTCGCTTTATGGTGATTTTTCTCCCAGGTGGTGAAGCAAAGCTTGTTCAGTCCTGAGGACCATGCTGCATTCATCTCTCCCTTGCAACCTTTGAGTTCATCGGCCAGGTCTGACAAATCTGATAGAAGAGTGAAGATCTCGGAGAACTTAATTCCTACAAAATAGGAAAACAGACGGATGGAGGGGGAAAAGCCTTTTCCTTAGGGAAGAACAACAAGGTAAATTGGGTGCCTTAGAAGAGTGCGGGGAGGACAGACCTTTGGAGATGTCCCCGTTCCTAGGAAATCCTCAGCCAGAGCCTGCACTGTATTGGGCACTGAAGTCAAACCCCGTCAGTCTCAAAGGAGAAATCCCTGGGAATGTCCCTTCACTCATCCTTTTGTAACTGCTTATTATATTTTAGTTCTTTCCTACTTAAATCTCTGTATTGAAAATTAGCTGCAGATCCTGAAACAACTGAAGGGAGAGGCCTCTCTCCCTGTATGTGCTGCCTGTACCAAAACCCTTGCAGCATCAAGCAGAACTTGGCTTTTTACTTTTTCAGAAGCAGTTAATCCCCTGGTCGACCCAGAGAGACTATATTATTTTTCCTTCTCCAAACCCCCATTCTTTTGATTTATTATAACTTCTGTCCTGCCACTACGGACTCAAAAGGAAAAAAAAATCAACTTATTGTCCATTGAAACAAGAGCATTAAAACTGTTCTCTGAATACCTGCATGACTGAGCAGGTTTACCCTGCAACCATTTTTTTACATATTTACAGCAGCCTGATCTTCAGGGATTCCTCCAGTCCCAGATTAAGGACAAAATCCTTTCTTCGCATCTGCATATATCGCTCCCACTAAAGGCAGATGAGTTCACGAATAAGAATTAAATGATATTCACTGAGCTGTTACTATGACATCTGATAGTAGCTCGTTTGAGCAGCGTAGGCTGGAAGTCTGTACTACTTCCTTCAGGAAAGAAGCCTGAAGAATTAACTTGTTATGAATTTCATACACTCGTATATTGTTAATAACATGATGAACGTTAGCTCATCAGAACATGGATGAGCTGCAGAGATCGAAATTGCTGCAACCATTTAGGCAGAAAATTCACTTGCATGTAACAAGCTATGAAGCCAGTACGCAAAGCCTGAATTTTATTCCCAAGTTATTGTTAACAGTGTAGAGACCATTAAAAAAATAAAATCAAAGGTATCCAATACTCCCTGAGCCCTGCTCATTAGTGCTTAGGCAGGAAACGATTCCTTTTGCGCAGAGGAGGAAACCAAGAAGCAAAACATTGAAGACAAGTTTTTGTCCAAACTGTGGAATCTCACCTTACAGCTCTAATTACAGGTACTTAGCTCTTGGGAAAGCTACAGGAGTTTATCTATTGATTTTGGTAAGCTTAGGATGAAACTTGCAGTGATTTAACGGATTAGAATTTTAAAGATGTAAGCTGTGTTTCTGGCTTCAGTTAATTAAAAGGTAGATTAAACTAAAAAAAAAAAAAAAAAAAAAAAGTTAGCTAATTAATACATTTCCAGGGTTTAATACTTCATTTCAGATACGAGAAAGCAATTTAAACATGCACTTAAACAAGAAGAGTTTTGACTAGGAATTGTTGTTAAAGTCAGCTGCAAAAAAGAGTGTGATACCAATTTACTGACCCCCTGATCCAAAAGGCAGCGGAGTGCTGCTCCCAGCTTTAATGAGATGGTTCAAAGCCTCAAACAAGTCAGTTCACGGTGCCTATGCACACAGCACAACCATTGCAGGAAAAATTCTGAATAATCAGTGTGCTTGAGGTATAACTGTGTCCGCGGAACACTAAAAATACTCAGTGGCACAAACTGAACCGATGTGACAGAGATTTATATTAATATTAACAATCCAGCTGTTTCCTCCAGATAGTAGTCAGGTTTACTAGTAGCTGTGCGTATTTAGTTTGATCAAGGTGATATTAGCACATAGCAATTACACTTCATTCAAGCTTTGCTTTTAAAATTGCATCGCCCACACTACGCCTATGGCATTAACTCTCATTTATCTCTCATTTTGAACATCTCACAGTGATGTGAGAAGTGCAAGACTTATTCTTCTTTTGCCTGGCAAGGGTGAGCTTTGGGTGGTTAAAGCTAAAATAGTGTGAAAGTTCTGAAATGCTGGAATTGTCTGTAATAAAATCAGTATTTTACACCTTGCCTTTCACAGGAAAAGCAGAGAGAGACACGGTGAATTAAATCCTTAATGAGAAACAGCATCCCTTGGTCGGATTAAAACAGGCATCTGATTCAGAAAATTAACGCTCATATAATAATTAATTCAGGTGGCCTTGCTGAGTCGGCTGCAAAGTGTCTAAGTGTCTTTCGGCTCATTTCTTTCCGTCAGCTTCGCTACTGCCCTTTGCTGTCCATCTCACCGAAAGCTGATAGTGCCTCCCAGATACCATCAAATTCTGACCTTCAAGTAGCTGATATTTGCATCTATAAACCGTGATCAGTTGAATCGTGTAACGTGCATGGTTCTAAGTATCGTATACCCTTCATACCATGGGCAGGTTGATAGCTGTCGTGTTTTGAGAGGAGGTTTTCTAAATAAAAGGGAGAAGCTGCAAAGCAAATTGCAAAGCCATCAGAAAGCCCCATCACGGATGCTAAGACACTAATGAATGCACAAGTCAACTTCTTTAATGCATCAAATTCAGCAGTTATAAACGCCTTGCCAAGAGCCAGCTTGACTCGAACAGTGGAAAGGTGTCTCTGAAGCGAGATGACGCCGAGATAGCAAATGCTGATTTTAAGGAGGCTGATACACTGACATTTTACTGAGACTTTGATTAGTGTTTAGTAAGGACACGTAAAGCAGAATATTGCGTCTGAAGGTGCTTGGCAAGGAGAATACAGAAGTAATTGAGTTTTTCCAGCCTCCTTTTTAGTGCTATATTTCCTTTCAAAACATTTCCAACTTTGTTCCGTTTCATCAAAAATGTCTTTTTAATGACTAATTAAGCCATCACCAGGCACTTACACATTCAGCGATGGTCAGGGAAATGAGGAGTTGTCTGATGCTGCTGGGTTTTGACTGCAGCTCCTCCAAGGAGAAAATTAGTTCTCGAGTTCAGTGAAGCAGCTGCTTGCCCAGCTTTCATTCTCCCATCTCCAGTCATCAGTTATGTGTTCCAAACGGACGGAGGGAAGTCTTTCATCTTACTAAACATCACACCTGGGCAGAAATCATCTGGTAGAATATCCAAATATCATTTCCTTCTCATACTCTTGGACATATTTTCTAAAAATCTGTTCACAAATTAAAATCCTTTTTTTCTTCAGTCAAACAAATTCAGAAGTCAGTAGTTCAGACTCATTTTTTTCAATTAACCCGCAGAGCCTGATCCAGTGCCTAATGAAAGAAGTTCTGATTTTTCCAATCAAATTCAGCGGGTTATGGAACATGCCCTTACAAAGTAAGGATTATATGTCTTACTACTTACTTGAAGCCTCAAATCAGCTGCTAAGCCATAAATCTTGGAGTTCTCTATTACCTTCATCTCATTTTAGCACAGATGGTAAAAGCGAGTGACCTTTATTTTTTGCCTTTCTGCGCTGAGAGCTGGAGTAATGAGAATGTAATGAAGGTCTACTTATTTTCCAACAGCCTAGGAAGACTCAGATTTTGAGAGCACCACTCCTCTGTCTTTTCCCTCAAGTATTTCTCAGGGAGAAGAACAAAGTCAGACTCGCTCGTGCCATCCATCTCCTTGAGGGCTCCGATATTCAATGACTTAAATGCACCTTAAAAATCCAGGTTTACTGAAAACCCAAATGTAGTTGTGCTTCTGTGAGCACATCTAATCTTCATAATATTACTCTACCAGGAAGACAATCTAAGTTACAGGCAAAAAATGTTCAGGACCTCTAAACAGGCGTGTAGGATAAAAACATGATTATTCTTTTCTGTAAGACACAGTCAATAATTTACTATCTTTCAGGGGAAAATAAAAAAATTACCTTTTTTTCCTAAAACCAGCTTCCAATTGGGTTAAAAACCAAAGCTCTGCCTGCTCCGGATGGCATCCTTCCTAAATGAGATGAACTCAGTTAGTACAGTAAGCACTGGGAAACTGGGCCAGCCTCTAGAAGATAACTAATAGTGTTAATTACAACTTCATTTTCTGAAAACGAGCCTGTACCGAGAAAAATTCAGGTGCTGCGTTTCATTTGTTGCTGAACTATTTAGATATCATTTGCAACAATGATACTAAGAGAGCCAGGCTCATGTCAAAAGCAAAAATGTCTGTGGCGCAGCTGAAATAAATCTGTACTCGGCTGCGAGCCGCATCTCTCACGGACCCCCCGAGCACAGCGAAGGGAATGGAAGGATCTGCCTCAAGGTCGGGCTCACCGGAGGGATCCGAATATTGATCTGGGGAGCAAGTTATTCGCTATTTGCGTGTCAGTGCCCACATTGCCATGTTGCACACGCTGTCGCCGTCAGTCTTTTCCTTACACATAGAACCGTGAGATTCATCTGCATTTGAAAAGCATCCGGGGGAGATATTCTCTTTATATATACATTTTACATATTTATTTTAAAATATTTATGTAGTTATATATAGCTTTATGTATGTAAATACAAAACAGGCCTTTAGGGAGGCATGCAGAATAAACATTTTATTGCCTGTCAGCTAAGTAGGAGGGTTTAAGCAGCCACAAGTGCTCTGCTTTTAGATAGATCCCTTTTATAACGTGTCTAAAGAAAGAGGTTTGAAGCTATAACTGTCCTTCTGTAGGAAGGCTCTTTTGTATTATCCATTCTACAAAGACAAATTAAAAAATAACCCCGGAATATTCTGTGCTTAGCTCTACATGTAACTAGGGAAATTATATCAAAAGAGCTGTGTACCACTGCTTCATGTTGGTTTGGTTACGTGAAATGACCCACTCGCTGTGCAAATACAAGCTAGAAGTTTAGCGAGTGAGCCAGAAATGCAACTTACATAATAAGGCTCCCGATCATCATTTTTTAATGAAGTTTTAATTATGTAAAAATTAGTAACTGGTCTAGAAGTTTATACATTACCGTTAAAAAAAAAGAACACACTCTCAGAAATGCATCGAATCACTGCCGAATTGGAAACTAGGCCATGTTGATGTGATCCCAAAGCAATTTTTACTAAAAGCACTATTTCTGAGGAGTCTGGCTCTAACAAAAGAGAAAAATCCCTCGCGAGGCCAATTTCTAGTAAAATATTTACAAGAACACCCAGCAGCCAGTTTCTTTTTCATGCGCTTGTAAAAATGTACCCAAAGTGGAGCAACTTGATCTATTTATCTGTTGGCACTTCTGGAGCTCGGAGACAAAATCTCTGCCATCCCGTCCCTAAAGATACTTCCCGAGGCTGGAAGGTGGCGCAAGGGGTTGGGAAAAGGCAAAAACCAGCAATGCCTCAGAAAAATACACACAAAATGACACTTACTTAGCAATAAGCAATTTTCCTATCAGAATAATATAAACTACAACGCTGGGCCCAATTCAGGTCTGATTTCTAACTGCTTTCTAGAGCAAAATCTAAGGGGAATGCTCTGAAATTGGATTCTAAAGCATATTAAAAATATTTTTCACTCTCTTCTTTTGATCTGCCTCTCAGTCTTTCACAAATACTTTATCCCGCGTAGAAATGACTCCACAGAGAACAAAATTACCTTCAATTTTAATTCATTTTGATGATTCAGATGGTATAGTTAAATTTGTGAATATTATCTAAAAAGTATTTTCATACTGTAAGCATTTCAAGATTTTATGTTCAGAAAATTTAATGCAAGGACATATTTTTGTACAACCACCTTTTATTCTGCTTGTATTTTGTGTAGTCCATGCTATGGATGATTATTGAAGAATGAAATGTTTTAAAGTGTATCAACGCGATAAAGATTAATACATCACACTGTCAGCAGGACTAAATATTCTCTTTCATAATAGCATCTAACAAAGCGTCCATCATTTTTGTGAAAATAGAGTCCATAAATGTAATAATAATGCCATATACACTATATTAGCAAACAGGCATCAGGCTATACTGTCCCCTTTCTGTTTGAAGGGGGTGTTTTGGGGCACATAAACAAGATGCGCTCAGCACCTGCCACCCAGGCGATGCCGGAAAATTCCATTTGCTCTTTGTGCATTGTATGAATCCTATGAATCCTACATTCCTAACTGGATGGTGGGGAAAGCAAAGCATGAAAAACTTGAGAAAGCACCTGAAATTACTTAAAATATCATTTCTGTTACGTTAAAAAACAAATGGTTCAAATTGGAGACAACTTCAACCTTTTATTTTAACACAAAATCTTGAGGTCTTCCAACATTGTCAAAAAAAATTGGGGCTGAAGTGTCCTATATTTTTTGGCTTTTTATCCAGTTTTGATGTAATAGGTCAAAACGCAGCACTGCATAAACCCACCTTTTATAAGGTAAATTACTGTTTATCCTCCATGCCAAAATTAGGAGATTCTTCTTCAAGACAAGGGTGTTGTTTTCCTTTGTCCCTTCATCCTCATTAGCCTTTTTTCTTGTACTTGTTTTTGGCAACATCCTTCCTGTGAAAGGCAAGAAGATTTTCAATTTGCTGATTTTCTTCCTGCAAGTATGGAGCAAAGAGTCGCTCAAAGCTTGAATAATTTCTTCTAGTCTTCAGATAAAATAGGCAGACTCTCCTATGTATAAATAGATCAATTGTCATCCTTTTCCCAAAAGAAAGGAGACAAAGCAAGCAAGAACAAATCTCCCCTGAGACATCCGTAGAGCTGGAGTATTTATTTCTACCGTGGCAGTTCTAAAGAGTGTTGCTTTTAAAAGTCAGAATAACTACCGTACCACAGCTACTTTTTATTTGTGTTTCATATTTCTACTCAAGCACCGTCTAAAGAGGGAAAAGTCGCTCCTAAGATATTCCAGCCTTGCCCAGAAAAAGCTGGTACAGCTGAGCAGAAACAAATATACCCAGAATATGGGCAGGAGCTGCCCAGGGCAGTGGTGGAGTCACCATGCCTGGAGGGGTTTAAAAGATGTTTAGATGAGGTTCTCAGGGACATGGGTTAGTGCCAGAGTCAGGTTGGGTTATGGGTGGACTCGATCATCCCGAGGGTCTCTTCCAACTGAAATGATTCCGTGATTCTATGAAAGATTCCCCAGGACCATTGGTGACTGCTGGTGATCCCGGCCCTGGAGGGTTCATATGGAAAAGGCTCCTTCTGCTGATCTCTGTTTGTGGTGGGTGAGAGGGGAAAGAGTTTCCCTTTAGGTGCCTGGTTGAACACTCTCAGGGGCAGGTAAAGCGCTCCTGAGGACTTTGCTCAGTAGCTTAGACCTGACATTTGAAGCTTTGGCCCAGTTTTCCCTTTGATAAACAAAATAAAGCCACAAGTGAAAACCAATTCCTTTGCACTTGTCCTACCAAATCAGAAAACAAACAAAAAAATAATGTGGACTCATTTCTTTGTATTCTACCTCTATATTCCATATTTTCACTTACCTGATGTATTAGGAGACACTGACTCACTTCACCAGCAGCCGTGATGGGTCCAGCTCCAGCATGGGTGTCTCACCCACCATCGGCTTCCAGGGGTAACAAAGTTTGCTCCACGCTCCTCCTAAAACACAAGTGTGGCCAAGTGGGCAGGCTGAGCAATTCTACAGAAAGCAACCTCTGCCGTGCACGAACTCATTGTTCCAGCCACTTTTAAAATATCTAATGGGCCAAATCCGCTAATAAATTTTATCCGCGTGAAATACATATTCCAAGTGGCGCGCTAGAAGCATCCATTTCCCAAAGGAATGCGAAATGCAAAAGAATTATAGCACAAAAAAAAGTTCTTTCAGAAATGTAACCTTTATTTCCTATTCATGAATACTGTGATCCAAATCTCTGTATAAACAGTGTTCTTTATAGGAGTGAAAGTAACTGGTGAAACTGCATATGGATGCGGAAAAAAAACCCAAAAAATCGATAGCCCTATGAACAGATTTCTTCAATCATAGTAAATAAATCCGCAGCTTTTAAAATCATTTTGTAGACGTATGACCCAGATTTGAAGAATGCCCAGTAAAAACAACAGAGAGTATGATTTACATTCTCAAGACAGAAAGCAGCTGAAGATACCAGCACAAACCCAAAGTGTGCCATGACATATTTCCTATGCAACCTCACCGACTTGGGAGCGATTTCACAGGCCGTAAGTCTGCACATATTATGATTCTACGTTTGTTGCCAGACTGGGTTTACACTATTTAAATTCCCCGTCAGTATCAATTATGGTCAAACAATTTCACATAAAAAGTGAAATGGATCCATAATGAGACGTAACGCTTTGTTGTTTGAAAAACTGTTTCAACATGCAATTAAAAACTCTGAGGACTCTAATTGAACTGGTCTTTGTTTTTTGTTTTTTTTTTACAAAGAGAAAATTAAAGGTTGTTACACACTTAATAAATCAGGGTCATTAATAACCCCTCTTCTCACTAAATCTCATTTTACTCATTATAGACAAATTGAGCCAAGGCAGCGTACAGAAAATACTTTAAAACACCTGTCAATGAAATATTCCTTCTACCGTCTAGAAAGAAAAGCCTCGAAGCAGATTGCTGAAATCGGTGTCAGTCATTCAAATCACCTGCGGACATCGAGTGCCTTCTAGAAGTCCTTTAAGCACAAGCACGTTGCTGTTTTAGTCACTGCTTCTCTACAAGAGATACTCCCGGCTTTTATCGAGGAGCTGGTGTTTGTAAATAGGCATTACAAAAACTCACAGCCAATTTTCCCCGTTTTGTACTTCACCGCTTTATGAATCCCAATCTCTTTTGAAGAGAATTCGCACATTCGTGCAATTTCATTATAACGAGCTAAATTCTGCCATCATCGTGATAAAGAGAATCGTATCCCAGAGATTAATCACTGAATTTCAGCAGAACCATTCATTGACTAATGATCAAACTCAACAAACAAGGCGGCAGATGGCGGCCATATGAGATTTCTCGTGCCTTCTCTAATGAGCACAAAACAGCCTCCACCTCATTTGCACATCCCAGCCACTACATCAATGAGTTGTCTACACACAAGCAGCTGTTTGAACAGAAAAAGCGGTGCCTAATTACGGGGCCACATCCTCAGCTGACGGAAATCTGTCTTGTTCCTTTTAGATCAGCGGAGATGGAGAATTTATGTGACCTGAATATTGGGCTGGTGACTTCTGGAAGGGTTTGTGTGACTGCAGGATCATCAGAGACACCTTGTCCAGGGAGCTCCAGGGCTTCTTGCTCAGGATTCCAGCGGCAAGGTAAAGAATAACGCCTAAAAGCTCAATAAGCTGATTGCTCCTTTGACATATTGCTGACATTCACAAGATTGTGAGCCTTCCTCTTCTAAAATATTTAGCTCCTTCGAAGCAGTCAATCAGATATGCATCCTCGCTGGCATACACACACAGGAGATCACTAATTTCTTTCTTACAGCCCCCCTGGGTGCTGTATGTGCAGAGACAACTGCGTTCCCAGAAACAGCCATAAATATCTGTATTTATTTTCCCATCACACTGACTGGGGAGTTGGGGAGCGGGAGCCAGAATAAGAATCACAGAGAGAAAATGGCTTGACAAATACTCTCAATACCCTTCCTTCGGTGGAGTACTCGACATTATTTCTCATCTACTGCGCTATAGTTTGGAGTGGGTCATAATTAGGGATTTCCAACCGGCATGATGATTATGATATATTAGATTGTAGTCTGTAAAGACTGTCAAGCCAATGAAATGTTCAGGTTTTGAGTGGCCTCCAGGGTCGCGCTTTGCGAGACTCAGTTTCACGAGCAGTTAGCATTACGTATAGTCCAGAACTAAACAAGGCAGAAATGAAGGGAATGCTGCTCGCTGAAGGTAATGATATGAAAATGCTGCTGCGGGTCTGTGACAGCAGACAGAACAATGGCCTTGGGAATATATTGAAAGTGTGGAGGTGAACAAGGTGAGCGGCACCTCAGGGCTGCTTTTCGTCACTCTGACAGGACAAAGTCGTAAATAATGCCCCCCCCCTCCCCGAGTCTACACTCAATTATCAGTAATTTAGTAGAACCCAGGATATTATATGCACAGGAAAATACAGCATGTCACCTGCAATTCTCAACAAAATCACTTGGATAAGTTATTTTTTCACCTGATTTGGATTGCAGAGGCTTTGGAGGATTGAAGCTCAGTTTAAGGTAGATATTTTCCATACTGTTGTTCCAAATAACTTTTCCACCGCAGCTCTCTGCTCTAAACAACGGTAACTTTAAATGAATTGGCCAATCATGAGCCAAAATTACAGAAAAACAAACAAAAATAAATCTTACCAAACCAAACATATACATGCGCTATATGAAGGTTCACCTTAGAAAGGGTAACAGAGCTTGCATTCCTATATGGGTGTAATACTGGTCACTGGAGGAAAAATAAAATAAAATTGCATTTTGTGAAGATCAGACTATTAAAATATTGGTGAATGTTTTCTAAGGAAGGGAGAAATGAGTCTTATGGCCTGTGCTGGTCAGTATATCGGAAATCCCACTCCTGCCCGGATTGATTCCTTCAGCCTTTGAGATGGGGACGGGAGATGCAGGGAGGGTGAAGCTTTTCTCTCTGCCCCTATTAGGCAGGAATAAGGTTCATTCTCAAGGGCTTTCAGTCCTGCCTCCTTGAAGTCAAAACACGAGCTTTGCCTTGTGTCTTCTTTTCAGTGCCTGTGTAATTGCCAGTTTTATTAGCAAGAACTGAACTTGCAATCTTCAGTATCAAAAAGGATCTAAATTAAAGGCGGAAATGCGTTACCTGCTACCGCTGCTACAACGAGCTCCTAAGGAACACACAGCAACTAAGCCAGTGAGTTATTTAAACAGCTAAACCCACACTGATTCAAAAGGAAATCAGTGAGGAGTAAAGATTACATATAGCACTACATTTGAATTTTTTTTTTGGTGCGTGTGCATTGTACTTTCATGCACGATGTGCTACACAGAAAATGCTATTTTGATGCGTGTAGGATGATACGCGCCCAACTGCCCTCTCAGCCTCACCGCTGTAAATCACACACATCCCCACACACCTCTGGGGAAAAAAAAAAACGCTATATTTGAGAAAAACTTGGCCACAGGACACCATTAGAAACGTACATTTGTCCTTGACTCTCAAAATGATCCAATCCGGTCATGTCTGGTAAATAATAGAGCTTGGCCACCAGCCAGTGCCTCGGTCCACCCACGGAACCGTCGAGCGGCCGTGGTGATAACGGCGGCACGTTCCCCGCTGATCTATGAGGCAATAAACATCCTGCTATCTGTAACGAGGGAAATAACGCAGCACGAGGGTAGGATACGGATAGATACGGATAGTGACCCCCCCTTCCCTTCTTCAGCTTGAACAGAAAATTGCTGCAGGTTGTTCAGGTGGAAGGCTGTAATTACTCTCATAAAAGATGCACAAATAAACCAGGCGCAAACAAATAAATCTAGTCACACCTTGCTGCTACAGAGGGGTGTTTTATCTGTATTGTCTTAAATATGATTATTATTTCTAATAGGTTGAACTGAATTTTGAACTGAGCTGCCATAAAAATGCCATCTGCTGATAAATCAAAGGACGAAACAGTAAGTGCCACAAATGCTGTTTCTCACCAGCACTGAACACTGCCCTGAATACAACTTATATCATGGCTACAGTGGCCCAAATATACATACATATATATATATATATATTTGATCATATCAGTATCTCAGAACATCTGTTACCTACAAAGTACAACGACATCCTAACCTCAGATGATACTCAAGATCTACAACATGAGTATGTGCATCTTACCACCTGATGAGGTGGTTGATGCTTTTCCAATCATCATCATTGATAAAATTAATTGCATTTCTATTTAGCTATTGATTGGAAAGAGAGAAACAGAACCAGATAGTAAAACTGGTATCTCCCCAAGCAAGATTATATAGGATACAGGTGGACATGGCAAAGTTTCAAACAGGGAAAACAGCTGTCTTTGTACCTATGGTAATTTAATAAGACTTTGCCAGATAGAAATAGGAGGTAGAAATAATCAGTAACAGTAATCTTTTCTTTAATTTTACCATTTGCTTTTAGGAAGGAAGAAAGGCAAGTCAGTCAAGTGATCCCAGCTGAAAAACGACAGGCTCAATAGCCTGGTAGAAAGAAAACAGACTGATCTTCACCAAAACAGAGGTCTTTCAATCCCTTCTAATGTACAGATTACAAACAGAATTCAGTCTGTCTGCAACTGTATTCTGCACAGCACAGCGACGTTTTATTGTCTGTAGATTAACATCGACTTTCTGCTCACCACGCCAAACAAAACTGTATTTAAAAGAATTAAAGCCATATCTAGAATTGGAAAAAAGAACAACAATTCACTGAAAGGACAGTGTGGAAAATCAAACAAACTCCATGGCTCCAGTTAGAGCCTGAGGTGCCTGCATGAGAACACAGGTGGGTTGTTTCCAAGCTGAAGTCACCGAGGACATCGGCCTTGGAGCTCACCATAAAACCCAGAGGGACCAACAGGTTCCTGAGAGCTCAGGCAGAAACTCAGTATTCAAACAGTTCCAGAAAATGCACTGACAACTCACGGGGATTCATTTCGTCTTGTTGTCAGCCACCTGTACGTTGGATCTAAACCAGTTCCTTAGTCTTCTACTACGGTCAACGGAGCTTCAGAGAGCAGCTCATCCCACCCACGAGACAAAAACCTACATTTGCTGGAGACAAAAAAATAAAGAAAAAAAGAAATCAAGCATTTAGATGATTGAATTCGAGTGAGGTCAAGTTTAGGCCCAGGTCTCAATTGAAAACAATGTAATAATGAATATTCTTAGTTCATTGCCACCACCGATTCAGGGGTTCAAAGGGAGTTTTAGCTGTGATGACTTTGCGGGCAGGTGTGAACAGCAACAGTGTATTCCCACCTTGCAGCTGGCGGTTATTTCATAAAAACTGTCAGTACCATAAATACTGCAAAATAAAGAGAGAGGTCCCATGCACCTTGGTACTAAACGGCATTTTTCCCCATTTCCAGCACGTTTCTGGTCCTAACTGGGTATTTTCCTTACTGAATTTATATCCTAAAAGGCACAGGAAGATATTTGGTTTGAAAGTTTCAAAGGAGACAAAGACACTAAAGCAATTTATCCCTTTTTATCCCTCATTTCACAGTGAACAACTGCTGCGTAAGTCATCGCCGATAAAGAAACATCTGCATTCTTTGAAATTCCAAGTTCACAAATGAAATGTTTGCAAATTATGCCTCAATATTTTTCGTAATAATGGTACAAAAATTTAGCAGAAAAGTGCTTTTTATAATTTCAGCTCTCGGATGATCTCGAACAATTTTAAAGCGCATTTTCTTCTCTATTATAAAGCAGAGAGAACAAAGCCCTGGGAAGTCAGTGTTGTGGCAATCCTGTGCTATAAACACCAATTTTGCAATAGCCTGAATAAGGACAGACCCACGGCTGGAAAGACAATTCAGGATTCACCCTGCAGAGCTGGTGCTGTAGTTTGCAAGAGATACGGTAACACACTTCTGCAACTTTTAAAGCAACATTCAGTGCTGTGCCAGACTTAAATCTTCATCCTGCACCAAGTTGCCAGCCAGTGAGTTACTAATTTGAGAAAATTAGACTTTGATAGATTTTTATCTTAAAAAAGAGAAAAATTTTAACATTTCAACAATTCAACATTTCAACAATATATTTTCGCCTGTTTTAAGTTGTATTATGTACAATACCTGTCCTCTCATGTAACCATTATCATCCTCTTTAGTGCCAGGACCTGGGAGATGCCAACTGCTCTGTCCTTTCTAAGTTCATGATCACCGCGAAATCAAACTTTTACATAAGAAACCAAAAAGAAGTTAGTGTAGGCAAAGCAGAAAAATGCTCTAGTAGTTTCAGAGCCAATAAAGCAAAGAAGGAATATAGCAAAAATAAACATGATATAAGCAAAAAAACAGGTGACAGGAATTACTAAGTCACACGCTGTTATGGCTAAGGCAAATACCTCCCATTATGGCTTTTTTCCCTCGATAGAGAAAAGCAGCACTGACAGTATGTCCCGTTTTACAGGACAAAAATCAAACGACATGTTGGAGGTCGTAACATAAGACAGTAACAGAATGTGGATCAGAGGCAGGACACAAACCAATGACACTATGTACATTTTATCCAAATCTCCACGCTTCTCTTTGCACAGCTGAATGCTTTGAAGGAAACTCCTCTGTTTTTCAGTTAATCCTATGCATAGGATTGTATAACCGAGTTTTCCCTGCATTAGCCCAACATTGTGCTAAAAAACCCATAAATTAGGGTCTGTATGTTGCCACACGCCAATATCTGCTTTTCCTAGGCTGATATTCATTAATTTACAGTCTGGCTTCCACAGCTTAAAATAGCTTTTCACAAGACACAGTTTGGGGAAATATTGATATTACATCTCATTTTAAATGCAATATAACTCACGCAGTGATAATTTATATTGACAGTAATTTCCAATAAGATGTATTTGCCACTAAAGATGGAAGGCGCTGCACCTGTTGGTATTGCAGCTATGCATATTTCATGGCAGGAATCTATTTCAAAGGCATCGCATACACTTGTTTTATGCAAGTGAGATTCAGGGAGGCTTCACCTTCAAGTTTTATTTACAAGACAGAAAAACTGAAATAAGGAATTCTGCTGCTGTATCATCCCTGCAGGAAACACTCGACCTCACCTTCAGGGCACTAATTTCAAACTCCGACTGCTCTTAAAATTTGGGCTTCCCCAACTTTATTCTTTTAAGAGCACTACCATTGCACCTGATTTTTTTTTTCTTTTTATGCCTATTTAAAATAGGACTATGGTTTTGAAATGCTACTTTTTAAAAGGTGAAATGGGAGACAGGTATAATACATAGAAGACCTAATAGACCTAATGTTCCGAGACAGAACTTTTGTATTTAGACAAGGCCTAATGTAGCATCGAGAGAAGCCTCTTTTCCAGGAAACGCATATTACTGTTACTACTATTAGGTCTTCGCATTTCTCTGAAGCGACATTCCTCTGAGAACACTTCTTCTTAGACAAAGCCAAGAGTTTAATTCACATTAACCTCGGCACCAGCATTGTGGATAACAGAGAAAGGCATAAGGGCATAAGCTTGACCTTTGTTACAAGACTGAGATCAAGGCAGCAAGAATGTAACATTTAAAAGAATTTGCCATTATATAGAGAAGTTTTTGCCTGTGAGGTACCACCAGATCCCAGAAATACTTTGAACTTGTACATTCACTTTTGACTGTCGTGTCTCAGCTACACAGCACGCACCCAACTTGCAGTGACTTTGGTGACCGACTTAAGTCAGTCCTTTAGGCCAGGGTAAGCCAGATGTACAGTGTGCTTGGAACCAGATCTCGTGACTCCCTAAAGCATCAGCAGATGCTGGGAACCACCACACTGATTCCTTGTCAGCTCAGCTGCTGAATTTGTGCACTACTTTTGTTAACCCTGCGCTCTTTCCACTGCCACCTTTCGCTCTGCAGCACCCCGAACTCTCTGCACGTGGATTTTCTGCTGGTGGCTGTGAATATATATGACATGTTTTAGTATAGAGCTCGTAAACGAAATTGGATGTGGCAGAGCTGGCCCCTCTGAAGATGCCAGTTTGATCAGTTAGAAAGAGTTTCGTGTCCATTCAGGTTAACAATTAACAGCACTACATACTGGCCAGTTCTTTGCGAAGCAGCTATTTTCACCTGGAGCATATAGGCCAAGGTCCAAGACTAAAGTCTCCTTAGCTCAAGCAGCGGTTTGCAACATCACCAAACATTTGAGAACATTCCAAAACCTGTTTAATTCTGATTGCCTTTTAACACACCAGTGTCTGAATACACACCACCAGTGTGTAAACTAGCACCGTATGATCTTTACTGACATAACTCCCATTTAAAAATATTTATATTGCAGCAGCAAACGTATTAACCAGTTGAATTAAGTGGTTGATGACACATCTCTCTAACTGATGAGTGCTCCATTTAGAAGTCCTGCTTTGGTTTCCAAAAGCCTCACACTACATAGGGCCTGGCACATTGTAGGGGCTGCTCAAAAGCTGTGCTAAAAGGCACCAGAAACCATCGAGGTCAGTTCCTTGTCTGATTTCTGATACGGCCTCTCTCATTTAGCTGCCTAGAAAGAACTGAGTAAGAAAAGCAGGATTTCTACCAGATGTTGCACTGCCCTTGAAGAAAGGATGTTACGGTTTATGTGTCTATCTAGGACTTGAGACAAATAATGAAATCAAACTATTTCCTCAACAGCATTATAGCTTTAACATCTTCCTTAGCAAGGCAGTGGAAACCAATACGCTATTCTTCTGAGCTTTCGTATTTGGGTAAAACGGCAAGAGAAGTCGATACCTTGAAAGGCTGAAGGAGAAGGATGAGCTTTCCTGCACCTTTACAGCTGCACATGTGCTCGCGGTGAAGAGCTCGTCTCGCATCCAGAGCCACAGTGCTGAAGAACTGCACGTCACCATGACAACCCGTAAACGGCTTGATTTTCTGCCCACTGTCAGTCAGCAAGAAGGTAACGGCAGGTCCTGTATTCCAGCCGGGTACCTGGGGGAAAGCAGGAACTGCGATGAAATATAAAGTCTTGCTATATATGTCTTCATCACAATAACCTCATACACACGTGCTCCGAACTTACAAGACGCTTAAGTCCGAAATGCAAATCACAGAGCAGCTGGCACTGATTTTTATTTCTTCCTGCTCTTTTTCATTGAAAAGATCTCTGATCTTGCACTATCGAAGCTCCTGGGAAGATGGTGAAACAGGGCAGCAAATCCGGCCACACGCCGCTCACAATTTGGGAGGGACGACAAGCAGCAGCTGGTTGGTGCTGAGGTAGATCTTTAGATCTTTCTTATTTCCCTCAAATGACCAACACACCTTGAGTAATGAATTACCAGCCCCTGGAAAGCGAAATTGAAGGAAACTGAGAAGAGAGCAGATGCGCTTTAGAATTCATCAGTCAAATCAGATTTACAAGTCAGGAGAAATTTCATTTAAAATCCACTGTAATTGTTTCTTTTCTGTGTTTCGGTCAGTGGACATGAACTTGCTACAAGTTAAAGCCCTTTCATGGTTTGCTGTAAGGTTACACAGGAGAGTCATGTCTGGTCACCTTACTTCAATCCGAAGCCAAGAAATCATCTTGCAATGCATCACAAGGCATCATTTCTAATTGTACTGTCACAGTTACAGCCCTATTTTTATAACATCACACTCTCAGGCACTTCAAACTTAAGAGGCATCATCGCGAATCTTCTACATGTCGGCTCAGGACTGAGTCTCTGTGTGGGTAAAGGTGCTTCAGACTCGCTCTGTGTTATTTTTATCTAATTAGTAAGACACACACACACACACACTGCACCGTCCAATGCCAAAATAATGCAGGAATTGTTCCCGGAAGCAAATGCATAATACCTTCCAAATTCTTTGCACAAAAGTTTCTCACTATTTTTAAAAGACAACTTCAAATGTTATAGGTCTTCATAACGCAATTCAAACCTAAGAAAATATCCTGGGGTTTGCAGCCAATGCACAGGACTAAACTGGAAAAACCTTGTATCATAAACTAATGCTTGATCTTAACACATAAGGCCATAAATTTAATACTAATCTATTCTAGCAACAACAGGTCAAAACTATCAGAAATATTTTTTGTACACGTGTAAAAAAATTTAATTGAAGTGAGGCAGCACAAAGCTGCCCTTTAGAAGGTCTTATAATATTTAATTACTTAAACCTATTTGAGAAGCAATATACCTCATACTTACTACATTATGAAGGCTGCTTCTGCCCTTAAAAAAATCTCAAACAGAGCAAAAACTAAACTCTGAGTATAAGCAAATTTCCTTTTAACATGAATGTTGATATTCTAAGCTCTCTGCCAGTTACTGAAGGATCCTGAGAGGGTACAGGTTGCTCAGAAAGGGGAAAAAAGAAATATAGTATATTAAGGAATTATGCACTGTCTCAAAAATATGCTGGTAAAGTTAAAGGGAAAAACATCACGGCAGCTATCATGACTCTGATCACTAATTTCAGAGGTTTTATACATACATGCATATATATATATATATATATTTAGTGCTTTATAAGCAACTAGCAGAATCAAGAGCACTGAACAGTACAATCACACAAACATGAAAGGACAAGAATTAAAAATAAAAATCAAAATCCCAAGGCACACTACAGCAAGAAGCAACTTGCCAGAGTCAAAGATAAGAAGAACAAGAGGAAAATCAGGAAAAATGTTGGCTCATTAGAGAGAGAGTAAGATTTGGGCAGTGCCAAGAAGGCCAACGTGTTCAGTGTATTATTTAATTAGGCTTATTAAAGATGTCAAGCAGGTGGTTAATAGCAATGACAGAAGGGCAAGAGCTCTCCCTGAAATAGGTCAGCTCATAATCAGACAAGACGGGTGTTTGCAAAGTCTGAGCAGCAAAACCTCAACATCTCAACAGTTCTCACTTGAGGAATCATGGAAAAAAGTGTGGTAGCAGGAACCTGGAAACGGCAATTGTTCTCTTTGTCTGCTAGAAGAGGGAGAAAACAGATGAGAAAGAAAAATACAACAGCATTATTTCCATCCCGGAAAAAAAAAAATCAATCATGAATAATATAATCATATTACTGGTAAGCAGCACAGGGTAACGAGAGGTGAGGAGGGGTCAGCACTCACTCATCAGGAAGAAAACATCTCATTTCCTTGCACAGCAACATTGCAGAAAGCGGTTAATTGCATATATCTTGATTTTAGGCAGGCATTCTCCTAATTAGTTGTCAAGATGAAGCCGTTCTAGGAGGGAAGCAAAGCAGGTGGACGGTCGTGATTTCCTGCCGGCGCGGGAGGGCGCGCAATGTCAGGGTGTGTCAGAGCTCCGCAGCCGTCCGTGACTTCATTTACCATCTGGATCGTGGGTCTGGAGACACGGATCTGGGAGCAGACCGAATCAGAAATCGCGATAGTTCTAGCTGTTATTCTTCTGCAGACCCCAGAAGTTAATGATGTATTGACTTACCTGTGAGGCATTAGAACTGGTCAAGCTTCCCCTGCAACACCAGCCCCGTGCTGGAGGGAGGTCCAGAGAAGATGCGGATCAAGGAGAACAACGAGACATCCAGACGTGATTATTTTACTGTAGAGGGGGCTGAGGAGAAATACAATAACAATTTCCAATTACCTGAGGGCTGTTGCACAGTGAGAATGGAATAACCTGTTGTCTGTGGCCACGGGGGGAGAGACAAGCATTGGCGACCTCAAATTGCAGGAAGGAAAATCCAGTTAGACATTAGAAAAAACAATTTTTTTAAAATTAATTTTTTTGAGAATATATGTCTAGAATAAATTATTTGAGGAATTAACGAAGACTCCATTACTAGAAGTTTTTAATGGCCCAGGGCTGCCGGCCGGGACCTCGCTTCTTCTCCATGGGAGAAGCTTCTGATCAACTCGCCCAAGTTAATTTAAACAGGGAGCATGAGAGAGAAGTTCACATCTAGTTATAAAGAAATAGAAAAAATAAATAAGCTAATGAAAAGAACTGACACCAAGAAATGTAAGCTCTGTTGCTGACTATGTCGAAATTGTCAGATAAAATGTACAACAAGACACAGAAAACGTGGTTGCACACCAGTATGAGAGAAAGTCAAAAGGTGGGGAAATTGCTTATTGGATGCTGACAAGAGCGTTGAATTTAGCATTAAATTCTACACCTCACTTTCCCACTTTTGTAAAGACCAGTTCTCTGGATAAGAGGTTATACAAGGATTTTTTTCCCCCTTTTAAACCATTTCTAATAGGTATTAATACATTTAGTGGTAATTGCAAACAATTTTCAGTGTATAGCTGCATAGTTAAATCTTGCCTTTTAAACCGGGCAGACTGTATCCTAACTGAATAACTCAGTCTTTACAACATGCTTCCAGTAGGATAAGAAATGAAATTTTAGATAAGAGAATTGTGTTTCAATGGGTGATACTGAATATGCCAAACTCAACAGATGTACTTGCGGGAAGAGAAGCTGCTCATTTCGAAACAATCAGCGTCTAAAATTGAAGGAGTAGAAGACTAAATGGCAGAGGGGAAAATAAAACACGGGGCAAGGGATATGAAAGGCCCATACACCAGTGGAAGTGAAGATGTACATTTACAGCCCAGAAAATGTATATGTCACAGGTACCTGCCCTGAATGTTCTTTATTTTCACACTTCAGCACGGCTCCAGATACTAAAAAAGCCAAACTAGATTTAGTAACAAAAACCACAAGCCACAGGGCAAGGAGTGGGGTTTAAATCTAGACGCTACCCTAAATATCTGAGGGAATAAATCCGTAACCTCGATCACATCCATTTATAGATGCAAGACAGATTTGCTCTATGGAAGAGGCTGATTCATCTAAATAGATACCAGACTTGTATTTTAAGTTTTTCCGAGATGCTTCTGTTCTTTCACATGGACCTTATTTTATTACAAGCTTTCTTGAAGAAGTGTTTAATATCAGAAAAGTGAACTAAAAATGCGGCACCTCATGTGAAATCCACGATGCTCACGGCCGCCAGAATTAGCTGTGGTATTTAAGCATCTGTTCCCAAATCACCATGCAGCAAGATCTCACCTTGTGCCTCTGAGCCTCTCCAGCAGTTATGTGAAATGCTGTATGCAGGAATAAGAGAGAAATTGATAAATAGCCCACAGCAAACAAAAAAGTTCATAACAACCGATAACTACCACTTTTTCCGCAATTTCAAATCGGGAATTTATCAAATTTTAAATTTAGGCTTAATTTCAAGAGGGAACGCTCTTGATAGAAAGCCCGGAGTGTTTGAGCAGTAGGTGTTTCCATTTGGCAAGGGCAAGATTTTTTTCCGTGAGTTTTGTACACGGTGATATTTTAGAATCCTGAAGTTTTTTAAAAAAATATAAATAAATAAAATTTAAAAGCAGTAAGAGGCCCAAAGACGCGTATAGAATGGAGAGACTGAGCTGAGGACCCATCACTCAGCCCAGCCCTGCCACAGGTCTCGGGGCTGCCGCTTCGATTTCACCCTCTTGGCAGCATCTTGTGTCACAAATGAGGGTCTGTGCTTTGGGTATTTAACTTTTCAGTGTTACATCAGAACAGATCGATTACCCAAATTCACATACACGTCTAGCTTTTGAATATCGCTGCCAAAAGCCCCTTAGAGGTGGTTTTGTTCCCAAAATAAAGGCAGCCAAGGATGCTGCTGTGTTAAGGGAGTTACTCATCCTTTCCTTTGGATTCTGGTTTTGTGGCTCACAGAGGTTTCAATTTCAACAGCTAAACTGAAAATGCATTTACCTGGAAAACAGTATTCCTCTTGCTAAGTAAGACTTTATTATTCACAAGATTAATTTTATACTTAATGTTCCAAATCCCTTTGAAGTCTTAGACAGAAAACACACAGGAACTGGTCCACGGTCCAGGGAACTTCTGCTGCTGCCACAATAAACGCATACATTTGTTTTATAGCGTTAGAGCAGTAAAGTAGAACTCTTACTCAATTACAAACAGGAGAGGATTTGCACTGGCAAAACACAGCAACCATGGCTGAAAACCAGGTAGGATACCAGTGCTAAAGACTCAGCTTTTCCTGGAGCTTCTTCAGCCACTGTGCAGAGCCAGGCCTACCGACCACAGCCGAAACTCAGCCCGTTTACCCCAACGCCAGCACCAAGTCCTGCATCTCCTTGGCTGCTCGCTTAGGCCGCCCGCGTGTTCCCACAGGAACCTGCTTCTCCGTCACGGCTCAGGCACCGACACCGAGCTGGAGACAAACAATTTTCCTCTTATACGCTGGCAAGTGACATTTTGATTCAGCTTCCCGAGATAGGAAAAAACTCTCAAATACCGATCTCGCCTGATCCAAATACAAACCACATTTGAAGATGATAGACTTCAAGCGTACCCAAAGCTATTTGGGAAAGACAATTCAGCCTACAATTTACCAGCATCAGCTCCCAATGAGTCTAAAAGCTGTTTTAGCGCTGTGCGATGGCTGACAAAAAAAATTGTAAAGGGATAATTGCTAATCACGCAGGCTGCTAAGAAGAGATTGCATTAGCGTCCCCATTAATGAAACAGCAAAGTAACTTCTTGTAAACAGGGTTAAAATCATCTTAACTTCTCTCAAAGCTTTAGGAAACGTATCTAAGAAATATTTGTTTCTTTAACCTGGAAACGCTCAGTCCAGAGGGAGAGGATTCTGAATTGTGTTTTCAGAGAGATGGGCACAGACAGATGGCTTTGACAGCAAACTCGATCACCGGCTGCTTTTCTTTGGCTTTTTTTTCTTCCTTTTATTTTTAACAAGATTGTAGCACTGCTGCCACACTACAAACATGCACTTGCGCCAAACAAAGCGATGAAAAAGACACAATACCCCGTATCAGAACACAATATGCTCCTAGGTTTGCATCTCAGGCAGTAGGTAGAAAAGATGCTGTTTGGGCTGAGCTCTAGAAAACGTTATCGGAGGCGTTTCCCTGTGTAACAACCACGGCTCTTCATTGAGATGCAGGTGCTGCTGCGATCCCAAAGTCTGCAGCGCATCGTTAAAGTCCTGTGAAGACAAACAACACTCGGGCTGCATACCAAGTGGTGGTACATTCAACAGAATCATTTCGGTATCGACACGTCCAGGTCCGCCACCGGGAGCCACTCGTGTCAAAAGTGCCGCCAGAAACGAACCTGCACTAATCACATTTCATACGTATTTTAGAATTCACCTCAGGGGCAGGGGAAGGCGGTAATAAAGAGCAATTTTATAACCAAGTTCATTTGCAACTGGCAGCCGCACGAAGACTGGCTTTCCTCAGAGATAACCCCAGATCAGGAGGTTTATTTCTATTACGGTTCTTTCACTGAAGCACAGGACACACGAAGATTTTGTATCTCTTTGAAACACCAAACGTTTATCAGAAACCTGAAAGGCTGGAGCACTTGAGCTGAGGTGCCAGCACCACTGGAGTTTAGGAGAAGCCCATTACCCCTATTTCTCTCCAGGGAGCGGCACAAAACATCACAATGAGGATACAATGGTATGAGATCACTTCCTATCCAAAGTCAAGGGTTGCTTCTTTTCATCCCTCTGAGCTTTAGGCAAACTTTTCCAAGGACGTACTTCCAAGCTTTTTATCAGGGAAATGCAAACAAGTCACTTTGCCTTATTCCTTTACCTGGCTCAAGGCCGAACTGCTCAGACACAACTATCGGCTTTCTCACTGTCTCCGATGCTTCTACGAGTTTCCTGCTGCACTTCCAGTATCTTCAGTTCATTCTTAAAAGAGATAAATGGCCATCTCTGAGCTTCACTAAACCAGAGAGAAGAATGGGATTTCAGGTCTCTGGGAACGAGCCAGCAATCTTCTGGATGTGCCGCTGATGCCAAATGCCCCAGATCCTCAACACCTGTGAACGTAATAGAGAAATCACCAGTTATCTCCAATTTCTGCTTCAGAATGGAATTCAGAAATTAATAGCCTGCACTGCAGCAGGTCTGCCTCGCTTATTATTTTCCTCATTTGCCACTAAACACATTTTGGTTTGCCTCGTAAGGAGCTGTCAACCACCATTTTCCATCATTATTTCTTTTGATCCAATAGCCAGGGCCCTGTTGTACTATTTTTCATTGCATGAATACACAATATATTCCAGCGATACCCTGCTCCAGCACGTTATACTTCACGGTTTTCACATTCCTTTACAAAAGATTTTACGTTATTGTATGGAGCTGCAGAGAGGTTTGCGACTTGCGATACACGCGGTTGTGAAGCGGTGGGGACACGCGAAATAAAATACAGAGTGCGGAGGTGCCTGCGATCGCGAGGGAATCGGCTCCATGATCCCCATCAGTGCTTCTAGTCACCTATTCTGAAGACGCAGCCTTTGTCTAGACGGGCTTACGTATCGCATGTTCAAAGCGGGGGAAAAACAAGCAAATAGGTGATTTATCCAAGGTGATGAAGTAGATAAAGGGCACAGTTAGCGATCAGTCCTGGTTCTGATCTCAATACAATGGCTCAGCTAATGAATCACGCTCATTTTCTCTTCCACAGTTCGTGACTTTCCCATTTGATGCGTCTGCATCGAAACGTATTTGGTTTATAATCAGGCAAACGAGAGGAAGCGAAGCCATTATGACTAAAATCTCTTGCACACAGAAGGAAACTGGTTATCAGAAAAGCTGAAACCTCAGCAGTGCCAGAGCTGTGTTATGCAACGGTCTCCAAAGACCTGGAAATATTATATATTAGCTCTGCAGCTAATCAGGCCGGTTAGGAAACGATACAGTAAAAACCTCCTGTGGAATCACACAGGGACTGATGCAAGAGACCAGCGGCTTAGATGGAAATATCATGGTCTGTTGTGCACATAAATGAATAGCCAATTTCTAAACCAATATTTACTCGGTGTGTCGTAAAGGGCTTTTCGTAAGCCTGTGGCAGTAACTGCGACAGAATAAGAACCTGCCCGTTCTGCAGGGACGCCAGGGTCCAGCCTTCGCAGCATTCCTGAAAGCACAGAGCTGCGGGGTGTCAATAACTAAATGCACACAGGTAATCGATACGCAGGCTCCTTCAAACAGGGCTCGCCGCACATCTCCTCTGGATCTCTTGCTGCAAGAGGCCATCCAGAAGAGGCAGAGATTTTACCGAACGAACTAATCCCATTTCTCAAAAAATGAGTGGACTATATCCTTGATATATCATCTTAAAATCTAAACAGTTATCACGGTGGTAATTATACATAACATTTTTACTTTTAATTCCATCTTCAACTACCCCAAATTTCACCCAACTTATTTTCCAGATCACATCTTCTCTTTTTACAAGGTAATTCGTCTTTTGAAATCACAGCCACCATTTAATTGCTGCGATGATTCGCTCTGCTGGGTGATGTGCACACAGGTAAAGATCCATATAGAAAGAGTAAATGCTGGCACCTGACTTGGGAACCACAGCTTCTCAACACAAATACTCTACGGTGTGACAGCATCAAAATGCGTAACGACCTGACAAATCCCCATGTTATTTTTTCTAGTTAAAACCCAAATGCATTTTTAATTTTTGCTCTGCAGTCCATAAGGGAAGCCAAACAAGGAAGTCTAAAAGCCTGACTGGTGCTCGAGGACTCGAATCCACAAGGTTGTAAGTGGCATTTATGAAAAGTTGTGTTTCGCACGCTTGGCAATCTGCAGTTTGTTACAAACTCGTTTCTGATTAAATTGTATTGTAAGTCATGCTCCTCAGAAGACGTCTGGCTAAAAGGTGATGTTGAAGTAATTTCTACAACATCAAACTATGCAACAAATTAAAAACTTCATAGAGGAGCAAACTGGGGAAAAGAGCAGGTTGAGACGGAACAGATTTCTTTATGGTAGCGCTCAAACGGGGAAAACTCAGCTATTGCTCTGAAAACTGCGATGCTAAATCTGATTTCTAAGAACAAAGTAAGACATTATTGAACAGCTGAAAATCATTTTTCAGCAGCATCCAGATACCCAGTAAAACGTTCTCCAAGGAGTGGAGCCCCCGCCGGTGCCCACCAGCACAGAGTCTCATTGCATGGGGATCTGGGCCCCAAAGTTATAATAAGCAAGATGAAAACCAGTTCTCACATCCCAAAGAAAGGATTGAATCTGCACGTACTCCAGCAATCACAATAACGTGAGATTCTGAGGGGCAAGATTATTTCATCATTCAAGAAAGAAAACATTTGCAGGCTTTCTCTTAAGAACTGGCTGATCATTTGAACAAGCAAACTAGAGCAGTGAAGAAAATAACTTTTACCTGCCAAAGAAAGACCTAACGAGGAGGAAAAAAAAGAGGTTTTGTCAACCTTGACATTTCGAATCAGGACATTTACCAAGGTGGTTGCACCAACTGCAGCTTGGAGATCCCATCTTGTTAACAACCCCCGTCTGGCAGGTCTTTAGATTTTAGCATCACCGTGGCAGCGATTTTCCTTAACGAGATTGAAGGTGGTTTTCTTACGAGAGATTGAAAGACCTAAACATGTACAACTTGGGCATGTGACAAATAAGGTGGTGACAAAGTGAGAGAGTCATTGAAGGCAGCCAATGTAAATAGGAAAAAACCTGTTTAGTATAGTAGGATGATTATAAATGTGAGGAATTGTGTGCAGCAAAGATGAGGGTAATTTATCCTGAATATTAGAACAAGCTCTAACAGTGAGACTGAATTCATGTTCTGTGCTGTCAAGGGAATGGACTAAATGACATGAGAGGGTTGGGGTTTTTTTTCCTCCTGTAATTTCCATCATCTTATGATTCAGTAATATTTCCTTCCTACCTTAGCGTTTCATTCCAGTCATGCACAGGTACCGCACCAGCACAAATCTCCTAAGCCGCTGGGTTGAAACCTGCGATGCTGTGAGCAATTTATAATAAAGTCTTTTCAGGAATTTTGTAATATCTCTCTCAAACGCAGTAATGCCAACTGGAGATTTTCTTCTTGTTGGATAGTTCGTATTTTCTTCTCAGAGTTCCCACAGGACAGCTGTAAAACTACGCGCCCTAATATGACAGCACAACTAAATCATTCAAGGGCAGTTTATATATGTTCTCGTGCTAGTACTGTCCTTTCACCTGACTACATTTTTTCCAACCCATTTATTACCCTAAAATATATATGAATGCCATCACACGATGCAAAGAACGAGGAGTTTACCTTCTCATTTACTTAATGGAGATATTTTTCATTTTAAACTGGATTGAAAGTTATTATAGAATTTTTACCAAGGTACAACTATGACATTATGTTTAAATGAATGTCCGGACATTAGCACCTACGAATGTCAGAGTGACTTCATGCTGACCATGACTTTCTCTCAAAGCTCGCACGTCGCAGCGCTGCTGTACAGTCTGTACCGAGGAAAAGTTCTTGCTGGAATTTGGGTTACAGCAGCAAATCTGTTCACTTGCAAGAACAACGGCTACAGAAGAGCCACCACAAATTATAAAAAATAATGCGTTCAATAACTTACACATCCCTCTAACAGAATGGATTTTACAGAAACTTCCATGAATTGGTTACTTGTTATTGTTGGTACCAACTGGCAGCAGGATGTCTGATTGCTCAAGTTGAGCCCTTTCACCCTGGAGACTCTAAAAAGGGCAAGAAAATAACTACAGTGTGGCTTCTGTTGCTCATATATCTAAAATTCTATTTACCGATGAACCAAATCAGCTTAATTTTGAGTTGTATCCATGCCACCAGTTCTGAAAGATCCCCAAATATCTCGTTATCACAACTGAAATGACCCACTTCTAATTTTAATAATCAGCAAAATGTAAAACACATTCAAATAATAATTCTTGTCAGCATTGTCACCTCCAAAGTTGACACAAGTGTTCAGACTCAGAAGACCAGTCCTAATCTCACGATCAACATGGAAAGGCTGTGCCAATATGTAACAATGATGCAGTAAGATCAATATTTGAAAAAGAGGCACATATTTTGAACTTTAGACAGAGTTGATAGTTGTGGCGACTTCCCTGACATTCAGGAATGAGTTTACTCCACAGCAAGGGATGAAGCGTATGTGCCACCACTTGCTATAATCTACAACTGTAACGACAAGAGCGAATTTCATACATTCTATTCAGCTCAAAAAAAAAAAAGTAGTTATTCCAATACATTTCAATTCCCTGGAGATTCAATTCCCAGTTGTCCGTTACTAGCAACAAGTATGGACTCACCTCAAGCAGAGTGGTGGAGAATAAACGTAGGAATACAATCCCACTTCTTCATGACAAATTCCCGTCTATATCAGTAAATGCTGACTCCGTTTTTATGATAAATAAAAATAAGAGTAATAAAGTTAAATTCAGCTTCATAATACCTGCGAGGAAAAATCACAACTAATTCTTATCTCAGTTCTATTAATATTTTCTTATTACTATTTCTGCTAGTCTATAGTCCACATTATTGTGATAGTCTAGACTGCAAATGATATATTTGAAAAAAAACTTATTTCACCCATGAGAATGAGGATCTCTGCTTTATGAAATGTAGGTATAATCCGATTTTCTAAGGTGCGAAGCAACCCACACTAAATGGTTTGCCAGCGGGACAGTAAGAGCAGAGACAGAACGACTTACCTTGTGTCTTGGTGGCTCAAACCTAAAGTCAAAAGGGAACAAAACAAAACCATTTTTCACATAGTGATGTATAAGAAGTCCTCAAGCTGAGTCATGAGTTTTCTTCTACTAGAAATGTTTTAATTAAGACTTAAAAAAAAAAAAAAAAAAAAAATCAATGCCTAGAAACTAAATTTCTGAATGTAAATTTTTTTAAAGTGTAAAAGTTGGGTTTTTTTGCAAGTGTTGAACGAAGCAATCTTGATTTTTAAAAAAAAATAATATTTCCCCCACGTACCCACTTCTATTTCGGTAGTTAAGCACCAACTTCAATCTGTTTTTACAGCCAGTTTCAATCAGTCCAAAGCGGCACTTTTCACTGCAAAAGAATTTTGCGGTCGAGAAAGCTCGCTTAAACTTCACACGAGAACGGAGCTTGGGTACATCCGCTCATTGTATCACCACACGCTCCAGGTCACAGCCCCCTTCCGAGCCGTTTACAATTTATAAGACCTCTAAGGAATATCAGATAAAGGGAATTGCCGCTGTCTCACGCCCCTGCAGTTCATCACGCCGAGTTCACGCTCTCCAGGTGCTCAAGGGTTTGCTCCGGTAGCAGCCCCAGCGCTGTGTCCACCTGGCTGCAGCCACATGGCTCACTTAGAAAGCAAAGCAAAGCCCAAACATCCCACCAAAAAGAAATAAAAAAGAAACTCCAGTTTTCTGTCGGGGAGAATCGAATCCCCGGCCGCCAGCAGCAGCTCGCGGTGGGGACGGCGCAAACGCTCCCGTGGAAATCAGCCGCTCCGCAGCCGCTCCCCCTCCGGACAGATAAGCCTCCGGTATTTATAGGCTTTATCTGATTTCCTGTCCCCAGAAACTCCCCTGCTCAGTTACACAAGGTCTTCCAAGAACTCGAATTCCACCTCAAGGCCATTTAGGTTCTTTTTGCTTTTAATGTGTTTGGAAGAGCACACAACTTCTTCCTTAAACAAGGAGGCCCCCCCACTTTTAATAGCTAACAACTGCAGACATCCTATTGTCATAATAACACCAACATACTACCACATCACCTGTTAGCTTAAGCAATTCTCTTTTTATCTACATCTAATATTAGAGAGTCATAATCTCTCTTCTGACCTTGATTAGATTTTGAACAAGCCAAACCCTTAATCCCTCTTCACAAAAAGATTAATCGATTCCCTTCATCTTCTTAACCGCACTTCTCTGGTTCCATTTCCATTCAAGGCAATCTCTGCGAAGAGGTTCCCAGAACCATCCACACACATTTCCAAGTCACCACTGCCCATCATAATTATAAAATACTTCTCTGACTCTAAAAGTGTTGGAGATGCTTCATCTACTCTCTTCCAGAAAATAAAGGGGATGCTTTTTCATGGCTCTCACGCTGGTGACCGCAATCATCCTTCAATCCAGATACGCCCTGGGATGTTCTGCGTGGAAGTGATTTGCCTGGAATGGCTGAGATATGAAAGAAATTCTGCCTCTTTTCCAGCGTGGGACTCTCAAAACGTCATCTCCAGGTCCACCAGTGGTCAGCCTGCTTGCAAGTGTTACTCTGTAGTAAAGAGAAAAAACAGTAATTGTTAGTTACCACAGGCATACTATATCAAGAAAGTGTTAGGGCAATGATTTCCCAAGATACGCACCACATTTTCATGTTTTATTTTCAAAGTATTAAAGCCTTGGTTAGGCAAAACCAAAGAACTTGGCCTATGGTAAACACATATTTAACCACACAGACAGTATGTGCCAAAACGTTTTCAGAACTGGGTCTGTCAATCTAACCTACAGATGTGCTCAACGTAAAAACATTTTCTTTACCCCTTTGACACCATCACCTTCCTCTTTTTCCATTCAATCATCTCGTGTCAATTACAAAATGTAACTTATAAATTACCTTGCAGAGCCAAATTGCTGCCACCTCCTGTGAGCAGCCTCTGAAGCAAAAGATTGGTTGTTATAACAATACATCTAATTTGCCCAACTCTCCACTCTTTTTGCCCCAGTATCAGCACATGATGCTGACCAAGGATTAGGAAGATGTAGAGTGCATGACCCTGAATACAGATTGAAGTCCAAGATCAGGCTGTTCCCCACCACCACCGCCTTACATCAAGGGATTTTTATTATTTTATTGCGATACCGCAAACTATATCACACTTTTGTGTGATTTTTCTGTGATATTCTGTCCTAATGTCTTCCTTACTGAAATCAGATGATAGGACGTTTTCCCCTTGCAGACGCAGGCTGGTCTACACAGAAGTGACATAATTCAATAGTCTGGACAAAAGACAAAGGGAATATTGTTTCTTCTTACATTATACCAGCAATCTTTGGCAAAACTCTTTCCTATTCTATGAGTCAGCCTGTTTTGAACTCCAAGCTCTTTCACCCCTAATTTATCTCTGCACAAAATGAAGCACAACAGGACCCCACTCCAAACTGAAAACTTTCAGTATTACAATACAATAAATAATGCTGTATTTTGGGAACAAGTTCGAAATAGAGACCACCTAGGGATAATTTTTCATAAAGATTAGGAGCTCTTACTGTATTCTTAAAACAGAAAGGATGCTGAAGACAACATTTCGTTGAAGCCAGCTCAGTTCCACCTGCGCCTCTGCAGTGAGGAAGGGGCCTTTTCAGAGACCATTCGCATTTTCCTGCTCTGGGAAGAAAACACGTAGTAGACATTTTAATGAGACAGTAAAGATTTTTACATTCCACACAACCATTTTCTACAAATTACGACTATTCTGCCCTCCCAGTATTTGCTTCTCTGATTTCGTTCTGGCAATATAATCCATGCAGAAAATTGTCTGAGCTCTTTAGCTCAAAGACACTTGTTTTACCTCAATTCTAAAATATTTAGAGGATACCATCTAGTTTTTGAACGTTCCCATGCTGCAAGTGATTTGCCTTTGCTCACATTAAAACGTTTCTCATTCTAAAGACTATGCAGCACTCTAAAATGTGACAGACTCATTGGCTTGCAAATCTTTCCTTTCTGCTTGGGAAATTTTATTATTATTACAGTAACGTAGCTGAGAGCAGAGCCCCATTGTGTACTCCTTAAATAATGAGCAGGGAACTGAGGCAGGGAGAAATTAAACACGCCAAAGGAGGTCAGACAAAGGTTGGCATTGCTGGAACTGCAGCCACCCTTTGGGACAAGGCCACCCTTGTTCCCTGCTGGCCTGTGCCGTGGTGTCCAAACTGCCCCGAAACTGGAGACAAAACAACCCATCCACTGCTTTTAATGAAAAAGAGACCACTTACACAGCCATACAGCAGAAATACGTGAAGAACGAGACAAATGCATGAGTCCGGTATAGACGAGGTGCACGTGGTCCCACATCCCTGCTCCTCCAGGCTCTATCCCAGCTATAACAATATTTTTTTGTGCCAGAACAGGTACAAAATCACGCTGCCCACCAGGCCCAAGGCAATTCCCAGCAGACATTTCCAGTTGTGTCACGTACAACATAATAAGATCTGCCTTAATTCAGTTAAAATGGGAAATAAATCTCGTGGCGTCACCAATTTGCTGGCAGCGTCAAGAACAAACGTTATGTTTTTGTCACTGACCAGAGTTAGGAATGGGGGCTGGGTGTTCAGGGCACGGTTAAAAGATATTAAAGGGGTTTTATGTTTATTTTAAAAGTGCCACGGTGGTGGCAATTCTGACTTGAGCGCTGAATAGTGTCGCACAAAGGAGAGATTTATCACAAGAGGCAAACCGGCCCTAGCAATAGTGCTCCATGCAAAAAGGAAAATGAATCCCCCTGCACCTGCAAGCGTTACTGGGATTTGATTTTCCTTTTCAACTTAAAATTACCTATTGATTGATATTCTGCACGTTGGGAAAAGGTTGGTATACTTTGGATATGCAGATATATAGTGTTTGCAAAATAAAGAGATAGCTTTATCAACTAGAGACATTCCAACACTATCTCTAAGGTAGGAAGCAATTGTTGTGAGGTTGTGAACAAGCAATAGCAGGAGTTTCAGGCTTGCAACAAGGTTCGATTTCCCTAAGCCAGCACTTGGCTACAGAGAGGGGCTTCCAAAATCTGCCACGTCTGGAAACCTATTTGTACTGACGGAGGCACCTCTTGGGGATAAACTTCCAGTGCCGCACTTGTCATAAGGAAAATTTAATACTTATTTCAATACTTAATAACAGAATCTCAAACACCGTCTTTCTAGTTTTCAGTTTCCATTCATAATAGCATTAATTCTTTTGTCCAGCTTGGAGCTCTTGCACTGAGATGAATCAGCAGAAAAGCAGCTTTTAAACTGCAGAGACTGGAAGGCAGAGAATTTTCAGCACATCATCCCCGAGAGATGCAGATTGTGCGTTGGCTTCCAGAACCCAGCTCAGGAAAGAAATACAAAAAATTACCTCTTGGGTTTCTGTTGCCAAGCCAGCTACAAAAATCTGAAATATGCAGCAGCTTTTACAACTCCTTTGCTTCGTGGGAAGGAGGTATCATTTCAGCAAAGCAGTGAGAGTCTTGCAACTGGTCCTAAACATAACCACCCAAAACGTGTAAAATCCCCGCACATTAAACTATGCTCATACACTATAGTCTAATATATATATATATATATATATAGAGTATAGTTAAAATTCTACCAATGGCACAGGAAAAGGCAGTTAGAAGAGAAGCAATGCCATCCCAACAACAGCAAGCATATACAGCATATATAACCAGAAATCTGATCCTGCTTCCACTGCGGTGGGGTAGCCACACATTGAATTCTGATGGAAACATTTTCAGACATTATTTAAAGGTTTAACTAACTTGAAATCAGCATCACCTGACCCCACCCCCCAAAAAATAACAACCCACGGGACTCACACTCACCGCTTTGAATATTTTCCAGAGGCCAACAAAACAGATGTAAAGGCCAAGTTTTTCATGCATTAATTTCTACCACATTATTCTCCTCCAAACAGCTTCCTATCTAGAGGTGAACAGAAGCAACACTCGTTTGCAGCTGGACCATTGCCCTAGTAAAACCCACTTTTCATGGTGAACTTTTCCAGTTGTTCCTAAAGTCAGGCTCAACAGACAGTGAATAATTGTGTGGAAAAGAATTGGAGCTTGCGGTCTGAACACGCCAAACAAAGGCCAGTGACTGCTGCTATGAAAATCAATGGCAGCGTGTAGATGTACCCTGTCCTAATGAACTCTGTCCGTTTTAAGCAGTCTCAGAGGCCACAGGAGCAGAAGAGTCTGGAAACAAAGGAAAAGTCTGTGCTGAAAGTTACGCCCCTGAGCTAAAGCTGTCGCCTCAAACAGAACGGCCATGGGCAGAGTGGGGACCAAGAGGACTCAACCAAGTGACCCCAGGTTCTTGCTCTAAACCCAAGACCTGGACCAAGAGACACAGTTGCGGGCTGTAGAAATTAAGGATGATTTTGTCCCAAAATCGTTAAATAAACAAACCAGCAGGTTTGCACCTGCTTCTTCTTACATTTGAGAATTGCGACAGATATAATATCACAGGGAAGAAGACGTGGTAGTTGCTCGTTGACTCAAGAATTGGGTGGATGAAGCAACATCAGTTCAGACCAGGGGCGCTGTGGGTTTTGTCCCCTGGCAGAGCTGATGTGAGAACACCCAGCGTGTCCTTGTGGCCAAAGCACGGGCACAGGGTCACACATCACGCCTGACACCTCAGTAAATGAGAATTGGCCAAATGACAGGTTTGATCTCCAATTATTCCAGAGCGTCAGCCTTGCTGTTCAATTTGTGTCTAACAGATGCGATTACTACAGGGGTTTTTTCGCACCTCAGCTGTATTTTTCTTACGCATTACTATGCAAATGCAAGTTGCTTTCTTATACTGGCAGAGAATTACAGAAGCGTTATTGAATGTTCATGAGAAAAAGCTCCAGACAGAAAGAAGCCAACAGGTCGAACTTCACTTTGGCATCGTCAGCAGTTGTTATTGCTTCTACTTCATGATAAAAACATCTCTCCTTGTGCTAGAAGTGAAAAAACATCCTTAGCTTTTCTGCCCTGCTAACATAGACATTTGTTTTCTTTTTGAAAACAGTTCTTATCCGGGTATTTCTGATAGAATATATCGACTTGCACAAGGCTTTACTGTTAAACCATTGCTTTGCTTTTTATTTTTAAAACTACATAAAAATGCAGGTTAAAGTCAGCTCTAATTATGTTTTGCTTTGCCCCATAACCTTTGTAACTCTTATTGAATAGAAATAGATAGGATTTTTTTTCTCCCATTACCTACAGCAACCGATGCTCTTTCTGAGAGCAACTTGCATTAAATTTGAGTTTGACGAGACACTGATCAGCAGCACAACCCCCTAAATAGTAGCGCTGGCTTAACTGACCACAATTGGACTCCACCTGTGGTGTCACCCGCATGGGACCTTTCCTTAGGTACCACTATTGCAGAGATGGTCTAGATTGAGAGGAACCCTCCAGCTGGGATTGTTTTGCTTCTTCACCTCCAGAGCTAAGATTTCTTTGTTATCCCTCCCGCATCCCATCCCTGACAGGAATTTCTGATCTCCCGTTCCAAACCACTTAAGAAAATCCTGTTTGTCCCTCATTAAGTAGCTGTAGAAAACCACACCTAATTATTAATGCCAGAAGCCTACGCAAACAGCAGCGAAAATTGTAACCACATTTGCCTTGTAAGGAAGGCAAAATCCTTCCAATTAACATTTTAATTAGAAAATTCACTCACCATGAAAGTGCCCTGCATTTTCTTAAAGGTTATAACTCAGTCTCCTTTCAAATTCTTCCACAGCATTTTTCACTGTGGTTCTATCAGGGATCAGACAGCCAGCAGCAAAAAGGGAGTTTAAGTGAATCGAACTTGTAGCTCATACTTGATTCTCTTTAAAACTTCAGGCACTCAGGCTCCTATTTCACCCGTCACTTGTCCTTGGAGCCCAACGCAGCTTCGGGGAAAAAAAAAGCAATTACCTACTATGAAAAGTCCAGTAGTTACAATTATGATTTAATAAAAAGTCAAAGATTTCTAATTTAGAGTTTTAAATTTTTTAGCTTAGTGAAATGCTACAAAATATTCTCTAAAATTATTATATCCACCAGGTACAAGGACCCCTTTGCCTGCGATATCGCGTGCAAATTCACAAACATTTACACAGCGCATCCGAGTGCGCGTTAGAAATCAGCACATTGAAAATCTATTTTGCTTACCTTGCCACCAATAATGGAACTACAGCACTATGAAACACGTTTCCTTCCTGAACACACTTTGTAAGTGGAACACTTGTGTCTGTAGGGTGAAAGGAGCTTAATGTTACCAAAACTCGGTGTTTTTCTCCTTCTTGGTGCTCACGAGTCTCGCGGTCCCTGAGAGTCCCCACAAAAACACCTGAATTTCCCTCCACAGCCGCCTTTGGTTTCTGGTTTAAAAAGGAAGCACCTATAGGTCTTTAATAGCAAGCAACAAATCCCAAAGGAACACCAATAGGAACATCCAGCCGAAGGCAAACTCATCGTTACCCAACAACGCACGTTTTTCTGGCATGACTCCTAAACTGCAAATTCTCACTACACATGCTAACAGATCTGACCCATCTTAACACCGTTTGATGGGTGATAAGAGCACTGCAGGGCGGCAGAGACGGGGAAGAGATTAAACCTTTTATCCCATAATCGTGTACTCCGATAGTGTGCAGGAATCCTCATCGCACTCTAAGCTTTTTATGTGCGCAACGCAGGCACAAACGATTCTTGCGCTTCCCGTATGGCTGAGCTGCGCTCCTCATCCTTACAATGGGGTGGGGTTTTTTTAAAAGTGATGTGTTTGCCCAGATCTTTGTCTCGGAAAACAAACGCTATTTCTATAAAATCAGGGAGAGGCAGAAGAGAGGGAGCGAGAAGCCAAGAAGGGACATCAGTGCCACCCAAGTCAAATCCTCCACCTTGGAGACACCAACTCCAGTCAATTTGGTTGCGAAACTCAAGTTTGTGTTACAAAGACAAGGAAAAAAAATTCTCAGCCTCAAAGGAGCAAATTTATCATTGCCTGCTAACTCTGCTCTTTTTAGAGCGTATCAAAACCTGGGATTATGCATCTCTTAAAAGCAAAGCCCAAGATGGTATCCAGTTCATCCCAAGACTAAGCGAAGAAGGGAAAAAGAACAGTTGGTTGTGGACAAGGTTAGCGACTTCTTTATCATAAATTAAATTTATGCAGCATATTAAACTTGAGTATTTGAACGTGGGTTTTTTTTCTTTTAGACTGTTTAAAGGTGACATCTAACAAGAGGAATAAGGACAAAGAAGTTGGCTTTCAAATAGAACCTGACAGATTTATGACCAACATTATATGATTCTTTTAAACTTCTGCAACAGGGACCCAAAGTCGATGACCCAGGAGCATCTTTTCAGTCCTGTTTTTTAGCACTGAGGTTACTGCTGGGAAGCACATTTCCTACTAATCGCTTTTGAAAGCAACATCTGCCCACAGGAGTAAGAGGAAAAGCAAAACAACGGAGTGGAAAACGACAGAATGAACGAATGCACGGGATCGTTATGCAAAGCTTGAAGAATTCCCAGACCTCACCATCAGAAATTCCCTGTAACCCCTTTTTCCAAAGGCTCCGGTGGGTCCTGAGGGAGGATGAGCTGAGCACAGCAGAGCAATGTTCTCCGGCACAACAGCCAGCACCTACTCCAGAGATAAGTGATAATCATGATCCAGTTATTAGTATTGCACACATCAAGTTACACTTATTTCATCTCCCTTTCATAATGGAATCATCTCAAACTTAGATTTATGGCAAGCTTGTCTAAATAACCTCCTTTTCATTCCCCACCCAATTCAGAGAAGCAGACGCAGCCTCTTTGTAGAATAAAGAGATCAGATAACACCTGCAGAATAAACAAGGCACGTCCTCCCTTGACTTACGGTGAAAGATCTGAAAAGAACATCAGGAAAGAACACTTCAGCGGTAATCTAGGTAAGATCACGTGGAAAGATAATGCTTAATCAAGACTGATACCATCTCGTCTTACTGCCTGGATAAAGGGAAGTTCTGACACCAGAACACCGTGAAATTTCATACTTACCACTTTATGGCAACTCAAGATAAAAGTTATACTGAGCCGGGCACCTGGCACATCCTATGGAATTTTAAACAGAACTTTTAATCAGTATTAAACCAAGAAGCTTCTAACCAGAAATAAATCACAGCTTTTCTTCATTTCTTTATAGGCTGAGAAAGATCAAAACAAGTGATTAAGACATTTCTTTGCTTCATTAACAAACATACAAAGTTTTATTTTGTTTATTAGATTGGTTTTCTGTATGTTAACATTATCTTATCCATTATAACCCATGATCACATCAGAAATTTTCTAACAGCATTTTGCGACGCTAACTGCTGTATTAGAAATCCTTAAGAGAAGCTTATCTTTAGTTACTCAGATAACGTGAATAATAAAGTGCAAAACCACAATAAAAATGGACAGACATATGCTCCAGACCATATTCAGTGGAAAACAAAAGTTTGTAAGAGCACTAGAGAGGGATTCACTGCACACAATAGAAGAGCGTGACCTGAAGACATCTGGTTTCAAGTTTTCCCATTACAATGAATAATTTTCCTTTAAGGGTAACAAAAAGAATCACAATAAGGTTACAAATGAAACATCATATTGGCCAGACTACCCGAAGCTTAGCCCTCAACTTGGTACCTTTTACCCAACAAAGGTTTTAGGAAGAACTGATGAACCAAACAGTTCATTTCTTGATAACCTCTTTGATTTTAACTTCAAGGAATCAATCAGCAGGACATAACAGCATCTTGTTCGGGACCCAAGTCAATTATTTCATTTTTTTCCAACACCTGCAGCCATAAAAATGGTATCAATCAATCAGGATTGCCCACACTACTGTCCCTCTTAATCCAAGAAAATTCCAACAAAATTCTGAGATTTCTATTAAGTCCCACTCACAAAGTATAACCCAAGCTTTCATGTCTCCCCTTGCAGCCACTGGTGCAACCTCCCCGGTACCAAACACTATTTTCAAGACAAATGAAATATCAGAAACTCTGGGTGCCTTTCCTTTTCTTCTACCTGACTAATTAGTTTTTATTAAACCCTTTGTTCCTACAATTTAAAGTTCACATCATTCGCAAGGGACACTACTCAACCTTCGCACTTACAGCATTCAGAATTGCAAATGAAATACCACTCCAATGGAGTCAGCCTGCCTCCTCAGGACCCGCTGACATCGCTTCTATCACTTTCCAAGAAATTAGTTTAGCATGCCAGGCTTTAATAAATAACAAATATTTTAACTATAAATTTGATATGCATCCCTTTGTCATGCTACTAAGCTCAATTTGCTGGTAAACACAAAATACTGTTAAAACGGCAACCAGCCTGAACAGCCAGCTTTAAGGACCATGTCCTGTTTATAGCTTCATGTAACCAAGAACTTCAAAAATACATTCCCCAAAACTCATTTTTACATAATAATCTCCTTCACATTGATGATATTTCACTAGTCAGTGCTTTCAGTGAGAGAACTTTTCCATGCACAGATATATGGCAGAACATCCAGAGCTATTTTGGAGGGCTGAAAAGAGCGTTTTCTGCTTCTATACCATTTACACAAATGACCAAGTTCCAAGACTCAGCAGTTGTACTCTGGATAAGGCACTTGCCCCAAAGGAGCCATACAGCACCAAGCTGGTGTGCAAGAAAAGTCTGGATGTACCTTTGCTTCATCATTTGTACCTAAACAAGGAATATAATAGTTGTGTAGCAACTGTGCTTTCAGTCTGAAGTGATCCTTCTGCAACAGCTTGTGCAGCTCTACAAACTCCTTCACATTCTTCCCAAAACTTACTAGTCACATAAATATTCTGAAAGTTTCCAGAGGTTTATTCTACAAAGATTCTCTTTCAAAATAAACTCAAGGTGCACCTCAAAGGAGCAGGCAAGATATTCATGACAACTTGCGAAATATTACCATGAAATCACAATGCTAGCATTTGAATCTGGCCATCAGCAGTTCTTAACCATCTACATCGACAAGTTTTGTCAATCGAGGTCTCACAGGATTTCAATCCCTGAAAAAAAAAGAAACAGTTGCCTTATTGGCATGCATAGTAAAGACATCACTAGTGCTACCTGGATGAGTTCCGTCTTCTCCTCCCTCCCAACAGGGCACCAACATAAAACCCAGTTAGCTTAATATTTTAAATTCATCCTTTGCTGCACAGTCAGCTGCATCTACATAAGTAATTCCCTGCTCAAAACCTCAGAGTAGCCTCAGAGTAAAAGAAACATTAACTCACCACCAACAGAGGATTAAGAAAAAAAGGGGGATTCAGTTTCTATCAAAAACAAACGCACACCTCACTTCCGGGGTTCTATATTATTTTGCCGAAGACATTTAAATAGAATTATTCTAAGTATTCTGGTCTAGTATTATATCACAAGCAAAGATCTCAGCTTTAAGGAAAAACCCTTATTTTGTACTGATTTGAACTGCCAGTAGTTTTAGGCACCCCAACAACTTCAATTTTCCCATGTAATGAATGTTCCACACTTCTAGAAAGATAAGTTGTGCATTGTTTTTCACATACAAAAAGACAGTCTAACAGATGTAAACTATTTATTGAATATTTGCCACCAATATTGTTAAATACATAATCTTGCAGTTTTCCCGCTTTCAAGTTAAAATGTCAGAAACAGAACACCAAATATTTACAATTCTTATAAGGAATGTTACATAATGACACATTAAGGCGAAAATTCTTTTGGCTTATAATTCTGAAAAGAATGATAATAGCAAAAAGTGATGCAAAATCTTCATCGTGAGATTATGATTAAGCTACAATGTTTTACAAAAATATGGTGTAAGATGGCAATAATCCCATTCAAATTCCTGCATTAGGCCCCTCAAGAGGGACTGATAATTTATACAGTCAAAACTTTAAAATGTACATATAAAGGTACCCTATCCACCATTGAAAAGTACAACTCTCAACATATACAGTTTTCAGGCCACAGTTTTGAAGGTCTGGAGTATCAAGTTGGTTTGATGAATTAGTCGGTTGGCACTTATGAACACATTTATTGCCCTGTTAAAAAAGAAAGATACTGCATCAGACATTTCCAGAAACATATCATTCAATAAATACAGCATTAACTTTGGGCAACTAAATAAATTGGCGTCTGGGCTCTACAGTTTGGAAACATATTGCTGTTTTACCCTACGGTGATCCACCTGAAGCTCACCGCTGGCAAACAGACAGGCTCATTTGCACAGCTAATCCTAGAAAGACTAAGTTTATCGGCAGAAACTTAAAGACTTAGGCTCTCCATCATCACTGATATCTCCATCATGTAGCTCTGAGGTTTTAGCTGAGAGTGGAGCAGATGATCACTAAATGCCTCTTCTTTTCAAAGCTGAACACTCCATCCCCTAGCCATTTCAGAATTTGCAACTCATTCCTCATGAAACACTAAGCATGTGAAAGCGACATACTATTTTAGTTATCTTTTTGTTAGCTCAATAATGACACCTGTGAGCACGATTATTTTGTTTAGTGCTGTTAGTTTTCCGGTATCATCTTCAACGTGCAGTTCAGACAGATTTAAATTACTTCTGATTCCACAAGGATATGAAATACAAGCTTTACCTGGGATTTCTTGCAATATTGGTAATACCCACGCTTAGATTATGCCCACAATACACAGCACAGTAGTCACTTCACGCAGGGCTAAACAGAGCTGGCGTCTTTCAGTACCATGGGGGTACACGCACAATATCCAACCCTTTCCCTATTTTTTCAGTCAAATACTTTCCTAATCAACTGAGGCTGTTTAGACCTAGTCCACGTGAAAACTCACCCATGCCTCTATTCAGTCAAAGCTAACAAGGTCTAAATTTCTCATTTTGGTATAACCAAATTTAGCTCTGATTTCAATAAGACGAGGAAAAACAGTCTTTGATAGGTAACGCACTATCCCATGGGTGCTGTTAGTTTTTGCCAAGCTCAACAAGACCAGACATGAAAGTTAGTTCTCATCTTTAAAACAGCAGTGCATGGAACACATTGGCACTGTCAAGATCTGAGTGGGATGCACTCATAATCCAAACCAGTCACTACAGTGAAATGGAACAGTAGTGACCTCAAACCCAAGGTGAAGACCTGAAAAAAGCCTCAGGTTGAAGGCTAAAATATTCAAATGTAAAAAGATAAATCAGCGGAGTAACTCCAAATACTGTGAAGCACTATAAGGAGTTATAAAGGGCAATAAAAATGTAAATCAAAGAAAACACTGCACAGATGTTTAGTGTTTGCAAATGGTATTTCCAATAGGTAGATTACTTTTTTTCAGTAAAGCATAATTTTTTTGTCACTGAAAAAACCACATAAGGCCATGAAATTTAACTTCACATATTTGAATTGAAAGCTAATTCCACACATGGGTGTTGTATGGTGGTGCGTTTAAAAGACTTCCCTTCCCTCAAAAGCACTACAACAGGAATAAAAGTATTTTAAAGCAGCTATGGTGGCCTGAGGACACAGGTGAGGAAGAAAAATTAGGAAGTCCTGAAGAAGGCATCTTATGCCCAAAAGCTTGTTTTATTTTCCCCTGTTAGTCAACAAAATCTTTCATTACATACAACATGAGTATAAAAACATACTTACTTTCCATCTTTAAAATAAGTTTTCAGAGTATCACTGAAACTTTTGGAGTATTTTACAAACTCTTTCTTTTGGTGCTCAAGTGCCTAAGAAACAAAAACACCAGGAGCAGAGTCTTAGTTCACATATTGTTGAGTACAGTCAAAATCTTGATGTTAACCTGAGAAGATTGGCTAACATTAAGCAAGTATAGAAATTTTGATTTTTTTTTTTCTAGATGACACACAGAGAAATCACCCTCTTCCTATCAAAATGCTGAGACCTACAAAAAACCAATCCTGTTGTTTAAGTATTGTCACTGATCAGTTAAGATCTCCTATTAATCCTTTGATCAAAAGGATACACTTCCTCTTATACTATTAAAAATATCATGTAAAAACAGTTATTGCACATACCCGCCGGTTCTGGTATTGGTATTTCTTGAAGACATTATTTACTGTGTCAAGAAGTTCCTTTATTGCACTCGCGATGTCCCTGTTTGGCAATACAAAGATAGGTGTAATATCCTTAAGATATCCTATTTAAATGTTGGAACTTAATCCCCTTCTTGTAGTTAAATATTTCTTAAAACAGTCTCTACAGAATAAGTACCAGACAGGATGTAGCAAGATCAAATTCAAAGTGCCAGATCAGTGGACATGGGAATTCAAACTACAAATCAGCAATTTAAGTTCGGTCTAGTAACATGGGGCTCTCGTTAAAAAAATCCTCAAATCTGCCCATTTATAAGCATTGTTAGCATCTCCTACAGCACCTCAACATTCAGATTTCAATAAAAAGTTTGACCCCTCAATCTACAAAACATACATAATACAGTACTTACTTGATTGTCTGAAGAAACCTCACTCTGTCATTGATCTCGTCAGGAATCTTACTAAGAATCTGCTTAAGTGCTCGTGCCTTTTCATTAAGATCTTGGAATTCTGGTTCTGGTCTTTCAATCATATACTCTAAGAAAAAGAACATATCCAAAAATACCATTAGTTTTTCCTCAAGTCTCTTGTGGTAGCTAAAACCACGACTTCCCAAAATGCAGCAGTATTGCCACGTTATGTATAAAAGCGAACAGCACAAAACCAGTCATGATCAGAAAACTGCAGTGAATACACCCTGTATCAATAGAAACACAGTGCAACAATAATCTCTATTGTGGCAAGTTGGAAAAAGAGCTCATCTTTATTTTAGTGAGACACTGAAGACACTGCACTAATCAAACGCAGTATTAAAATAACTTAAAGCCTACTGTATGCTCTGACAGCGTAACTACTGCTTCTAATTTGAAGCAGAGAAAAGGAAGGTGTATTATACTCCACATACACTTTTTTCTAGTTGCTAGCATCAGAGAAGGTGAACTATGCACACACATAAACATAGAAAATGAATGTTTAGATCTTTCTCTTATTAGTCAACTATGGTTTTTAGGAAGATTTAACTTCTCCAAAAGAGGTATGCAGAAAATACAAATATTATTTTGCCAAGTGGAAAAAAAGCTATTTAGAAACAAATAACCTGTTCTGAAAACAGGCATCTAGAAATACATGTTCCTAGTTAACAGTGTAATGAAAAATACTTGTTCAACGTAAGATATTACCTTCTACATCATCAGCTGCCATACGCAGGAGAGACTCTGTGAAGTTCACATCCACGCTTTTTTTCTCCAGAATTTTCATGATTATGTCCTGTGTAAGACCTGGATTTTCTTTTTCAGCCTGGATGGCAAAGAAAATTTTTTTTCTTAAATACACAAGACCTGAATATTGCAAGCACGAAGGCAGATTTTCATGTCACTTGCTTCATATACTGCACGACTTTGCCAGAAACTTTAGAACTCTGATGGCTTTAAACTAGCAGACTGCATTGAAAAGCATATTTCCACGACAACCCCCATTTTTCTCAGATTACAGTGATTTTGTACGAACAACTTTTCCAATAAGCTTTTCCACTCATTTCAATTTGAATAAGAAGGTTTTTCATGTATTCTGTATTCTGCTATATTTCCCTAAACACTAAGCTTTGAGACAAAGGCATTGTATCCACTGAGATTTCATTCACTCAAATACAGGTGCTACTCGCCCATTTTGTAAATGTCTCTTATGGATCACATCATATGCTCAATCATCATCTTGGAATTGCTTTTTTCAAAAAAACCCAACCTTTTGTTTGATGATATATTTAACTAAAGCTAAGCTAGACTAGCATTGGAGGTATTCCCACCACCTGTGCTGCTATCGAAAAATTCCAAGGGTGTGTGTTTTTTTAGTTAGCACTACTATTTCCATCAATATCTCAGATTGACATTATTTGCGTTTAGCTTAGCTCCTTACCACCATTCGTAAAAATATTCAAACTGTACAAGCTCCAGTTGAGACTTAAGACTGCCTATGTACACTTGGATTTAAGTGTAGAAACAGGGGAGTGTTGCTTAGTTGAACAGCTCATATGTTAAGATATGTCATGTCTACAATTATTTTTCTTTCAAGAACTTCAGATGATCACCACTTCAATAAAGCAGTATAAAGGAATATCTGTATTTTCATTCTTTAGGAAAAGTTAGATGAATCTTTTTTCTATCTGATGCAAATAGAAACATTGAACTTATCCTCATCCACAAAAAAAACCCATTATCATTCACTTTGTAAACCATTTTCAAGTCTGCTACATGCCCATTTCTCATGAGCACCTATTCTACATAGTCTTGTCATATTTAGACTAAGTTTATTACCTTAACACCTTCACTGACTGATTCCTCACTTAAGCTTTTATACTATGTAGCCAAGATTACGTTTGTTTAAAATTGCTCAACATGCTTGTATCATTCAGATTTCTACTAGTAAAATTTGCAGACATCTCAAATTTATGGTCCATTGCAATTGTCCACTTTATTTTCAGACTATTGGATCACGGATGCGTTCTTCAAACACAAAGACACAAGGAAACAAGACAGCTGAGTTTTTAGCTTCGTCATGTACAGTTTACCTTTTAAACAAGCATTCTTCAATACAAGCTGCTTCTCACCTTAATAAAAGCTGCTCTCAGTGTCTGAGCTGCAGACAGATTTACTCTTTCTAGCTGCAATAGAAGTTGAGAATTATTAGCAATTCTAATGTTATCAGAACAAAACAAGTCCTCATGCCTTGCCTTATACAGCCTAATGAAAAAGGGAACTGACAGAAGTATTCAAATTACTGGTCTCATTTGAGGGAGAGATACTATAAAGTTTCATCCCAAAGGAAAGACTTCCCCCACCTCTAAAATAAAAACATTAAAATCAAACATGTCGCTGCATGTATTTTGCATTTACTCAGCCTACAGCAGAGGTCTCACAGAAGCTTTTGAGAACATCTTGACCACCTCCGATATTCACAGAAGAGCAAATATCCTATTAAATTATAGCCATTAGCAGCAAAATTATACGTGTCAAACTGTTCGCAGGTACGTGTTCAACTGTATGTTACTTCCTGCCAGCAAATGCAGGACGTAGCATTTTTGCGAAAATCCTCTATAAAGGGTGAGAAAAAAATATAAGGTCCAAGGCAACTAGCAACCTTTGATGAGCAAGAAATTGTATTTACAGAAAAAAGGATAAAAGAGTACATAGAAAGATGGTGTTGGACACAAAACTTCACCAATGAAGAGGAGCAACCTGCTACCGTGATCATAATTCCAAAGGTAAAGGGGATTATTACATTTTAAAGCAAAATGTAGCTTACCTCGTTAAAGACTGGGTACATAACAGCGTAGAGGGGCATGGAAACCATAGAAGTGGTCTCTGCTTCATTCTTCATCTCTTCCATTGTCATCCTCATTCAAAGACCCACTTCTCAAGGAAAACACTATAGAAGCAAAGAACTCCTCATTCACTGGAATGTCTTTTCTTTTTCCTCGTTGTGCAAGAATACTTGAAGAACTTGAAAAATACACAGTCCTTAGGTTGTGCAAGAAAAAAGAAAAAAACAAACAAAAAAACAAATAAACAACACCACAATTATGAATGCTTCTGACTGGCACGTTCTAAAAATGAAAAGGCACAAAACATTAATCTGTTACTGCCCAGAAACCAGGAATTACTTATGACATGAGCTGAGTAAATATGGAATGACTACTTCACATAACTTCAAAACCTTAACTGAAATCTATTAAGTAAGCAGATAGTTTAAAGAGTGAGGTATTACCAAAGACATTTGACTTCAAGTTCTCATGGAATCAATTCTCCTGAAGAGGTTTTATTTGATACGTATTACAAAAAACTTGCCACCACTGGTAAGCAGCAGCATAAAATTCCTGACAACTCACATATATAAAAAGCCTGAAAAGCATTCCGTGCAGTCAACCCAGACCCCCTACCGATGCATTATGACAATTAGCATTAAGGCTACCTATAAATACTCGATATTTTTGCATATGGTCAAGCTGTGATTCTGCTGGAGATCAGTGCCTATTTTCTGCCCATTTGAATTCCAAATACTACATCTTTGTTTTTATATAAGCAAAAGTCTTAAGTCATGTTTCCACTCAGGGTGTGTCAACGGCTATGTTAACTCAATGGAAATTATTGTTCCAGTAACTGAACCGAGGTTTTGGAAGTTCTCCACCCAGTCCAGCTCATCATATCCAACACAGAGTGATCATTGCTCAGACCCAGAAATTATGTGGAGAAGAATAAAGGTCACCCTAGAGTTCATAATAAATCTTTATCGCAGCCTTTATTACATTTTCTGCTAATAAGATTATTTTTAAATATTTTATGTGACACAACCAAGTTCAAAGACCTGAAGTCCAAGTTAGGAATAAATATACAGAGAAAGAACCTAACAGTTTAAATTTTTAGATTTGCCTGGAGTACTGAATGCACGAGAGGAGCTTTCTTCCTCCTAACAAGCTTCAGACATCAGGCCTTCGTATGTTTGTGTACTGATTTTATTGATATTCTAGTAAGAAGTGAAAAAAGTGAAATTTTTAAGAAACAGCTGAAGTTACTACAGTAATCAACATCACTTTCCAATAGCTTGAACAGGTTACAAAATGCAAGCTATTTTTACAAGCTATACTCCACACTGGCTAAAAATATTCAGGCTGTTTAAAGAGAAGAACAGATATACTTTTTTTTTGCCCAGGGCAGGTATATAGTAGTTTAGTTATATAAGTGAGATTTGTTATTGATTACAGTAAGCATAGATAAGAACTCAGATGAGTAGAAAAATCATATGTCTCATCTGAGCATAAGATTAAGCGGTATGAATATACCCAAAAAGTGAGAAAACAAGTGAAGAACTGGTCACGCCACAGAAAGAGCCAACCGTTAAAACCTGAGTTGAAGAAAAATGAAACATGATGATAGTAACAAGCAACAGCTCTTTATACAAGTCTTCTGACATGGACTACTGATTGCAAAATCTCATCTTCGTTTCTCTTACTGTTCCAATCCTTCAACATGACATACATGAGCAGATTCCTGTAGGCACAGAACAAGATTACCGGGACTTTAAAAAGGGTTCTGTGGAGATGAGATGTGTCCCCATGGATGGAAGTGCAAAAATCGGGGCTCTCATATTGTTTATCGCCTACCCGTCGATATTCTACAGCTGTTGAGAATGTGGAACAATACAAGTGAGTATTTACCATTCCTCAAAAAGTTGAATATCTTTAAAGAACTTGTTTCAGAGTTACATAAATTCATGCAAGGTCTACTCACGTGGTAGGAGGGAACTTGTCTGAACAAGTTTTCACTCACAACTGCAAGTACAAGCTGCCCCATTTATTATACATGAATGCTCCCTGCACTACAGACTCTGGTGTGTAAGGGGCAGAGTGGATGAAGAGCTGTTTGTTTTACCATTTATTTCAGTGTTTCTGGAAGTTCAGTAAAAATATATACTCACGCAAGATACTACACTAACAAGCATCACAGAAGACAGCCTTCACAGATTATTTCACTGCAAGTTTTTATCTAGAGTACTGTATTGTCAACAGAAAATTTTTTCAAATAGTTAAATCAGGTCATTGAACATTGCTCTAGTCTACCCAGAAGATTTTTCACCAGAGGAAGAAGGGCAAAAAAAGGACAAAATAACCATTAGATACAATTACTTTGTTTTTATGGGTTAGCAGTATCCACAAAGAAAAGGAACTTCTTACTGAAATGATGGATTTTTATGATGATGAAAAGCTATTACACTGTGGACTACCATGAAGAACTCATTTTCTCCTGAAGAGCCATAAGCTATTGTTACGAATCCACAGTATAGTTAAACCCTCCATATAAAAACAATTATACACCATCAATTACTGCTTCACCAGGCACTGACACTCTTCAAACAACACACAAACCCTTGGATTTATATTAACACAAAGGATACAAGTGTTGCGACTGATGACAAGAGGTAGATTCAAATACACACGCACAGAAGAAATACATAACAACAAATACTTTTGTTGTCAACGTATGAAGAGAAATGTATCCAATATATCACACTGGTTGTTCATTATTCCAGAAATCTTCCCATTTTCCAGAAGATACTTGCATCAGAGCCTGACATTACCTTGTGTATCTGACTGCTAATGTTGCCACAGTATTTGTCTTTGCATCCAGGGATCAACTTCTTGACATCTTTCAGATGTAACTTAGATGCACTGCAGTCTTTGCTAGCGCTAAATAGCAGGCATAAAAATCTTCATCAAAAAAACCCCACATTTATTTGTATTAGAGAAAGATAATTTTTCATAGCTGCTCTATACCACAGACAAACACCTCTGAAGAAAATCTCAATCCTGATTATGGCCTAAATCCCCAGAAAAACGGAACTTTTTGTTCTATTATTTAGATCAATCATTAGAAAGTCCACTAGCTTTCAAAATAGCCTGACTAAAGCCAAAGTTTAATGCACATTAGCACGCAGCAACTAGGACTTTTCAGTATTTCTTTCAGTATGTGATCACAAGCAGCCACCTGCCAAGCTTTATGGCAACACTGTCTTCTAAAGGCTTAACTTCAGTTCACTACAGTCTCAAATCAGTCTTATCTGAGAAGAGTTTACCCTAGTTTCACCTGCCAATTGATTTTTCATGTTCTCAAAAAAAGGTGGAATAAGATTCCATGAGAAGGTGACCTATTAGAGCAGCACAACGTGGTCGTGCTGTTCAGAAGGTCCTGGCAAATTGCTGGAAGATCCGAAAAAGGTGTCACTCTGCTGGCAAACTCGTTAATTGGTCTGAGAGGGAAGACAAGGACAAGACCGTAGGATACTGCTATATATGCATGTGCATGCATGATTCTTTCGCTGCAGTGATCCCACAGATTCAAATCTGCTTACGTGCAATCAGAATCGTGCTTCATGCTACATCAGATAAAATCAAACATCGGAGAGAACACACAGAACAGTATAGAGAATTGAAAGAGAATCTAAATTTGAAAACTACGCTGCTCAGTCTTAAACCATCAAACACCTCAAGCTGTATTCCAGGACATGTACTAACATGGAACATATACTTTCAGTGTTATTATACATTTTATATTCTAACCTTTAAGTTGCAGCACTAAAATATTATCCCAAATATTCAGCAAACACTGAGAGAACTGGTACATTTTAGATGAGGAACAAATTTAGATTTTTGATAGAAGACTATTTCCCAATATCCATCCAATAATATTTTAAATCATTCAACTGAACTTTATCAGAAAAAAAGAGGAAAAAAAAACAACCCAAAAACATTAAGGTAAACTTCCTGTAAGCCAAAAAGGGTAAATAGCAAAAAACTACCACACTTCCCAAAACACACAGCTACTTCATCAGTATCTAAGGTGACAATTAGTCTAATTGGTGTCATTTACTGACAGACTTCAGGTCACGCACTAAAATCAAGCAGCAGAACTGCAGAGCTATTAATAAGAATGTAACCACCACAATATAAGCGCAGAGCGCAGTCACCTTCCACAAACCCACATCTACTCGTTGGCCAGTGACGAAAACAAGCGAGGCATCCATGACAGAAAGGTGATTAAAACTACCTTTTGAAACAGTGTTGAAAGAGAACAGAGTCTCACAATTAGAATCTTTAAAGAGTTTTAAAACAACAGAAACATTAGGGACCAACTGGCAGGATCACAATCTTTGGTTATGTCATCAGTAGATCTACCTATATACTGATGTTGTCTCTATTCCCTTCTCCAGGCTCCACCTACCTTCGATGTGAAAAACTTTAAGCACCTAGACATAAATACTCTTTTTTAGAAAAGTACTAAAGAGGAGCAAGGCCTGAGGCAGTGATCTACCAGAATGATTATTTCGACAGTTGGGTTCTAGCAAAAATTACAGCTCTATTCCCGCTAGAAAAGGCCACCCTTGCTGCCAAGAAGTTCAGCTTCACATTTTGCAGTGAGGATTCAAGAGGAGGTTTGACTTTTAGCCTGATCTGTGACCCCTGAGTTACCAGAAAAACTAATTTAAGTTCAGGAAGAAAGAGTAGGGGGAGGGAAATAGCAGCATGAGTTCTATCCTGAATTCAGCAGCAAAGAGCTTGGCTTCTGTTTGTAGAACCAACATGTAAGGGAGAAGGGAGTTCTGGTAATTTACTAATTACAGTTGCAAATTTTACAGAAGAAAAAGAATTGCAGAGTATGTCCTTTTTAACTACATGCATACCCCACACATAGCTGGGTAACTAAGTTTCCCTTATTAATGGTCACTTAAAATAAGTCAAAAAACCCACACTCCTTTTCCTTGTCAGATGGTAACTTACCTACCAGTGATGTGTTTCAATTATAGATTGTAATTATTTCCCATTGTATAACTTGGATCATATGGTACAAAGCTTAAAGGCTTTGTGCTTCAGATACAGAAATACTTTCCTTTTTTTAAAGTCGATGTGCCTTCATGGCAGTATGGTTGAATTAAGTGGAATTGTATACAGATCAACTGCTACAATAACAAAGTCTGTATTTTAAAAATCAGTAAATATAACGAGAAATGTTAAAAGGTCCTCTGCTGTACTGATCCTATATTCTTCTAATGCTTGCACTCAGCAGCTTCGCTAAAGAGTTAACTAAAGGAATTTCATTAGAAAATAGCGTTGAATTTTAAAAGTATCTTTAAATGCTTCTCGCTAGAGCAGAGACTGGCAGTTTTCAAATAACCACACACATAAGACAGCCACTTACAGTTGAGTTCACTCTGACAATGCGTAACTGCTTATGCATTTTATTATTTTAAGAGCAAGTCGTATGACTAATTCAGAAGTCACACAAACTAGAATAAGTCTAAGATGTCTATTTGTAGAATCACATCAACTTAAAAACAAACAAACAAAAAAACCCACAGACAAAATCTAGGCCTGCTCTTAAGACAGATTCACCATTAGTTCACGTTCTTTTGCAATGCTGAACTTCATGATTTAGTCTGTCCTAATACACCCAGCTTTTGTGTCTGCTTAGCCCATGAGAAACTATGACCTCCTGCACTGTGCCCCAAATTCAGTAGTTAGGAACAGTGGAATTATTATACAGTATAACTGAAACAAGTCATGGTTCTTAGCTGATGTAATCACAATATATCCCTGTTTTTGTCTTTCTTGTTTTCCTCTTGGAAACGTGAAAGTAAAGCTATTACTCTACAAATACTAACAGCTAAAGTACAGTTTCAAACATATACACACATTCCAACGAGCCAACAAATACCAGAGAGCAATTAGCTCCTCTGATAACAGGAATAGCACAAACGTGGCCCGGGGTTTCGGCCATCCACCCGTGCCCCAGTGTGCGTAGGGTCCAGGAAAGGAGCCAACCAACCCCCCCCAGCTCAGTGAGCAGCTCAATGGGACACTGAGCGTCTCCCCAGCCCGTTCAGTGTCTCAGGGGCGCACACCGGGGTACCGGTTGCCCCTTCCCAGCAGTTTCACCCCAAAGCCGCCAGGTTTGAGGGGGGGTGGGGGAAGAGAAGGAGCCGAGACGCCTTCTCCTCCCCTCGCACCTGGGAGGGCCCCGCCGCCACCTGCCGGGCTCCGCTCCGACCTTAGGACGAGCTAAAAATAAGACACACAGCCGGGCCTACGCTGCCCGGGGCCGCCTGAGGCCGGGCAGCCCCTTCAGCCGCTCCCCCGCCCCGGAAGGGCAGGGAGAAGGACGAGCCCTCGTCCCGCTGCACCCCCGCCCTGAGCGGAGAGGAAACAGCGCCGGACTGGCCCCTGTGAGCAGGGACGGGCAGGGACAACCTCCGCCTGCCCCGCTCGGCGAGGCCCGAGGCCGCGCTCACCTGCGGCGGGAGGTCGCGGAGCTCCAGCCCCCGCCCCGTCCTCCCGCCGCCAGGCCCGGTGCTGGAAAGAGTTTGAGGCGGCGCAGCCCCGGAGGGCGAGCCAGGCCCTGCGCAAACACACCAACGGGCCCCTCCGCCCTCCCGACGCACTCGCTCCCCCGCAGGCACACGCCGGGAAGGGAAGGGCGGTGGTAAAGCCCAGCGGCGAATCCCAGCCCCTCACCGGCCCTCACCTCACGGCCCCCGGAGCCCTCGAGTGCGCCGCTCGCCGCGCCGGAAGCGCCCGCGAGGAGGAAGCGTCGGCCGCGGTTACCACACACCAGGCGTTGTCCGGAACCAACCGGCGGCCGCGCGGGGCCCTGGGGGTTGTAGTCCCGCCACCCGCGACTACAAACCCCACAATACAACGCGGGTCGGGGGAGGCGGAGACAGGTGGGGAAGAAGGAGGCGGGAGTGGCCAATCAGAGCGTGAGGCCGGCGGGTGGGGGCGGAGCTTCCGCGCGGCGGTGAGACTACCCCGGCGGCGGCGGCGGGGGGAGCACACCCGCGGCGGAGCGCGGAGCGGCGGGAGCTCCGGCGGGCAGCGGGTGGGAGTGTGTGTGTGGCGGCGCTGATAGCGGTCCGGTGAGTGCGCTCGTCTGTTCGCTGCTGAGAGTGCATGTGCTGGGCGGCGGCTCCGGTTTGTTGCTTGAATTGAGCGGCGCTTCACGCCGCTCTGTTTCAGCACTAAGCGGGTGTTGGTAACGGCGGTGCGACGGAGTGTTCCCCCCCCGCGCGGGGGCCGCCGGTGGGAGCGCCGGCACGAGCTCAGGAAGGCGCCTCCGCAGCGGCGGCGGTTCCGTTAGTGCCTGAGCGGCGGGGGAGGCGGCGGCGGGGATGGAGGCGTTTGGGAGCGGGGGCGCTTCCCGCCGCTCAGAGAACTTAACGGGGCGGGGGGAACCAAATCCTGAAGTGCTTTAAGTGCTGCGTCCCCCTTTGTCTCTCCACCTGCTGGCAGCGGCGGGGAGGATCCCGCTCCCGTCTCCCGGGAGCTGAAGCGGCCCCAGCCCCGCTCGCCACCCCCCAGCACTTCGTTGTCAAGTTGTCCTGTGGTAAGTGTTGCAGCGAGAGTTCATAAAACCCCGTCCGTGCCGAAGAAGGAGGTGTCGGGCGGGTCTGTGTGGCGTTTCTGGGCGCTCCCCAGCTGGAGCCCTTTTTTGAGGAGATTTTCTCGTGTGTGGCACAATCGTGCTGTTGATTTGTTCTGTGCTCTGCAGACCCTATGCTTAGAGGGAGTATTTTGTCTATTAAAAAAAAACTTCACTAAACTTGTATGTTGTTCATCGAGATAGTTGTGTTACTGGGAAGCTTTCAGACTTCAAGTTTTTAATATTTAAGATTAACTCTATTATTGAGCTGCTAACTCAGTTTTGGATTTGATCTGTGTTTCTGATGCATCAGTGTGAAAACTCGCCTTTTTTAAAAATACTGATTAGTGTCACCTGTGCTAACAAGACAGATGGATTCCAGTGCAAGCAGGTGAATTAACTGGTAAATTATTAAGCTTGTCAAACATTAGCTGTAAGTTGCCAGCAGTGAGATGGCAAAGTGGGAAGACGTTGATGTCTGTGGGAACAGACAAAACCTGTGCACAGACACCCATCACCATCGTGTAGATGAGCAAAGAACACTGGGGACAGGGAAAGAAAAAAAGACCACCTAGATTGTTATATATATTATGTGTACAGAGTTCTTCTCCTACCACCTTGTTTTATTTTAATCTGGTCTGTGTATGATTTTGCATATATCAAATACTTCATGCATCTTGGTATTGAAGGGCTACTTAAAATTTGCATGGCGTGTATGGATTGTGTATTATTAATTGCTGAGTGTCTCTGATTCTTCAGTTCTTGTCTCACCATTTTTGATGTGATCAGTACTCCAGTCTAATGGAGAATGATGCTATTCTAATGTGCCTTGAGCCAAATGCATGTTTATGGTGTTTTATCATTTCAGTGAAATGAGTATGTTTTCAAGTAAAGATACAAAGCTGCAATCCTACTGGTGCTAACACTTGAAATAGAATATGTCATCTCCCTCCATCAATTTTGTGATACAGAGTCTGTCCTTTTGATTGTTTGTTATAAAAGCAACAAGGTCTTGGACCAAATTTATATTTTGTTATTTTTATGGACATGGTATTTTTCAGAGTTGTTGTAGGTTGGTTGAATGTGTTGAGGAATAATTGTCAAGGAGCTGAGTGGTTGAATGGTTGTTGGCTTTTCTGTAATGTCTGGGTTGTCTACAGAATTACAGAGGGTGACTTAAGAGGTAGTACAAGGTGAAGGGCTGTTAAGGTTGCTGTTAAATGCAGTTATGAGTTCAAAAATTTATCTTCGTGAGACTGTCAGTCTTATGTGTTCACATTCTCAAGTCGAGTTTGAGATTGAGTTTGGGTTTTTAAATTTGCTTTGGCTTTGTCTCCCCATCTACCATTTTCAGGGAGTGGTTTGTTCGCATGCTGATGAAAATATTCGTAAAGTTGTCACTCATCTACTTTCGTATTCACTGTTGAAACCACACGATATGCTTGTGTGTCTGCTGGCCTACTGAACGCCTCGGTTATGGTGAAGCCGGCTCAAATTGATTCCAAAAATGGCTTGGGATTAACGCACCTCTGAGCTGCGGGGTGACTGGTGTGATGTGTTTCTGTGCCCCTTAAGACCAGGGTCTCTTGCGACCTCCTCTCCTATGGAAGAACGTGTGTATGTTCATGTATAGTTCAGCAGAGTTCTGTGAGTGTGTGGCTGTGAATGCTACAGACTTGTGAGAACTCTTTTGAAATTTATTCTGTAGTTGTAAATGTCATGTTTATGTGTAGTTTAATTCAACTTCTGATCTTAAATATCACAAAATGTAGCCATGTAGGCACGTTAGTACTGGTAGGATTCTTCACATCAAGATCAAGCTACTCTCAGCTCTTCAAAATCCTTTTCAACTGACATATCTAATGTTTTTTCTCAAAATTTCATATTTGTTTTTTGGTTTCTTATCATTCACGAAGACACATTTTTGCTGTGGCTGAATAACTTTTGAAAGAATTTCTGCCAATTTGTGTTCTGTGTAGGCAATATGTCATTCTGTCTTTGTAAAACACGGGCTGAATATGAATTAAGATGGGTACATCTGTCCTATACTCAGTCTTTAAGCTGTCCTCACCTTAAATACACTGTGTGTTCAAAATAATGCTGAAAATGGTGTGTAAACATGGCTTTTAAAATGAATGCCTGATTTTCTTTATTTTGTGTACACTTGCCTGTCTCTGGTACAGTCGGTATCTCTGGTTACATGTCAGTATAGTGGGCACATGGTAGGGAAAGACATCGATATAGTCAAATATGATTAGTGATAGCTTTGTGTTTTTCATCAACTATATGAAAGACCTGCATAGTTAAATTTGGCAATGTCTTTAAAATTTGAGGGTTTAATTAGTGTCTTTTAAGTGCTGTTAGTCTTGTGAACTGGATGTCAAAAGGCTAGTGCAACATGCGTTCCTGCAGGAGGAAAGGAAATACTTTCTGAATCTTGGATGATTGACTTGACATAATAACACATTTTCTTCGAATTTATTTGTAAAATTATGCTGGAGATAATGAAGCTATCCACATCAAGACAAAAAAAAATCCCACCATTAAATAGTAAGAATAAAGGTTTGGACTTACTTTCCACTCTGTAGTTGGCATTTGTAGCAGTACAAAATGACAGAGATGTAAGTAAACTGCATCAATCACATGAGGAATATATATATATTTTTATCATGTAAATAGCTTAGTGCAGTCATTAGCAAGGGGGTTTGTGTTAGAGAAGGTCTGTAACAGCTCAGTGCTGTGAGAATTCAAGTAGGATGAATGCTGGTGTGAAACCTCTTCAGTTTCCTGACTTCACTGCAAGAATGCCATGTCATCTTTTTCCATTTTCCCTCCTCAAAATTCTATTTCTACAAAGGTAAACATAAATGTAGATGAGAAAGTCTGTGCTTTTTGCTAGTAAGTGAAGCTATGCCACACTGCATTATTTTAAAACTAAAAGCTCCATTTCTTCTTTCTCCTGGCCTTGTACATGTGCATATTCTGCTTCTTGCTGATCTCTTCAGCCTAGTCAAGATCTGAGGGTCGTGTTGGTGGCTTTCTGGTGGCTTCGCATTTAAAAGCAGCGAAGCCTCTTTGCAGGAGGGTCACCGCTTGGCTTTTTCTGCCAGTTTGTGTTTTAGGTCACTCTGAAGACCATCTCATTCGGTGGCAAAGTGTGTATGGTAAAGAGTTGTTCTTATGTGGCATGATTAAAATATCAACTGTAAGGTCATGTTCTGCTGTGTTTAATGTGCTTCAAAGCTGATGATTATGAAAACTGCAGACTGTGGCTAATGTGATAAAAGCTGCGAGAGTTATCCACATCCTTTTTGGTCTTTTAGAGTGACTGCAAAGCAGCTGTAGCTGTGAGATGGGAAAAGAGAAAATTTCTTATTGATACAAGCTAATGAGTTAAATATGTGTCTGGCTTTTGGGTTAATAAGATTTGACCTCTTGTATTGTAAAGGATTTTTGGTTTAGTTGAGTGTTTAAATATTATGGTAATTCTTGAGAACTATTTTTTGAGACCTTGAGACTGTTCTTTCAGGAAGAATCAATAATGACAAGTTATATTCTGGCTAGAAGAAGAAAGTTAAACAATGTGGTTGTATTCAGTTTTAACAAAATAGCTGAGCTATTAATCAGGAGACTTCCTAGCACTTCTTCATGTACTTCAGCCTTGCAGTCCTTCACCATTACCATTACATCTAAAAAACAAATTGTTAAATGATGGAAACTATTTCTAATCTGCTGTGTATGTCTGATAGTTCTAAAGCTGTGATGGCTTGATGGGGCTAATGGGCAACTGGCTTCCTCTAGAGAGATCAGTTCTGTCAGAATTGAAACTGAAACTGTACCATGTGTTCAGTGGGATTTCTTAAATATAGAAAAACCAAGCACTTGTTAGCTAGGAATGTTCTCTCCAAACCTCAGAAGAACTTCAGGTCCTGTGTCTTCATCTATTTTTGTCTCCATGTTTCTGTATGTGCAGTGGGTGTTGGGGACTTCTTCATCTGAGAAGAGAGAACCATCATTTCCTTTCTAACTTCTTTGAACAACGTATTTAAGGCTTTGTTTTGCTTTTGGAATTCTCACCGAATTCTGAGAATTTTGCTCGGACACCACAGGAAAGCAAACACTTTAATCTCCTTTGCAATGAGATAATACACCTTAACATTTGCTCGCTTGTTGCATTTTGCATCTGGTACTTTTTGAGCGGCGATGCCGTTCCAGCCCTTGGTTCTTGTGCAGAAGTTTGGAGTAAGCTGGAGAACTTGGACATCTACTTTTCAATGTGATTTTTTATTTTTTTTTTTAACTGACCTTGTCATGTTAAGGTAACACTAGGAACATGGCTGCTTTGCCAGGCAGCCTGTCTGAACTCCTCACCATCACTGAGCCGTTCTCTTTCCATGACAGGAGAGCAAAACATCATTTTTCAGGAACAGTTTTTGTGTTGGATGTAATATTCACTGCCCCAGTTTTCCCCATACATCTCAGTTATGTAAGTTGTAGTTAGAAAGAAGATAGGTTTAAAGATTTAAGACGTCATTAATTGCTACACTAAAACTGCGCCTTTGAAAGGTTTTCTTTCCGCATTTAAATTAAAGCGGTTCTTGGAGCATTTAATGATTGTGTACTTCAAAAAGCAATTCGAGTTCACTGATGCAACTCATGTTTTCTTTCTCGGATACCTTTTTTATTAAAAAAAAAGTGTTTGCTCTACTTTCTAAACTACTTAAAGATATTAATCAAAACCTAAGACAACAAGAAGAGCTTACTGTAATATCAGGTCTTCAACTTGAGATCCTGTTGATATAAAGGAAAGATGCTTAGGTCCCTACCCAAGTTGCTGTAAATATATGTAAAGCCTGTAGGTGAATGAGAACCTTTTCGTCTGCAAAGAGAAAACACGAGAAGTAGGAGGAAGAAGAGAGGGAAGCCAAGTTATTTTTACTGTAAATATGTCAGTTTATTGACTTGTTAATTTCAGATTTATGCAAAAAAAAGCGGGAGGAGGAAACGGTAATGTCTGCCAAAAACAAAGTAATTAGTGGGAGTTGAAATATGTCTAATGATTCTTGCAAGTACTAAAGAGGAATAAACTAGTCTCTTATTAAACTGGATATGGACTTTTAAAACACTGTAGTAGTTCTATTTTGTCTCTGAAAGCATGTGCACTTGCATATGGTGAATAAAAACCTCTTTATAAAGTAACATTGTTTATTCACAGTAATGTTACAGGCAACAGGTGTTTTTGTGATTTTTTTTTTTTTTTTTCTTTAAAGTAAGAAACCAAAGCTGACTCCACACTTCTAAAATAAAGGTTCAGATAATACTTGACAAAGCTTTTGCCTTTGCTTTAGGTCGTTCCTCTGCAGCAGAGCTGGGCCTTTCCTCTTCATGTGCTGTCCCTCGGTGCCCGGGCCTGACCCTGGAGATGTTCCTCTGCAGCATGTTCGTGCCCATCTTTGCTGCTTCTGATCTCCAAGAGGCATTGCCCACCTCCCTCTGCCACCTGAAATGCCATTTCAAGGCAGCAGGACTGTCAGGACTGCTAGCTGTGGCTTTCTTTTTAGAGTACGAAGAAGTAACTTTTTTATTACCTCTTCAAACAGGAAATAACAGTAGTCTCTGAAATATCTCACCCCATGAGAACTTGTTCAGAAGTGTGGGTTTTTTAAAGTTTGGGTTTTTTTAAGTGAGCCAGAGGCAAGAGAATGATGAAAAACTTCTTCCCATGTCTTCCCCTGCCCCTCACCTGACAAACTCAGGTGTGTAAAGAGCATCTCTAAATACCTGTTGGGAATTCAGCAGGGCGTGAGGTGACATTTTCAACACAAGTATGATGCCTGGTAGGACTGAGCAGCCTGAAACAATGTGTGCGGTGCTTTATAGCTGTGAGTTTTCTTGTTATTCTTCCTGGAGATGGGTTCTGAAGTCTCACATGCCATGCGTGCCTTTCTGCAGCTTCTCAGTTTGATGTCACCTGTGTGGTCACTGCATGCTACAATCAGGCTTTTTCTCAGTTTCCTGCAGGAGAGTGTCTTTGATTAGTCCTCCTCAGCATCTCTGAGGCACAGAAAATGTCATGGTAGCATAGGAACCCATGTGGATTTTAGAGCTTTTGGAGTCTCCACTTGCACAGAAGCTACTTGGCATCATCTGTAGCTTGCAGTTTCCATCTGCTCTCCCTACTGTGCATTGTGTTGGAATATTAGAGAAAGCAGGATGTTAGATCTGTGAAGAGATACCGAGAAAAACAAATATCAGAAAAACAAGCAAGCATAAATATCTAATTATGTGGGATATGGAGCAGCAGGGCATATAGAGAAGATATCCATGAAAGTGAGTAAGAAACAAATTGACTGTAAGTAGATTTATTTCAAGGGGATGATATGCATGAAGTGAAAAAATGCCATTGGTAATTTTTCATATAAGAATGTGAAGGAGGAAAATGTATGTACAATATCAAAACACAGTGCACTTGTGAATTTGACAGAACTGATACCAGGTCTTCATATACGAAGTGACAGCAAAAACCCTTTAGCTTGAAGAGGCCAAGCCTTCACTCAGTCACAATTAAAATAAATTATTGAGCTGATGGAAGCTTATTTCTCAACAAGAACACTAGGATATCCTGTATTTGGAAGGAGAGGAAAGCAGCGTAAATTCAATTCTGCGTATAAAAATTGTTACAAGGAGCTAGGTCTAATAGTGTATCATCTTTACCAGTGGTGAAAGCCATATGAAGGCAGATATACGATAATATGTGTTCCCACTATTTGTCATTTCAGGATTGGTAGAGACTAATTGAATTGATATTCAGCGTTCTTTTCTAATCCTTATCTATGTAACTGCCCTATATTTGAGTTATTACTTTATCTCTTAAGAATTGTAGGGCTTTAGAAGAATCCCCAGAAATATTGCTGAAGCGCCAAGAGATCAAGGACAAAATCAAATTCTTGCTTTCAAAAGCTCTAGGATTGTCGTAGGTGCTCAGAGAAGGTAATGCCAATGGATAGCATCGTTTTAAAAGAATAAGAAAAAAAGCTTGCTTGTTTTTAGATCATTTTGTAGTGGAGAAGTCATTTAATCTATACTTAAGCTGTGTTTCTCCACTATAAAATGAGTCTTCTTACTCATAAAATAAAATCTAGTAATGAGCGTGAGGCATCTGAGGATTAGTTTGTTAAAAGGTGAAGGTCTCTTTGAATGTGATTAATACTTTTAAGAACCATAATGTATTTGTATATAAGCCATGTAAGCAGCTAGGTGGCCATATAATTCATCAGGTATGGCAGGCTTTGCTATGCTAGAGCAGCTTGGTATAGATTTTTTTAGAGATATTAGATCATTCGTTTTACTTACTCTAAGGATATATGGTAAAATTTATCATAGACTTCCCATTTTTATTTTCTAAATCTTTCAGTATGATGATTGAATAACATTTAAGAGCTAACAATTGCAAGTCCTAGATATTGTTTGAATTGTAGAGGTATTTTGTATTGTCCTGATCAAAGTAACATGTCATCAATAGATTTACATAACACATAAATGTTATGTATGTTCAAGGAAGCCATTAGAATACAGCATTCATTTAGGAAATATTTGAGATAATAATGTATCATTCACTCATAGAAAAATTCAATATGGAGTTGAATTTCAATCAAGGCTGTGAAAATACTTTGATATCCTTTAGAAACAAGAAATTGTGCCATCTCTGATGTCTTTCAAGGTTGTGCATAGACAGGAAACAGCAAATTAACATAAAATTTCCATCTTTTTTCATGCTTAAATGAAGTAGATGTGAAGTGAGTTCATTCAACAAAGCACCAGTTTGGAGCTACTTTATAGAGCTTGCTTGAGACAATGTGCTCTTGCTAGTTCACTTTAAATATGGATTGTGGTAACTCCTGAAGATTTTTTTCACATTAAATTAGAACTAATTTTATTTTCTTACTTTTTACCTGGTTGACTAGAGAAATAAAATTTTTCTCGCTGTCTTCTGCCTTTCACAAAATATAGTTAATTAAGACATGCTATACTTTCTCCCCAGAGTCAAAGTATAATGTTCAGCTGGCCGACTTGCATGAATAATCCATCACTGTGAATCATTAATTTAGAAGACAAGCTATGGTAATTGATGTCTTTATGCAAGCTATGGAAATGCTTAGGGAAATCACTTATTTTTTTTTCTTGTTGGTACATTTTAAAATTTGTTCTAGAATATTTCTAGGCCTGAGTAGTGTTGCATTGTAGCCTCTGAGACCAGTTCACCTGAGATTAACTGGTGTTTTGGGAATGTGAGCTGTTTCTTCTTTTTGAGTAAAAAAGTGAATATTTGTGTTCTGAAAAACTGTTAAAATCATAAGGTGACCTTGGGCTCATCTTATGCGCATATACTGGATGAACCACTGTTTAAGTTTTGGAAGTTTCTAGTAAAAGGACTTGATGTAGTGATATTAGCAGAAGCCTTTATGTGATAAAAATGCCTTTCAAAAATCATGGTTATTATATCTGATAATGCAAACAGGGATTGCAAGCGCTAATACCTACTGTGTAAGTTGCAATTTAGACCTTCCTATATTCTGTTATGTTGGAAGTGGTTACCTGATGAGACGTTTCTCCATCAAACTAAGCATATCAAAGGCTGACGATATGTATATTTTGCTGGAAGATTTCCGCTTGAAGGTGATTTAAACGCAATTCATAAAGTCTGCTTATATATTGAATTATACCCTTACCATCATGTTTGTATGGCAAGAAGTGTTACTAATTTGTTTCCTTTGTTAGGACTCTCTTCACTTTCACTCATAATTGAAATATTAGGGTCTGCTAGTCTACAGCAATACATAGCAATTTACAATTATTTTGTCTGTCTTCAAAACAAGACAGATGCAGCTTGGTCAGTATTTGTGTGGGAACCAACAGCTTGGTGGTGTTTCGGTGGCAATCCAGATGTGGAATATCTATAACCTGTTACAAAGGAGTCAGGTTGCTGAGGTAAAAACACCAAGTGGCAATGGCTTTTGTATTATTGCAAATCAAGGTAGTTCCAGCGTGTTGGTTTTTTTTTTTCTTATGTTGCTGATTTCCTACATTTGAAAATGAAATGTCTATTCTGTCTCTAATTCTGTCTCTAAAATTCTTCCTATATCAGCAACCAAAGATGTTTGTCTTTCAACTTTGTATGTTATATTCCAGTTATGGAAAGGTTATGAACTCCTCCTCAAATAGACTTCACATTTTTTGTTAGAAAAACAATTTTATGAACTTATGAAAGGTTTTTAATGCATGTGTACAGATTTCATATATGCAAAATATGACAGAATTAAAGTATTTCAATTTATTTTAATGCATCTTGTACTAGAGGAACGTAGCACTGTGCTGTTTTCTGTTCCATAGAGGAAACTTCTTAAATATTTCTGATGTGTTCAATAACTGTCTAACTGTTCGGCAAAGTAAACCACTTCTACATGACATGTCTTTAACATGTCATGATTCTTAAAACAACTAGGCATGTGTTTGTTTTTGTTTTGTTTTTTAACCTGGAATATTTACCTCCCATTTAGGCACCAAAATAGAGGGTTTTAATCTCATGTGCTTGGCTGCTCCTGTTCGTTCTCAGCTGAGCCCTTTTACGTTATGCTCCTAGAAACCCAGCCCTGAATTTCGACATTATATATAGGAACAAAAAGAGAACATGTTCACAAGAAACTGGCGTTTGAGCTAAATTCAAATAGGCTTTGCCATTTTGGTTCAATTTCACGAGGTATGAGAAGTATCATATTGCTGATAGCTTCAGTTATTGAAAAATGGTGATCACAACTTTTATAAAGAGAGATAAACCGGGTTTATTAATGCTTTCTGTGGACATACGGTGATTCGGCCTTGGAAAATTAAATGGGTAATTGGGTTGTGTAATTAACTTTTTTCCCGCTATGGACTGAATGGCTAAACATGAAAAATGTTGAGTGGTTCCAAAATAGTTTTGTAATATTAGTTCAAGGCAAGGGAAAAAAATAATTTTTTCAGGCCTTTTAAATGAAAGCAAAGGTGCATAGTGAACAGAACTTGGTTCCTAATGGGGTTTGTATGCCAGCCATAAAACTCACAGAACAGCGACTACTTCCATGTTTCCATACCTGGTGCAGAAGAGAGATTTGAGCCTTAATTGCCTGATGGGCCAAGGAATTCCAAAATAATTGATCCAAAACAGATTTTGAGCTGGACCTTTCTTAGTTTTCCTATAACATTTGTTTCATTCTGTGTAGAACGTATGTTGGGAGCAGGTTAACGTGGTCTTTTTGTCTTGCTTTCCCTCATGCACCTCCCAGGCAACCTGTTCAAGAGCTTTGTTTTATTTACTGGCAAAATGCTTTTGTTCAAGTCCAGCCTTATTTTTTTTTACTACAATTTGAGACCCTTCTTGTCCCATCCGCTATGTGCGCAGAATCAGAATAGTATTTTAAATCTTTTTTTTTCTTCTTCTCCCTCAGTGATTGATATCAAAGAAACTGGAAGAAAATATTACCAAACTGGCAAAATTTGAGCTTTTAAATCCATGTTACTTTCATACTTGTCTGCCTCAACTGGCACTGTTGTTATTCAGATTAAGAAATAAGCACCTGCTTTAAATAATTCATAGCTGGACTCATGTCGCAGTCAAGCTTGGGAGAAAATAACTTTGATGTAGAAAATACTTTGTTTTTTTGAAAAGCACTGCTTTTATTTCACAGTAACCGGCTTGACCTCTTTGACAATTCATTAGCAATATCATAAACCAAATTCACTATCTGAGATGTCCACAGTTTCATCAGGACATTACAGGGAACCATTTCTAGTATGCATTCTTGAATAAAATAATCTCAGCAATTGTTAGAGGGAGAGATGAGCTGCCAGTGTCAAATAGCAGGTGAATATGGTTGTGGTTGCCTTCCTGAAACAATCCAGCAAAAATACAATGGTGAGACCTACAAAAATCTGAACAATCTGAGGACTTTGAGGTAGTTAGTGCTGTAATATCATGGTCTGACTCTTTGTATAAACAGGTTGAACTAGTAGAACCTTTAAAACAAGTACAAAGCAATATTTGTTTAATAAGGCCATGGTAAAGACTTTTTTTCCTAATGCAGGCTGAGGGAATGGGAGTGGAAGCAGTTTGAGGTTAGGGATCAGCTGTGCCCATTCAGGCTTGTAATTACAGCTGTGATAAGTCTATTTTCAAGTCTTGCTGTACCGAGAGTTTTCTTAATCCATTATTTTATTAGGCCTTTCATTGCCCCTCCTAGTACATGGTAACAATTCCTGAAACCCTGTGAATCATGGGAAAACAAATGTTAGGCTATTAATTTCTAGCTATATAGAGACGTAAAGTTTAAGTCTTACCTAGGCAAGAGTGTGGTCATATCTGACAACATTATATTTTGTAGCCATGGCAAGTGCATGAATATTACAACTACATATCCAGCAAAGACTGGACTATTTAAAGTCTAGCTTTTTAATTTAGCATTTGGGAAAAAGGTGTGAACTTTTAGTCTATTATTAATAAGCTTGGTTACTGTGGACTGTAGGAGCTAGGAAAGACATGTCCTGTTTGAGGTGTGATGTTTGCTGCAGTTGCTTTCCCTATATTTCGATGAAAAGAAGCACGCAGCTGATGTCTCACTGATTCCTGTGTGCTCTTTAAGCCCTGTGGAGATCCAGGCCATGGAGTGTTAAACAGGGTTGGACACTTGATACGGTGGAGCTATTTTCACCTGTTTGTGGGCAGTTTACTGCGTAATACAAATCTCTCAGTATTGCTCTTTGTGTATCTTCCACCTTGGATGACTTTGAATAAATAAGGAATAAACTTAAAAAGAACTTCAGGTACATAATTTCATATTTTATCTGCTGATGCGACAGAGGCGGCTGAGGTGTGCAGTCTGGTTCCCACAAGGTGTACAGCTGATCTCTGTGCGCTTCTTCAAGGGTTAACAGATTCCTTGTGTGATTAGACATGAGCTTTTGCCTGTTTACACTTTGGGAGGTATTTGATTCCAATAGAATAACTGTTCTGTGGTGAATAACTAAAAAAATGTGTATGCTTTGAGCAACGCTTTGCATACAGCTGCACCAACTCCAGGAGGTCCGTATGAGGCAACGCATTCTGGTTAATGGTTGGCTAATGAGTTTGCTGCTGAGATATATTGATTGAAAATTAAAATATCTGCTGTGGCTGTGTTAGTAGAACTGGTTGGTACAAACTGGGTCTAGATTCCTTATGTTGAGGTACAGCTGTCTACCCTGCCTACTTAACAATGTAATTTAGACATAATGATCAGAACCTGTGGAAAGCTTGAAAATTGGCATCTTGGATACAGGCGCAAAATTCAGGTTAGCTGGTTTAGTCTTCAACGCCACGCTCATTAAAAAGATTAACCTAATTTTTAATAAGAATGTGTATATTATCCACAGATGTGAAATATTAGACGCACATGAATCATAGCATATAATACAAGAAATGGGAGTAGTATTGCAGTCTCTCTAACAAAAGGTAGAATTAATATTAACTTACCGTAGGAAATCCTAGAGGGAACGCCTATGACTTGCTGGAAAGCAGGTAGTCTGCTTTTTGGGATGGGGAGACAATGAGCTTTCAATGCTCGTTTTTCACACTGAGTTTTGGAAATGACTTGATTACTTTCTGTAGGCTCTTGGAGTTTTTGAATTACAAAAACCCATTTAAAAAATCTTGAAAATTAAAAAAAAAAATCCACAAAAAAGCAACCAACCAAAACCCAAACACCCTGTGTAAATCGTACCATGGAGGTATTCGTGTAGCCACAGGGAGATCATATAGATGTGAGCCAGTGAACGACCGAAGTTGACTTCATGATTGCTCCTCTTCATGTGAATTGCTTTAGCATTTAGAATCGGATCTAACATGATACAAATTTCTCTGTGTGGGAGAATAAGCAAGATTAAGAGAAATTCAGCTCCCTGCATGTGTTGTTTAAAAGGCTCATCATCTCGAGGATACTTGCAACAGCAGCAGTTCCCATAAACACAAAGCAATGAGGCTTGAACAGTGATGGCAGAACCGCGCTCCGAGGCCAGATTCCACACAGCTTGAAAACTGGACTCTAAACTGAGCTGTTCTGTGTGTGGTGAGCCAAGAGGGATATATCAACAGCTACAGTTCTCCAAGGCCATGATAAACAAAGCTATTAGAGCGAAAATATGAATATTTTCTTTTTTTTATTTTCTTTCTTCAAGTAAAATGAGCCTTGTTTTTTTGCCTCTAACTGAAGAAACTGTATTTCTTAGGTTGCTGCGTATCTTCTGTTGTGGATACTTGCACAGCAGGGATTGTTTTATTCTGCTCTGCCTTTCTCTTTACGTTTCCAACTTTCCCATTTATCCCTTGAAACTCTTGCTGTTCCAGATATTCTCTCTGAACAATTTCAGTCACGCATGCAGGGCACTGAATTTGCTTCTTGTCTTCATACCCTGCCAGCTCACCCACTTTGAACAGGATGAGGCTACTACTGTTTCCTTATATTTTTTTTTTTCCTTGAGCTGGATGCTTAGGAAAAAGTGAGAGGGAGGAAGGAAATGAATGATGATGCAGAGAAAAAACTGAGGATTTTAGTGGCAGTTCTGTCCTCTATGCCACACTAGCTGTTTTTTCCTCCTTTGTGAGCTGATCAGTTGCTTGTATTGGTGTCTGTAATCAGGCAGATGCTCTGGGTGCTTTCTTCTTTTTTTTTTTTTTCTTTTTAAACATATTTGCAGAGCTACTCTCAAGTGGAAGCACTAGAAAATTGGAATTCTGGAGCTGAGAAATCATGGAGATAAGGGAAAAAAATGAAAATATTTGAAAATATATGAAAACTACTAGCAGAGCAGATGGCAGTGATGCTGAAGCCTAAGAGGCAGGAATGGGAATTGGCCTTAGGGCAGGAGGAAGAAGTTAGATTTTCTTCTGCACATGGTCTTTCTGTGCTTCTTACTCCTCTGGGAATATCAGTGATCAGCATGTATCACATCAAAAAGAAATTCTGATCATATGCCTTCTTTGGAGTTTTCCACTGCGTGAAATACAGAGTGAAAAATCCTGTTACTAGCTGAATTTTGCATCCAGATTATTCTGTAGTTTTTAGAAAAAAGTGTTTATTTTGTAGCAGATGTTATGGTGTTATCTTAGAGTAATATTTGAAATGGTGAAGCTTACATAGATGTGCCATATTTTTATCTCAGAGTTCCTGATTTCAATGAAATGGACTTTTTCACTGACTCCATTTTCACTGGTTCAACAGTAAGCACCCTCTGAGTGCCTCTTCTTTCTCATCCTTTTGTCTCTGAAATTTGTGTGCAGACCAGCTTTACCGGGTGTTCCCATTTTGACTTTTGCACCGGCTGTGCCTCTGGTCGGGCTCAGCACGCTTGCCCAAACAGAGCATTATAAATAACACTCCTTGTAACGATGAATTGCTGTTTGTAATTAATCAGAGGATAACATCTACTTTTAATGCTAGGGTAATTTTTTTTTAAGCAATCTGTATATCTTACGACTCTACTGTAAGAAACTAATTCTAAGTAGTGTTAATGGTATAATAACTCTTTTGGCAGTAGCAACGTTATCTAAATAGGAAAGGAGCTCAATGTTGGTGGCAGGTCTGAAGCCAATATTGTTTTTAGGAAAGCAAGCTGGTTTGTGTGTCATGCTTGCATTCAGTTTATCAAGTGATAGCCTCCTTTTCTGAAATTCTGATACATTTTAATTAACTTCATCTTCTTGACATGGTTATATCCTTCACCTGATCTTTTTTCTTCTGAAGTCCTTGTGAAGGAAGCTGAACGACGTGTTGAAAAATTAACTCCTGCTTTGAACTTTTGAAAGACTGTCTTACAGCTAATATAGACCTTGTTATTTAGTTATTTTGGGGTGATTTAAGGGTCATAATTCTTCATTGCATTTTGTTAAAGACATTTAAAAATTTTCATGAGTTTTTGAAATGCATTCAGCAAGTCTCCTCCAAAGAGACACAATTTTAAGGTACTTTTGATGCAATATTCTATATTCCTGTGAGTCAGCGAATAGGGAAGAGCTCCTGTTCTGATTTTGTTTATCCCTAATTAGTTGTGTCCTTCAGTCTTCCAAATTCTGGAGGTTTAAAATTGCCTGTGAGATGTTTTATTAATATAATGCCAGGCAAAGTATGTAGTTTAATGTAACATATCTCAAGTGACTTTATGGAGTTACAAGAAAAAGTGTATGGTGCTTGAAACATCGTGTTCCGAACTCACTTGCCGTAAATGCTTTCACAAAATGTATTATTAATATTTTTTGGTTCTGCTGAAACGGTGATATCATAATGCGTTACGGCAATGTCTGTGACATAAGTGACAGCTTTCAGCGCTTATAAAACTACGCTCCAGTACAGGGAGTAACGTCACCTTTAGACTTAAACTGCAATGATTGCATCTGGCAGTTGCATATGGTGAAACTTCGCTACTGCCCTTTTAATTAAATTATGGTTGGGAGCTCGCTTCTGGGAGCTTGCTCATCAGCTGAATTTCACAGTAAAATAACAGAAATGTGACTGTAAGTAAGGGAATGCACAGTGCACGCAAGAACAGGCAAGAAGTTGTTCTTGTATTTGAAAGAACTGATTGCAGAGTGCCATCACACTGCTTCTGGTAGAAAGTGGCTATTACAGAATCCGATCACAGCCTCTCCTTTCCCAAACAATCCTAAGGAAATCTGAGGGAGAGAAAATAATCTACTGTGTCATTTGGAGTATCTTCCTTAGATGGTTCCACTGTGAGTGAAGTACTACACGGGTCTTTTCATTCAAAATGAACCAAATCCGAAAGTGCAACTTGTTGGAATTGTTTCTGAAGAGCCTCGAAGACCCAAGCTCACCTCCAGTGTCTGGGCCTTGTCCCTCCTGCCATGGTAGAACCAAGTCAACATCTTCACCACGAGATCAATACGGCTGAGAGTGACCTCATTTGGAGAGGTGTACAGGACTGACAACTCTCACTAAAATAGAAAGATACGTAAAAAAAGCCATCAGTGCATGCTTGATTAAGCTGCTTTTGTAGAACTTGACAGGTAGACCCCTCCTTTTGATCTGTTGAAAGCAGATCCTACATAGTGTTTCAATCTCTAGCTTTGCCTTGAAACTCACCCCAGTTGGGCTTTATGTCTTTCTTAGAAGAGACATGTGCACACTTCCGATTCTGAACCTTAAGAAATCTCTAATACTTCAATTCTTACCCTTCACAGAGCTTGTTTGATTTGTGTTTTCTGATTCGTAGCTTTTACTTTGTGGGGCACATTGTAGCTGTCACAAATAAAAGCACTCTGCCAAAGGATTTATAAAAGTTTTTTCCTTCTAGACAGAAAAAATGAATAGAGAAATGGTATATGGGGCTTCACAATTACGGGCCTTATAGTAGTTTTTGAAATAAGACCACCTTTTCATAATTGTCTAGGCATGAATTGAGATGTTTGCTTTAGGCTATTCAAATTTAAGTATTTTGGACATGGCTTCTCAGCATCTCTTTTTATTTTTTAATTGGAGCTGAGGGATTATGCTTGAGGAAGCTCAATTAAGACAACTTTGGCTTGCATAATTGCCTCAGCAGGTTGGTGACTCAGTGCCAAGCTGCATGAAAGTTTAAAAACATTTGGGATTTAATGGTAGAAATTGTCAATATGAAAGTTTGCAGTGTACAATTTTCCTTTCAGGTTTTCTCGAAGCTGCTGCTGTTATGAGGTCATTTAGAAAACCAGAAATAAAGAATCCTGAGGGGCATGCCTTGCTGTGTGTTGGAGAGCAAGGTTTTAGTATGGTCCAAACACTTCTTACAGAAGGACTCTTCATTGTTTTAGTTCCTATATACTAGAGGTTTAAATACCTCAGTATTTGATATATTGTTACTGTGATACTTTCTAATGAAATTAACCTCAAGGTTTCCTGCTCCAGAAGGCAGTGACTCCATAATTGACAGATGATGATAAAATCCCATAACTTTATTGCTGATGTTTGTGCAGATTGAAATATAGATGTCATTGCACATCTCTGAAACAAACATATTCAAATGGGATTACCGATTCTAGATGTGCCTGTAGAATCTGTTTGACAAGGTCATATGCTCACATAAGCCAAGGATAAACATTTTTTGCAACACAGAAAATGTAAATATGTACCCTGATATGAAGGAGTTGACTTGCTGGTTAAATAGAATATGTGTCATAGCATTTGTGTGCCTGCTGGTACCAAGAGGTGTGTAAGATTTCATGTGACTGTCACCACTTCCAATAACCAAGCTACTTCTATTAACCAAGGTACTCTGTAGATACCTTCATGTGCTGCTTGTGCTGTCCCTGACAGCCCTAACTTAATTCATGGACATCTAGTTATTCTCCCATTTCCTTGTGTATATTCTTCTGGCCACAAGCAATAATACCTCATGAATTGTGTATCTGTTGCTCTGAGAACTGGTACTTTCTTTTACCTCCCATCACCTTCAGGCAGACTGTCCTGTGTCTCAGTTCCAGGTGTGTTTCCCAGTGGGTTGTCTAAGCAAACCCTTACACCACTTGGTAGGATGTAGATTTTTTGCTTGTTTGCACTCGTTATGTAAAAGAAATTATTTTTCAGGTTAAGCCAGCTCAGGTTCTACCTTGTTTCACATTGCAGTCTGTGTGCTGGAGGGAGAGTGCAGCTGAAGGACTGGCAGGAAAAGGATGATGAACGAAGTCAGCAATTGATGGAAGTGCCACATTACTTCTGTGGGATTTTCTATGGTTAAAACCACAATGTTCCAGGTGTGAGAGTACTTTGCATCTCCAGCTAGCATTGCTGGAGGAAATTTTTGCCCAATCTTTAAGTAAAAATCTGAAAGGTCGGATTATTGGACAAAGCTGAAAGGATTGAGAAAAACCTATTCTTAAATTGTTCTGCAGTACAAATGAATCGAGTGGATTTGTAAGAACCTTGATGTGTGGTAGCAGCCCCATTCCCCTGTTGTTGCAGGGCAGCGTGCCCGAGGCAAGCCTAAGGCAGCCCAAAGCTCAGCCCAGAGCTCAGCCCGGGAGTTTGAGCTCAGCCTTACACTGGTCCCTCCTCTGCACATCCCTGGGGTAGCCATGGCAACCGTGCCTGGTCCTGGGAACAGCTGATGGGCTTGCAAACTGCTCAGTGCATCTCCTCTGCTCAACTGCTCTTCACCGGTGGCTCTTTGGATTGATTTTCTAAATTATTATTACTAGTTATGTAGTCCCTCCCTCTTTGATATTGAGTTAGTTGATAAAATTGTCAACAAGAAATCCTCTAGAGTAAAGGTGCCTGTGGCAGTTGTCATATTTACGAACTGGAAAAGCAGTAGTGACTGAATTTCACCAAACTTGTCAATCCTTTTATAATTATCTGTCAAAACCGTGATACACCTGTGGTTGTGTTTGAGGGGAAGGAGGAGGCACCCAGCTCCTACCTAGAGCCCTCAGTAAATTCGTCTCTCGCTTTATAAAATTGTTCTGCCAGACTTCTGTCTGTTCCTGCAGATGTTCTTCTTGACAGGAGAGGATGTAATCAGTCCCGTTACCGTGCTTGTTTTTCTCCTGAAGTGTTTCTTTCCTACACTGATCAGAAGGAATCAGCAGTTCCTCTCGTTGGTGCTTCCCACACCTTTGGTGTTTAGTTTGCTTGTAGCCAAGCGTCATCTTTAATGCAACTAATCTTAGTTTAGTCTCTGTGTGCTGAGGAACTAAGGCGATATATCACGGTTTTATTTGGTAGGTTTTTAAAGCCATAAATGGGTTTCTTGATAAAACCCACAGTCTGTAAAGGTGTAAAAGACAAGGAAATTATAACCTGTTTTTTCAACCTGTCTGGCATGCACAAGGTACTGGAATTCAACCCTTAACTGCATTTTTGGCACCTTCCTACGTTGAGTCCAATTCTTGCTGTTCCAAAATTCGTGGTACTTCATGTCTGTGAACTCAGTTTGATTTTGTTGATACATCTCTCAAAATATCTTGGCTTACAGAGGATGCTTGCCCCTTTTGCATTTTTCTGAAAGCATATGTACCAAACCGAATAGTTCAGAGTTTGTGGGTGTGAGGGGGCGATGTTATTCTGCTTCCTCTTAGTCATTGCAGCCTTATGCTTGGGGAAAGGCAAGAGCTATAGTTAATCAGTCCTCTATTCGAGCCTATGAATGTTTTTCTTCAAACGTTACTAGAACTGGTGGGGTTTGTGCCTGTGTACAGGGGTGCATCTGTGCTGGCCACCGGCAAATGAGCAGAAACGCTGCCCTTAGCCCAGGCTGGTTGTGACCTGGTGTGGAAACGTGCCAGGCTGGACTTCAGGACTGGTGAAATCTGTACGGAAGGTTTCTGAAATTTCGAATGAAAAAGTTTCCTGGAAATTGAACTAGTCACGGCCTCAATGCAAGTACCTACTGCACAGCATATCTCTGGAATCTCTTTTTTTAAATTTTCAGTAAGGTGTGAGGGAAGTGACCAAAAAAAAAAATATCAGGGGAGTTCCTTTGCTCTAAATTGACTCCAAGAAACTCTTAAAACTTGTACAGAACAGTGTCCAGAGGCAGAAGAAGCCCCCAGGCATGTCTCTGTACCCAGAGTAGAAGCACCGGAAGAATCACACAGGAATGTCAAGCTGCGTGGAGCTGGTGTTCAAGTAAAGATGTATATGTACATTTGAGAAGCCAGTTACAGTGAAGTTGTTGTAGAAGTTGCCAAATAATACCTGTGCGGGTATAATTGTGCAATAAGGTCTCATGTAGAGGTTACAGATGTTTCTCAGGCTTTTTGAAGCAATATTGCATTGTTTAGTATTCTGTTGCTGGCTTTTTCCTGAGAGCAGTTGCAAGTAAGAATGAAACCAGTACTTGACAAGTGTCTTTAGCAAGCTATGATTTGCAATAGACAATTGTTTGTCAAGAAGAGGCTGTTGCAAGGAGAGTATTTGTCTGTTTGCACTGATTCTTTGATTGCCTGGGAGGAGAGAGTGGTGTTCATGCCTCAATTAAGATAAAATAGAACTTAGATTCTATCTGAGCTTGGCCCTTAAATAAAAAAAAAATAATATATTTGATCTTAACATCTTTGTGATTGAGGAGTGAAGGTAATTTTAACAGCTTTTTTTCATTCATATAGGTAGTCGATAAAAGCAAAATGCACACAGTAGCATTTAAAAAAATCAAGAACCATCAGTTTCAAACACTGTTCAATGTGGACTTTGACTCCTTTGCAGGTGATGCAGTATTATCTAACTAGATTGCACAGATGCAGAACAGCTACGACAGACTGTACTGCCAATCACTCTGAGGAAGAGTCTAAAAAGACCGACTTAAAGGTTTGATTATACTCAGGAGAATTGTTTAACTTCCTGGACATACATTACATAATGTTCAGCTTCATTTCCTTCACTTAGAGTACATTTGAATAGGGTACAGTCAGTTTTAAAAAATGCTCACTGTATTGCTGCAGAAACAAAACAGAGTGCCCTCGACTCTGGCTGAGAGATGCTGGGAACATGCTGCTCTCCAGGAAGCGCTCAGCTGTTTGTTGGATCGAGACCTGCTGCATGGGGAAGCATAAAACCAAAAGTAATATTGCCTAAAGTAAAGCAGAATCAGAGAAGCGGTAACTGTCAGGACTAGAATGATAATTAAGAGCTTGATTCCCAATTGTCAGCAGAATAGTGTATGCTTGTACCAGAAGTGCAAGAAGAATTGAACTGAAGAATTTACCCCCGACATCTCACATTAGACCATTTTCACGTTGGCTGGCAAGGCTTCGCCGAATGTCTGTTCTGGTTTAGAGTCTTCTCCCCACTTATCTCCCACATATATTTGGTTTGCTCTAAAACATCTTCCCTTGTGTTGTACTCTTCTCTGGACCTTGTGAGGGAGCCGTGTTTTCACCAGCATCTTCAGAGAGCGCTGCCAGCACAAGAGCTGGTCGCATCCTATGTGTGTACCGGGGTGCTCGTGCCCACCTCCTTGGCTCCTTTCTTTTTCCCTGGATGTGTATATGGGCAACTTCACTGTGAACTCTTATTAGAAAACCTCTCTAGGCTAAAAGTGTTGTGGAGGGGGGAAATCTAAACTGTTTGGCTTTCATTCCTACTGGGAACTTGAATTCTGCACAGCTGAACCTCTTGCATTGCCATCAATGGGATTGCAGCATGTATTTAAAAACAACATTTAGGTTCGGTACTTTGTCTTGTAAGAGCACTTCAGTATAAACTTTATTTGTCCTCATCTATGTACTTACTATATTTTTTTGTCCAACTAAATAATTGAAAATATTGTAACTTGATTGTAACTGTTGTAACTTTGTCAGGTCTCAAAGTGAGCTCAGTTATGGATACGGGGAAAAGCTTTGCAATCTGTATAATTCCATCTGCATTTTAGGGTAGGAGACTCCTACGTGGGCTCAGTCTATCACAGTGATGTGCTGAATGAAGCCTTGTATTTATGTAACATCCAAAGAGATGCATGCTCTGTTTTGTTTGTGGGTTTTAGTGTGTTGTTTTTTTTTTTTTAATAAATATAGAATACCCAGAATCATGAAAAAGACAAATCCAGTTATTTTCTGTAACAGAAACCTTAATATCCTTAAGTGAATATTTTTTCTTTTTTTTTAACCTGTCCATTTTTTAACTGCTCTGAAAAAAAAAAAAGCAGTTATTGTACAACTTTGTGGTTTGGTGATAATATTTAGAAAAAATTAAAAGATTCTCAGCCTTTATGAAATAAACAGCGATGGTCATGGCCCAGGCTGATGTGTTTTCTTTTGGGCAGCAGTGAAGTGCTGGAAGGGGTTATCAGTGTTCTAAAATATGTATTCATCAAGTAGTAAGCACAATGTGAAACTGGTGACTTAGGCTCATATAACATTGTGTTGTGTTCTTAAATAGAATAAGATATCGTGCTAAGAATCTCTCAAGGAGAGATCGATCAGGTAGTCCAGAGAGATGAAGTGATGCTGGCACAGAGGAGGGCTTGTTAGAAGCGGTGAAAGGGGTGTATTTCTGACATAAATGGGAGCAATAATCAGAAAGGAGAAACAAGGCTCTCCCTACCGTGTTGCCCTTTTCCCCTGAAGCACGTGTGATTGCTGCACCGGTTCATCTCTTTAATTTTTTCAGTGCAAAAATAAACAAAAGGCCGATCCCCAGGCAGGGGACAGGAAGAATCTTAACTAGTGACTGCATCGCTTGCTGCCAAGGCACGTATGTGTTGCTTTTATGTTTTCACAGCTATAAAATGGGAGTAATAATGCTTAAATTGTGTATCGTTCGGTGTTGTGCGAGTTAATTAGATAATGCTACGTAGTCCTTTGAAGAGAAATGTATAATATTAATGTCACGTAGAGCTTACTAAGGGTGTCAGGTGCACACAAACCCATGGTGTCTGCAGAGCTGGGAAGCACAAGGCAGGGACGCTTGGGCTGGGTGAATGCAAATTGACTTCAGCCGAGCAACAGAATAGCACATTCCCATAAATTTGTCCCGTGCTGACACAGCAACGTGTAAACACTTCTGGACTAAAGCTACTGCTTCAGGAAACTTTGCTTTGTGATGCGTTTTAAGTGGCCAAGAGGAGGAGCTGAAGTGCAGGCTCTGTTGGTTTGGCATTTCTGCCCCAGAACGCTTGGCAGGAGTGGGTGAGATGCCGAGGAAACGTGGAGTCCGAAGGAAAAGCGGAAGGATGGAGACCCACAAACGCTGCTCCAGGAGCTGGAATTTTAGCGTTGGTAGTTGTGTGATGAGCTAAACTGGGATCAAGTGAGACCCGTCGCTTCCTGAAGCGGTTTAGCAAAGCTTGGAGGACGGATTAGTCAAAAGCATTAGTGCTAACCCTTTTTTCTGCTTAGTTTACTGTCTTCTTTCCCCTGTTTGGATCTTAACTTTACCCTCTAAAGATCTCTGAGCAGCTGTTGTCCTTCAGCTAGCATAACGACCCGTCTTTTCACCATTGTTTACTAACAAAAGGGATTTCATTTGGTAACTAAGGCATGATTTATTTTTCTTTCAAAGAATTTTTGGCCGCTTGCCATGTGTTTTTGCAGCTGAGCAACATCATGGTACATTTCGTTTATCACCGGTGTTGGAAAGCTCTCTTACACTGCTTGAAATAGTTGTACCGTTTTGGGGCTTAGAGGGACTTAGATGAATAAGTTGCATCTTCCTGGAAGGTCAAATGAAAGAAAGGCGGATTTTTAAGTCTCCTTGGTGAAAAAGTTCAGAAACACACACCAGTTCCAGGTCAGCATTGCTTAACAACAAAAACAACCAAATTAAAAAGTAAAAGTAGGAAAGGCGTTGCTATGTCTTTGAGGTCTTTTTCCGTAGAAGCTGTGTTTTGTTAATCTGTTGCTGAAGGATTTCAGAAGCATAAAGTCACATAATGAAGTAGTTTCGGTTTGGGGTTTTTTTGAAAGCAGATCATTACTTCAGTTTGAACTGTGTATGTCTTACTTTCTCCTCCAAACAACTGAATTGTGCATTGAACTCCATAATTATTTTTTTCCACACAGATTTAAAACTAAAAGCTTACCAATCTTTTTTTTTTTCTCTTGAGTTGAATCTTTTATTACCTAAACAAAGTTAACTTATTTTCTCTAAAATTTATCTTGCAGATCTTAGAATCTCAAGACATGTATTTCCTTGGACTGTTGTCTTTGCTTGTTTTGCAAAGCAAAGCCACCAAGACAAATCTTCCTGATGAAACCATTGCTGAGCTTTCTGTGAATATTTACAATCAGCTGCGAGCTACGAGAGAAGATGAGAATATTCTTTTCTCTCCTCTGAGCCTTGCAATAGCCATGGGAATGGTAGAGCTTGGAGCCCACGGAACCACTCTGAAAGAAATTCGACATTCCATGGGTTTTGACAGCTTAAAAAATGGTAAGGCCTTTTAGTCACGTTATGTTGTGGAGCTTTTTGTCTTAAAGAAATAGGCGGTGGTGCCTGAACAATGCCAGAAGTGGCCTGGTCATGTCCCTGGGTTATGAACCAGGCGGCTGAAGCTGCGGTGGATTCTGCATAAGCTGAGAGTTGCCAGTGTACAGTCCTGGCTTGGACACCTCAGTCTTCAGCAATTGCAGTTAACTATTGATCTTGGATTCTTTCTGCAAAATAAAGCACGCCCCTTTGCCTCTAGAGTTATAATAAGATTTTTTAGAAACATCCTTTTTAGGGGTTATAATGAAACCTGAAAAGGAAAGTAGTAGTTTAGTGATATTCCTTATAAGAAAATATGAAAATCTTAGTAATTTAACTGAAAAAAATCTCCTACTTTGATACAACTTCTTTGCTTCTTGTAGGTAGCATCTGTAGGTTCTTTACGCTGATTCTATATCCCAAATGGTCTCTCTGCATTGCCTAATGTCACATACAGATATACAAGCTAATCTAGGTAGTAGAAGCATCTTGGCTGTTTCAGCACGATATGCCACATGTTTCCATCAGCCTTTGAGAAACAGGATTAATTTATTTTGCGGTGAACGATATTACCGGCCAGTCCCATCTGCAGCAGGGGATGAGCTAAAGTCGTGTGTGGATCAGCGCTGCGCTGGGGGGTGCGAGCAACTGGCATGTGACTGCACATGGAGGGGACAAGGACACGGCAAAAATTACTTTGAAGATGCAATTTCAATGAATTCTGATGTCCAAGTGATTGGTTTGAAACGTGTGATATTTCTTGTATAATGTACTGGACTTTAAGTCTTAAGCGAAAGGATCTTGGGGAAGAATTTGTGAGTACGGTGTTCAAAATGTGTTCAACGATGCCACTGCATGGATAACGCTCTGTGGAGACTACAGCACATCTGTAGTTCTGCAGTTTGTCTCTGAGACATTGATAAATTATCCCCTAGCTATAATTGAAGAAGTTATGCAGTTGACTTGAGCCGGGCCATTCACTGTTCCTGCATGTCAAGGCTGTTCAGTGAAATACTCCAATGCTTTCTTCTTGGAATGTATCATTGCATTCAATTTTTAAGTTGTTTTTAAAAATGAATTAGAAACTTCAGTTCCAGGTAGCCAATGCAATAGTACAAGCTTTCTATCTTATAAAACATCCTAATTCAGTCCTACTCAGGATTCCTTATCACTCAAGCAAATGATTCTGTACTACCCCATGCAGGATCCTGAGGAATTCTAAACCTGTTATTTTGCTGAGAGAGATCTATGGGCAGTCCTTGGCTTTAAAACTTGAAGTTCATTTTTCCTCAAACAACTGGCTTTTAGGATGTAACAAATTCTTTTTTGCCATTTGTGATGGCAAGACATGAAAGTGTGACTTAGAGTAATTTTTTGTAATTACTCTTCTGGTGTTGAAAGGGTTACCATGGATAGCTTTGTCTGTGATGGGATCCGAATGTCTTATTAATTACACTAATTATAGGTAGCAGAAAAAATAAGCTCTAAATAATATGTTCTGCCTTGTCGATTGTTCTTTCAGATCTGAAGGTGTGTGTAGGTTTAGAAACAAGTTTATTTAAAAAGCCTTTTTTTAATAAAATGTGTTTGTTAATTTCCAGCAGAAAAAAACATGGAATAAGTTTCTTTTCTGAAACACTGAATGTATTTGTCTTTCCTCAGGTGAAGAATTTACCTTCTTGAAGGAACTTTCTGATATGGCAACTCCTGAAGAAAGTCATTATGTTCTCAATATCGCTAATGCTCTCTATGTGCAGAACGGATTCCATATCAGTGACAAATTTCTGCAGTTGGTGAAAAAATACTTTAAAGCTGAAGTAGAGAATACAGATTTCAGCCAAAGTGCAGCTGTAGCTGCCCACATCAATAAGTGGGTGGAGAATCATACGAATAGTAAGTCCACGTGGTTCTTTTATATACCTCTTGCAGCTTCCAAAGTTATACGGTGGTTTTGAATTGTTGCCTTGGCTTTTATGTGTTCTGTGTGAGACTGAAGTATCTCCTTATTTGTAAGGAATCCTAATATCAGCTCTTTGTGAAATTATATTTTTTTTCCTGTGCAAGGATGATCTGTCTTAAGTAATACTAGCTATTGTTAATCATATAGTAGTATCTAAATATTTTTTCTTGTGTCTTATTATCTTAAAGTACTCGTAGCATTTGCCAAATGAGGATGCTTTAATGGTAGGCATTTTAGTAGTGTTATAAAACCGATTTTTGTATTAAATTACAAAAATTGAAAAGATAAGTACTATTGCTAGCTGTAGAAAAACTGCCTGTGAAGGGGTTATTGGCCTATGTTTCGGATGTGTGGAGTGTCTCTAGTTCTCTAAGGAACTCATAGTCACAAGGAACTGAGAAACAGAATACGAACAAATACAAAAGCTAATTTGGAACCACGGAATCTGACCCTGTAATGAGGAAACCTGATAGCATGCTGAGAGAGTCGTTGATTTCAGGAAAACTGTCAACAGAGTTTCACAACAAAAATTCGCAGCAGAGGAATAAGCGCAAAATTACAGATGTAAATATGCATATTCAGATCCACGTGATGTGCTTGTTTCGCCTGTGGAATCCCAAAGATGTGATATTTTTCTCAATACACTCAGAGCCTCAAGGTATGGGAGTGAAGTTAGTCCCCTGTTGTAGGGATCAAAGCAGAATCTCGTTCTAGTTCATCTGGCACGCTGGAGGCTGATGTTTTAAGAGCCATCCACCAGGGGTCTGGCTCCAACATCGCTTGGACCGTTGTAAATTTGAAGGTGTTGGAATCCTCTGCATGGAGTTAACATATCAACGCGTAGTCCGAGCGTTTAAAAACCCATAATGCTTTATGGAAATGTATAGCACCAAAGCAGAAAACCACCTTATAATGCTTTTATTCCATTTTGGAAATTACCTGTTTTTTCCAAGTGAAAATGACAGCTATCATATTCATAATAAATTCTGCCCTTTATCTCAAGCTACAGAAATAGAGGGGATTTAAGTGATGCAGCAGACTACAGAGTGTTTTCAGAGAAGGGAAAGGGTAATAAAACTCTTTCTTTTCGAAAGAACAGCAAGTTCTTCTGCTTAACACCTGCCACGTGCGCTGTCTGAGCTGGCGGCCGTTGCCTTGGCAGGAGCCGAGCTCTCTGAGCTGTAGGTTGCAACAGCACCGGTCCCTCAGCACTGGTCCCTCAGCCCTGTCTCCGACCACTGCACCTCGTCCTCTCCTGCCAGCTCGGAGAAGGAGGCTCATTTTCTCATTAGGAAAGGGGTACAAGGCAGGCAAGTTTCCACTTCCAGCTCGGAGCAGAAAACAACTGTCAATGATTTCTCCAACCAGAAAAATTCTGAACATTACACTAGTATATTAACAAGATGAGGCTGAAAATTATAGGGGAATATGACATACCAAATAAAAATGGAAAAACTGGAAGTGTATTCCTTCTGGATTTTTCCTTTTGTTCTTTTTTTTCCCTACTGCAGGGAGTGAGGATGGCAGGATCAGTTGCATCTCATTTCTAAGAATGTTCTAGATAAAATAAGTCCAAACAGTAACCTAAAAGGAATACTGCCATACGATAAACAATTTTTTCACCAGTTAGTAGATGTCATACGCTCTAGAAAGCAGAATTAATTTGTATTTTAAACCACGGATTAAGAAATAACAATCAGACTGAGGAATGTGTTTGCAGAGCAATGTCAGTTAAAAATAGAAGTAAGCAAGAGAGCTGTCTGAAGGAGGCTGTAATTCTTCAAGAATAGTGACAAATCTGGTCAGTGCAGCAAATTTAACAAACTTGAAATGATTTTGCTGCAAAGCAAGCCATTTAAGATGAGCTAAAGCAGGTAACAGACTGTTTTCTGATGGAAATGACTTATTGAGGAGTGGGCGCAAAGCAGCTGCCATGCTCAGCTGCCATACCTCCCATGAATAGAGCAGATGCTGGATGGTTTTTTCTCTTTTGCTTTTCAAGAGCTAATGTCAGTGCAACAAATGCTGTAAATTTTTGTGCATTTTTTGGTGTTTTGTTGTGTGTTTTTCTTTGGTTGGTTGGGGGGTTTTTTGTTAGTTTTTATTACTCCTTACTCTGAAGTTTTATTGATTAGAAACAGAATGGTTCCTTCAGTACCGGCCCAGGTGAAGTTCCAGTGGGTACACTTATACAATTTAAATTAAACACCCTTTTAAGTGCTTATTTGGATTGGAACCAAAGTTTGTAAAAGTTCTGATCTTAAGACCGTAATGCTGAACTCTTATTATAGCACCAGGGTAAACATTCCTTAGGTGACCCCTTTTCCGCTCGGTTTCATTGTGGGGTATATTGAAATAGCGATCAAGAAACACTTGACTAGCATGTACTTGATGGAAGGGTTTACGCACCTACACTGTGATTTAGGTTTACAAAACACTGGCAGTTTAATTCGAGATTTAATCAAACATCTGAATTGGAAATTACACGGTAGGACGGCTTTTTATTTTCTTGCATTTTTCAAGCTGTCTTAAGTTTTGATTTAACGCTCAATTTGACATGCAGACTGACAGTTGGTTTTCTTCTTAGGTATGATCAAAGATTTTGTGTCTTCAAGAGATTTTGGTGCTCTAACTCATTTGGCTCTCATCAACGCAATCTACTTTAAAGGCAGTTGGAAATCACAGTTCAGACCTGAAAATACAAGAACTTTCTCTTTCACTAAAGATGATGAAAGTGAAGTGCAGATTCCCATGATGTACCAGCAGGGAGAGTTTTACTATGGTGAGTTGGAGCTTTAGCAATTTAAAGCTGATAAGTCTTCCCTTAATAGGTTTGTTGCAGTAATACTCATTTGTATTGTCTGGTTTTTCACCTAGAATTTTAAACTATGAAGGGACTCTGTGTGTGCTTGTGTATTATAACTAAATAGCAACACGTATAACTCCTTTCTTGATGACTTTTTTAGGTACGTGTTTGGTGCCACATGGTGGATTTCAGAATGTTTATCCGTTTTATCGAACCTCTTTACAATGCTTGAGCTAGTCCTGCTTCTCACTGAAATATTTTTCTTGTGCTGTGCTAAATATTAAAACGAATGTTTGCTCTCACTGTTCTAATATCCTTAGGTAAAATAGGGGTTTTTTTGAACAGCAAAACTAATGATTGTTTTCATCTTAAGCTTGAAGTCCAAATGGGTTCTACAGTCTCTGGCATTGGCTGCGTTTCGTTCAGTCTCATCATTGACAAGTAGTCTTTTCTGAATAAAAAAAACCCTCTGCCCATTTCCATGAAAGTCTTGGCAGCTTTAACAACTTCTAGACTTCTCTCTAACCAATCAAAGTTGGGTAATATCAGAAGTATGATTATCTACAAACTGTGCGGTTGCATAAGCTTGTTTTTTTCTTAAGAAAGCAGATGTGAACCTTGAATTCTATGATGAAGAAACCAATATAAATTTTAGAACAGAATAAAGAGGGTCATTTTTGGTTCTGGTGTTTGGTAAACACTACCTAATATTAGCCTTCTGTTTTTTAACTTATCTCCAGTGAAGGCAAAAGAAAATACTTCTACTAGCCTTTTTCATTGTTTTTCTTTTGTAGGAGAGTTCAGTGATGGCTCCAATGAAGCAGGTGGTATCTATCAAGTTCTGGAAATACCATACGAGGGAGATGAGATGAGCATGATGATCGTTCTTTCCAGACAGGAAGTTCCACTGGTCACACTGGAACCACTGGTCAAAGCCTCCTTGATTAATGAATGGGCTAATTCTGTAAAGAAGCAGAAAGTGGAAGTGTATTTACCCAGGTGAGAATACGCTCCCATGCCAATAGAACGGGTAAGGCTGCATTCAAATTGATGGAGTGGCAGAGTAGGTAGAACTTGAACATCTTGATCAAGTCTGCAGTTGTGCAGCACCCACGGAATGGTTGGTTTGACAGGAAAGCCCAGGGGGTGCAGTGCGGAATGACGGTTGTTTGAGGAACAGATGAGCACTGCGTTTGCATCTCTTTCATGCGTAAGCTCCGGAAAGGAGAATTTCATCATCAGGAGTATATCCACCCTGCATGATGCTCGTAGTATTTGCAGAACTCATTAGGGATAAGTTCCATTTAGACGGGAACCATAGAAATATTGCAAGTCTGAATTAACGAAAGCTAAAATGTTTCATTTAGGTCCTAATTAGATTTCTGTGTGCTGCTAATTTGAAAAGTTCTAATGGTGTGTATCTGTGTAGATACAAATAGTTGAGTGTTGAGAGAGAATTCCAGTCAATTTGTGTCTTTTGTCTTGTTTTTTCCTTAGCTGTAATAAGTGCTGGTTTCTTTTTCCTTAGAGGAGCAATAGAATAACAAGATGTTACTACCAGAAGGGATGAAACTTCTGTCAGTTCATTTGTAGACATAAGTTGTGTGTGCACCGTGGCATATTTGCTCACATGTACCACTTCGTTATCTTTCTAGAATTCTGTTTCATCTATCTTCAAATATTTTCCATGCTTGCCCTGCACTTGACTTAGTAACAGAGTTGTTTACTACTACAAGTCACTAATAATGTATAGTTGAATCATGATGTCCTTCAAGTGATTCATAAGGATTTCGTTGAAGTGTTTGTGTAACAATACATCACAAATTGGACTGAATCTCCTCTACTTATTACACAGAATCACAGAATGTTAGGGATTGGAAGGGAGACAAAAAGTAAACCATAGCAGATCTTTTTAATTGTTAAAATAGTTGGTTGTTTTCAGGCAACTTGGAGATTTGAGTTTGCATTTTCACATGTAAAAGAGCAGAGCAAGAATCCTGCAGCTCGTCAGCTTCTTTTCCAAAGACGACTTTCACAAAGCTGACAGCAGCTGAGCCTGATAACACAAGGCTAGCCAGGCTAAATGCTGTTGAGATGGACTGGTGCTGTCGGTGTGCCCTGAGGCCAACTCGAGATGAAATTCCGCTTCTCTTTAAACCTGTTCTGCTTGGAGTCAGAGTGGCGAGGAAGCAGCAGCATTTTGGGCTTGTTTTTCACTGCCCCATAGTAAGATTCCCTTTCTTGAAGTGGCATTTCCTTTGAAGAAGCAGGGAGAGCAGCAGAGAGCTGCATTGCAGGTTGTATACAAACTGAAGCGACTGTACTCTATTCCTGTGATTTTGTTTGTTTTTCTCTTGGAGCTTCAAGCCCCAAGGGCTTTAGTATTAACAGTCTACCATGATGCAGGGGAGGGGCTGTTTCTCCTGCAGGCTTGTGCAAACCTTACCTAGATGTTCCTGAGAAGTAAAATATGAGGAGTCTTCCATCCCTTAAGCTTTCCTTTTAAAACTGGGGCATTTCACAGCCTGGGCATCAGGTGCTGAAGTTGGACATGTTTTTTTCCAAGGAATTTCTAGAGTGAGAAATGCACAAGGGAAATCTCTCTCTGTTGATAATACAGGGAATCTGTGAAAACTGCCTTCCAAATTTGACGCTTGGGTGTCTAAAGTTAAACACATGAATGGCATTGAAAACGTATTAATTGTGTTTATGACTTGAATGAAGATTATAGAGGTAGTTTGGGGTTTTGTTTGCTTTTTACTCAAAAGCAGAGACTCCCAGGTTCTCTGTTGCTGGGTTCTCAAACATGAGTTTGAGGCGTAGGTTTTGTGTGATCGTATAATGTTCTTATTTGTTCCATCCTCGGGCTAGTTGTCATGCCTGTCGCTCTTATCTGAGAACCTCAAAGAACTTGGTAAACATTTGTGAATTAAGGCCATACAAAAGCGAAACAGGTACAACCAGGTGCTGATTACTTGCAGTATTTTCAGATTATAAAAGATTACGACCACGAACTTGAAATTCCATACAGTAATACTGCAGTTTCCTTACTAAAAATTCCAAGGATTAATTGGCTGCTCCCAAGGTGTTGGATTTCCATTAAGGATTCAGAGGTGATCTGCAGGATTTTATCAATGCTCTAAATAAACACTTCATAAATATTTTATGCTCTGACTCAGAAAGGCGTGTTATGAAATGTGGCCTGCAGGCTCTGTCCACTGAGAAATTGAAAGCAGCAGTGGAATAAAATTAAATTTTTATATCCGGAGAGATGCTATCCAATTATAAAGTGAACATTTTTTAAACTTACACATTTGTAATAGGACCTGAATGAGTAGCCAAAGCAGAGTTAATCACAACTTTCCAATTTCTGTCTGCATTATCTGTGTGCAAATGAAATTGTGTATTATTCCTCTTAATAGCAAAGGAGAGATTTGTACAGAATTGTTAAATTATACTTTCTCATTTTCATTTTCAAATCATTGTTTCCAGCTTAACCCAGACTAAAGTGATCAACATTTTAATCCACTTTTTGCATAGGAGTGAAACAGACCATGAATCTAATTTACAAAGCTGCCTCTTTTACATAAATTATTTGAAGAGCGTGGGAGGAACTAGTACCTAATAACAGTGCTAGAGTCTGCAGATCTATTAAGGGTTGTTCCACTGTACCCGGTTATATGTATTAACCTTCTTGCTTTTTTGTACATTGAAAATATCTTTAAAATGCCTTAGATGGTGTGTTAAGTTTCTTTAACTGAAGGTTTTGTCTCTCAAGGGAAAAAAAACCCAACCAAACAAACCCAACTGACCAAACAAAACCCACAACAACAACAACAAGGCAGACATTCTCTCTTTAATTTTTTTAACATGTTCTTGAGTCCCCTTTTCATGACGAACAGGCCAGTGCTGATTGTTGTTGAGATACAGCCATGGAAGAGGCATCAAGCTGTCCCACTGACATACACGCTCAGCCAAGTTCTGCAGCCCATATTCAGCCCTGGACAGAAGGACCTTGCCGGAGAAAGAACCACAACCTGCAGTGCTTCACCTACTCTGGGCAGCTCTGTGGGCTTTTCGTTTGGTTTTAGCTGTTAATGATGTTTTGCTTGTTTGTTTTCAGGCTATTAAGTCATACAAGCTTGTTCTAGCACCTGAGAGCAACCCAGCTGAAATTCCAGCCGAAATGTTGGAATTGATATCAGCTGGCAGCTTTGTATTTCTGGGCTTCTTGCTCGGTTAAAATAGTGACTGAGATCCCGAGGGCCTTTACTCCAACCAAGAATATTGTTGATTTCAAGCAAGGGACCCATTTCTTTGCTTAATGTCCTGCAGAATGTCATGTATTAGAACCAATCTGAAACCCTGGAATTTCTTGCTTTTGCTCATTCAGAACTCTGAGTAATTTTTGAAATTATAGCCTTTGGGACGAGGCGCACTATGCCGTAGATCACTTCTGTTGTGTCACCAAAGAGAGCACCCAAATCCTTCGTGGTTCTGTGCATCCTGAGGATCTAAGGACCTCAGGAGAAATTCAGCTTTTCAGAAGGGTCACACAGCATCATACCAGGTGAACATATCTCTTGCAAGCCTGTAAAATAGGAGAAAGATGGCCTGATATGATATGTTGAAGTTAATGCTCTATCCAAAACCTAAAGGTTCAGATACATAACTAAGGAGACTGATTTAAATGCATCATTTTAATCTAATGCTCGTGCAAGTTTTAAATTTCATTCAAATGTTGTCGTTCTCTGCTAAACTCTCCAGAGAAGTGTTAGTTTCTCCATCTAATCCTGTTTCTTAGGCATCTCATTCAGTTCTTCATTTCATGTGGGAAAAGCGGTGGAAATATTTTTGTTCCACTGTTTGAACTGCATTTCATTTGTAGGAAGTAGAGAGACTTTACAAATAAACATTGCAAAAATAAGTGTAGAGCTGACTCACATCTTCAGTTCTTGACTTGAACCAACAGTTGACAGGCAGAGTCACTACCCGTTATTGGTGGGTTTCTGCTCAGTGTTTTAAGGAGGTCTGTAGAAGCTTTATCCATGGACATTTGTGTTGGTGAACCCTCTAGAACTGCTCAAGTACAGGAGCTTTTCTCTTGAATCAACAGACCGGTCTTTCTGTTCTGGTCCTATGGTGAAAATACCTCATGTTTTCTTCAGCATCTGAGATTTCTCAGGCTTCCCTTTGCGGTTTTTAATGTTCCCGGTTGCAACTATTCCATGGCTTCTGATACTGAAGTACTGAAATTGATTCTCATAGTATTTTTAGCAGAAGCAGCACCGAAAAGATTAGCGGGGGGAAAAAATACAACCATCTGGTTCATTATATGTGACAAACACTGCAAATAGTCAGGGTTAGGATTGTGCACCTCAATATTTCCCGATTCTGAAGGTAAAAGCAAACGCCTGGCTTGGGAAATGAGGTTGAACGTCTCTTCTGTGCTCCAGCTTGTCAGCTTTGATTGTGAATACCCACATCACTGACTATACGGAACGCAAAGAAATCCAAATATGACTGCAGACTAACTTGTACTGCATGTTTACATCGGTTTGCATAGCCTGAAATTATATTTCGAAGTCTAAAGCAACCCTATTATTTTTCAAAAGAGGCTAGTTCTGATGTCAGCTAAAATATTATTAATAATAGCTTATCTGTAATTCTTGCTGCTCTTCAGAGCATGTGGGAGATGCTATTTTGAGTAGTTTTCCCTCTATGGCAAAACTAAAAAGGGAGAAGGGAAGTAATTAGTTTTATTTTCATGAAGGGATAGTTTGATATTTATACAGCTGGTGTGATATTTTCCTTCTACTTCGTCGTAAAAAGCAAGAACTCTTATAGATATTGTAGAGACCTTCACTCATCCACAATGTTCAGCATTTGCCTTTCCAGAGGTTTGCATTTTCTTTTTTTCAGGTGCATATTCATCTGGGTCTTCATGGTTTTCTGTGAGGGTTGTTGTGTGTGTGTATATATATATATATATATTTCCCAAAAACATCTCCCAAGCCTCTTCCATGATTACTATGCAGAGCATCTTTTGTCGTGCTTGCTTTCTGGGTCACAATTCATTGCTTAGCAGATAAGTGTGTTTTCTGTCTACTGGTCCAGAGACTTAAACCCACATGATTTCCATTTATTTCTTATAGTGATTCTCTGCAGTTGGAAAAATGCTTTTTGCAGGCTTTTTTTTATTTGTGGCCTCAAACTTTGCTTTTCTTGCCTAGTGTCCTATCATAATCTTCACTAGTTTGACGTTGCTATTTAATAGCTAAATTATTTTGAAAGGTAGATACATTTAATACTAATGGTGGTGAAATAAGAGCCAAAAAAGGGGAAAATACACCATTCTGAAATTTTTATAAGAAGCGTTTTAACATTAATTTGCCTTTTCTGCATGCTTGTAAGGTAGGTGCAGTAGCACGTGTTTTTCAAAATGTTATAGTATAGTTTTAATATAGAAGGAAATGTTTCTGGATTTATTCAACGTACACAGACAGAACCTTTACTGTTTAGTTAACTCTGGCATCAGGAGTCAAGTCTTAATTCATCTTTCTTAGGGTTTTTACTCAAGGCTCGAGAGTAGATCTGGGCTTATGTTCCAAGTGGGTCAGGAAGGTAGTCTCTAGTTTTGGAGCCTGTAAACCAGTGGGAAATTTGAATAAATGAGCAACTTGCAGATTTGTCTCTCAGCTTAAAGCTAAAATTGTGCAGAAGGTTTTGGGAGCTCCTTTCCTGTAGGTTTTGAGCAGCCTGAGTGTCCACAGCTTTCTAAGAGGAAGGTGAGTGATGATTCCATACAGTTCCCTTTCCTACATTTCCTACATCGGCTGTTTTCAGGTCATCTCATTGATGTAACTACATCTCATTCATTAAGATAATGCCTTTTTTTTTAATTATTATTTTATACTGCCACACTGACTGGTGCAGAACATGCCAGAACACCGTAACCTTCCTCCAGTCCATAAGTCTTTGTTGGTCTCTTCTTCTTCTTTTAAGAGCAGCCAAAACAATAAAATTGCAAGAATCAGTTCTTGTGTTTTTATTCCAGGCATCCTGGAATTCATCTGGACTTGTGGTGCCACCAGTGATTTATCGATCCTGAATCATCTCCAGATCTTATTTTAACTTGCATAAAATTCTTCTCTGGGTAATGACTAATATCTGTTCCATCAGAGATTTTTGGCTTCTAATGGCATTTCTACATTCATTACGAATGTAGGTTGTGCAATGGATTTTTCACATTCTGTGTAATGTTGTGAGGAAGATCCACTTGGCTCTTAACCAGTTGTCTTTTGATATCCAGATTATTCTTTTCCAAGCTGCCAAGGCTTGTCCGTGCCAAAGTATCACACATCTCAGCTCTGCATTCAGTTCCCTGCTGGGAGTTCTGGCCCATACTTTCTTTTGAAAAGAACATGTTCCTCTGTTTAGTTGAGGAAGATTTGTCCTGAAAACGAATCCTTACAAGAAATCTCACAGAAACATGTTGTATTTGATTTTAGCACAGGTGAGACCTTTCAGTAAGGGCTGCAGAGTCATTGCAGAGTTGTTTCTGACTGAATAGTTTGCTGGAGACACTGAAACAACATCTTCTAGACTATATATTTAGTATTGTACAGTTATAACCAGTCACTGTTAGCATCATTTAAATCACTGATAATTTGCTTATTCTACAGAGAACCCATAACTCACGTGTAACAAACAATTTTAATTAGTCTCTTGTGTTCATCTGTAGACTTCTGGTATTTTCTGGTTGGGGCTGCTATTCCTGTTATTATTCTGACATATTTTTTTGTTTCTTCAGCTGTCCAGTCTGTTTCTCGCCATACATCAAGTCTTTTTTGTCTTATTGACACCAGGCATAACTTTTAAAACAGTTGAAAATAAGTTTTTGTGAATGGAACAAGCTTTTGTCCAAAATCTTGTCCTCAGGATTAATCTCAGTTTGTCATTCCAGCACAGTAACGCAGCCTCGAACGTGGCTTTGCAATCTAACCCTGTAATCCTGCCAGCTTGGACTCACATGTGCATTTGTGCTAACAACTATTTGTTTTCCCTGTTCTTTACTCACAATCAAACCCAATTAAAATTTTGCCACCGGAGTAATTAGAAGCTGAGTCAGAAATGCTTTATGTTCGTGTTCATAACTGCTGGGCTTTGCTTATACTGTCTAAATAAAAACATAGTATCTTCCTTACCTTCGTACTCCTTTGTCAACAACTGCCTATGAAGTTACTGCTGTTCTTGGCCTTATTTGATATTCTATTCTAGTATGTGTTCAATTAAATTCAGTTTTTTACAGTAAACCTTTTTTATAAAAAGTAACCATTTACATTAGCTACTGCATAATTTTTCACTGAGGTTTTATGGTCAGGGACTGTAACATACCATTAACATCTTTTTGATTGCTTCTGCGTTAGAGAAAAAAATCCAGCTGTGAGAATAATTTGTTTGTAAGCACTTTTGTAGAAGGTGTCACTATATTATACTACTAGTACCAAATCTCCTGCTTTACATTACTTACCTCGGTGTTTCGTTTGTCATTACCTAGACATTTTAACCTTCTATTAACGATAAGTACTGCTTACATCTGAGTTTTTTGTGATTTTCTGTTCCCCAGGTTCACAGTAGAACAGGAAATTGATCTCAAAGACGTCTGGAGAGGTCTCGGAATTACGGAGCTTTTCAGCAGCAGCGCCGACCTCACTGCCATGTCTGGTAAGAGCTTCTCGTTTTGTCTCTCGAGGTATATGGGGAAGCACTAAAATCACCTAAAGATAACTGATAAGCTCCTCAAAGTGGTTTTATGGAGAGAAGGAAAAAAAAAAACAAAAGACACCAACACCTGCTTGCAATTTTTTCATCCGTTGGGGTTTTTGCGTAGTGTCGGAGTGTGGTCACCGTTGGAACACTTGGGGCAGGGGAGGAATCCATCAGGGGGTGTGTGTGCCATGAGGGATTTTTGACCTGGGGAAGTATTTCAGAACTGGATCTCATTAGAAATGTAGAGAAAACGTAATACGATGCAGGAGGCAGATCCACTTTGGAGCAATACGTGGTTTCATTGCCTCAATGGCAAATGCAATGCGCCCCACGAGGGGGTTGTTGTCATCTTTCATCTCCAGAGGCTGTTTGTTCACAGTGCTAAGAGCAGTAAGCTGTTGTAGAATTAATCGTCTCCCCAGATACCTGCTGGATAGAAGCAGCACATGGAAGAAAGAATTCCGAGATAAAAGCAATTTAGTCGAATATGCTGCTTGCCTATTTCAATATGTTGTCAACACTTTATTTTCAGAAGTTGAAACATCTGATACATTTAGAAATTCAGGTGGAAATGAGATAGTCACGGTTTTAATACCTCCTAAAAGGTATTGTGAAGTGGCACAAAAGGTAGTTGAGTTATCATGTAGCATGGAGGGGGTTGGTCTCTTCTCCCAAGTAGTGAGTGATAGGACAAGAGGAAACGGCCTCAAGTTGCACCAGAGGAGGTTTAGATTGGATATTAGGAAAAAATTCTTCCTGGAAGGGGTTGTCAGGCACTGGAACAGGCTGCCCAGGGCAGTGGTGGAGTCACCATCCCTGGAGGGGTTTAAAAGGCGTTTAGACGAGGTTCTTAGGGACATGGTTTAGTGCTAGAGTTAGGTTATGGTTGGACTCGATGATCCTAAGGGTCTCTTCCAACCGAAATGATTTGATGATTCCATTCTGTGATTCTGTCTTTGAGAAGTTTTGTTGCATTTTCATGTCACAAAAGTAGCCACGCAAGCAGCCTGTCTGTCTAGATCTGAGTTTTGGCAAAGCCAGTTGCTTTCTATGCAGAAGCACGTGTCAGTGTGAGATTGCTGTCGTTGTTCTTGCAATTTATGGTTATTTACCGCTCCCTGGGTGCATTTCTGCTCTGTAGGTTACTGCCTAATCAGCCAGATAGATCCTTCGCTGGTGGGAAATAACTGTTGTTAATTGTGTCTGGAAGCAATTGCACCTGTGTGGCTTATTTGAAATAGTGACAATGAAGGCAAACTTCTCCTAAAATTCACAGCAGAAATGTTTGCAATTTCCATCTCCTTTTCACTGTTGCTAAGTTTGAAATATTGCTTATAGCATATCACATAGCTTATTCAATTGTTTTACCACTTTCACTTTTCCAGTGAAATTGTGGGAAAAGCTGAAGTTAGCTAATGGGCAAAGAATTTGAAAAAATGGAAAAGCCTCCTTTAAAAAAAATACAACTTTTCTAAAGAAAAACACTCTCAGTTTCTCTGTTGCCCCGAAGTAAGCTTTCCAATTACTTCTGGTCTATATATATATAAAAATATTTACTTGGTGAAAAGTACTAAGGAGAATGGAAGATACACAGGGGAGATTGAACCACAAAGACAGTGTTTGGCTCTTATTTAATTGCATGGAAAATTCACCTATATATCTGGGGCTAATTCTGTAGTTGAGAGGGTAGCAGGAAGATTGGAATGTGCTCACGTTTTAATCCATGTGACTAATGACTTGTTTAAAGTTTTAGATTTTTGGCAATTGTACTGTGCAAAATCAAAATACCATGTTTTGCGTGACTGAATTAACTCCTCTGCTATTTAAAGATTAATTTGTTTGTTAAGTAATGTAGAGCGGAGCACAGAGAGAATTCACGAGTTTTGCTGTAACATTCTTTTTTCACTTAAAAGGGCGCATGCTACCAGGTGATGAAAAGGTCATTCGTAAGTTAAGAATAAGAAAATGTATTTGAAGTAACGTCTTTAACGCAAACCCTGCTGTTGCTGCTAGGGAGATGAAATTTTAAGTAATTAAAATACAGAATATGTTTCCTATTTCCAATTTTCACAGTGTAAAATAGAGGTGGGGAGGAGGAAACAAAAGGGTGAAGAAAAATGTTGAAATCTTGCTTTTGCAAATACCTGAACATTATGTCAGCTAACAGGGAAACCAAAGCCCAAAGTTTACATGTCGGCCCTCTGGGAAATTTGGCACTTGATGAAAGCTTAAATGCAGATATTTGAACAAAAAGTTTGTCTGGACACTTAAATCATCGAAGAAATCGGAGGAGATTTTTGAGAAATTCTGTTCCTTTTAAAAATACTCTCCTCCTCCTCCTCCTCTCCTGTTGCTCTTGCTTTTGGATGATTGTCAAGGAAAGCCTTCTGCAATTTCAGCAGTAGCCCTAAGCCTGTAATCAGATCCAGGCACAGATTGCTGAGTTCAGTGGAATTCTAGGTGGGTTTAGTGAATATAAATCAAATTGCAGGATTACAGACTTACTTTTCAATATTTAGAATTTTTGCTTTTTGCACTCAATCTCAAAAATGGAAAATAGACAAATCAGCTTCACTTTCTGGGATGTCTGGATTTTGAGCAAGCAAAGAGAAAGTATTAATCCAGATGCACTTTTTAAACGGTATGCCCTCGCAGAAATTAAATTCTTTGTCCATTAGCGCAGGTAAGTAGGAGGGCATTATTTGGCTGTCTAGTTGTGTTTATTCTGACTCTCAGCCAAAAAACTTTGCCAGCTTTGACTTGCATCTCTGATTCCATCAGGTGTTCAAAATAACCTTGAAACAACTTCTGGTATTTGAGATTTTATCATTTACACAGCACATAAACTTGCTACTTGAGTATTTTAACACCACTTAGGACTTACTCTTGAACTGATTTCAATACTAAAATTCCCCTTCCCTTTCAAATGATTATAATATTTCTTACTGTTGTATAATACCTTAAATGGCAACTGCTTTTATCCTCAAGGTGACCTGCATTTCAGTAAGCAGAGAAGTAATCTTAATGACTTACTTTTACAATATAAAGTAGTTAGAAGAGCACCAGTCCAGTAAATCGTTCTTCAGAGTCTTGACTGAGGTAGGTATAATTTTTCTGGGACAACCTAAGCTAGAAAAGCTAATAAACCTACATGCTTTTTTAAAATAAGATTTGCAGAGCAACCAGTTGGCAGCTCTGAGTAGGAGTTTGCAAGCATATGGAGTGTAATGACAAACGAAATGTGATGCTAACGGAGTCATGAACATTAGAAGTAAGTCTCAAATTACTCCCACACATTAATGGGTATCTCGGCCAGCGTCCTGCAGAAAGCTTCAACTTTGATACTAAATCTCTACGGGACTTTTCGGAGATGCTAACAATGAAATCGTGTTGGTTCTTACAAAAATCCAGATTCAAATAAGCCACTAGAGAAAAATGACTTGATAATAGATACACAGGTAAGCCCCAACTTATCCGCAGTGAAAGCCATAAAGGCAACGTGTATCATAATGGCAAGATGCGCATGATATTGATGTATTGCAGTCAGTGATTTGACAATCGCAAAAGAGAGCAAAGAGAAGAATGCCTGAGCACTAATATGATTCCATAGGAAAACAGATGTATTCACTTCAGAGAGATGGATGAGAGCGGTGTGATAATGGAATATAAAGAGAAGAATCTAGAGAAAGTAAATTGGGATGTGGAATTGCTCTTTTCAATATCCAAGGACAAAGATACCCAATGAAGTGAAAAGCAACAAGCTGAAACCAAATAGAAAGCACTTCTCTTATGGAAGACTTAACCACAGAGATCTTTGGGTGTTCTTTGAGGTCATGAGATTGGTAGGATTAAAAAGAAATGGCTTCAGAGCAATCAAAACTATCTATACTGCATTGAATAAAGGTGTTCTGTGGATTAGAGACTTTGTTTAAGGTACAAGGCACATGGTAAGTGAGAGGATATTTCCCTTATGCTGTTGTTTTCATCTGTAAGGCTTCTTGTATCTTGTTCCGAAGCAACAACTGGAGCAATGTGCCAGACTACTTGGACTTACTGGTCTTATCTGCAGTGGCACTTCTTGTATTCCTGTCAACTTAACAAAATATTGCCTTTTTTTTTTTTTAATGCTCGGATCCTGAATACATTTACAAGTAGGCCCACTATTATACCTGATGGTAAATACTCATGCTGTCTGAATTAGGGTCTATAAGGTCATCAGATGGAGACCGATCTTCTAAGGTGCTAAGTGTTCTGACCAGAAATATATCTTGGAGTACCATGAGCACCACCACACCGTGCCAAATAAAACGTTCAGGATGAAAATACGGAGTATTGAGGTATTGGTAGAGCTCAAACGCTGTAAATCTAGTATGTTTTACTCCGCAGAATCCCAAAGGGAATGATTTGGGGCTGTTGTTGGTGAGATTCCAGTTCAGCAGCTGAACTAGGAGGTTTAGGCCGGTTCTGAGTGTACGTAGCAGGAATGATCTGCTGGGGAGAGACATTTTCAACTCTTCTAATGTGGTTTTACATTGCGTTAGTATTAGAACTAGCGGCTATCGTTGTGACAGCCCAAATAAACAGGTAACAATGAGATGAAGAGTCCCAAGCTTTCCCTCCTCAGTCAGCCTTCAGCTGGAGTTTTGCTGTTGAACTTTTTTTGAAGGCTCAGAAATGCAAAATGCTACAGCTGTCTCGCTTTGGGTGGTTAGATGGGATTTTTATGGCCGTCGAGAAAGCTTTTATTCCCTGCTTAACTGCCAGTTGTGCTCTGTCATTACTGTGGATTTTATGCAAGTGCAATAAATGTGTATCTGATCTTTATTATGTCTTACTGATGAAACTTACAGATTATGTCTTACTTCCTGCAAGGTGCGGAGTATTCCAAGAGGTCTGATTATTTAGCCGCTAAAGAAAAGTAATGAAACATCCGCTGGCTTAAGCAGGAGTAGGCTTGGACTGAAATTAAAATACTGACAAAGAAGGATGGCAAACAAACAAGACTGAAAAAACCTAGTTTCCTGGTGGTTTTGCAATGAATATTTATCTTCAGCTTATTTTAAATCTAATGACAAGAAGAAAGAAAATACCTGGTTTTCCTGGAGGAAGTCTATATTGCACATAATGCAGAAATAGAATTCTTTATTTGCCATATCATGTCATAGTCTTTTTTCTCCATAGTTGCATTTAAAAATCTTATTCAAGCATTGCGGTTTACTCTGGTGTACTGGTGCTCTAGGCAGTACCAAGCTATTTTAATATCCATCGTGTAGGAGAGCACTACAAATTTAAGCGAGGTAAATGGTGCTATTAAAGGTATTGGCAGAAGATGTTTTAATGCAAGTCCTGTGCACAAAGCTCCCATCCTTCCCTGCTTGGTACAGAAGGTAGATAATAGTGTTGGGGGTTTTTACAGCATTTGCTTTGTTTTTTTTAAATACTTCAATCTTACTGTTGAGCCACTTGAAATATGTTTCCTTTTCCTCTCCAGATAACAAAGAACTTTACCTTGCAAAGGCATTTCACAAGGCATTTCTAGAAGTTAATGAGGAAGGATCAGAAGCTGCTGCCGCCTCAGGTATGTGGCTGAAAAGCAGAACTAAATCAAATGTCTGGTTAATTCTGTGTTAATGAATTTTTTAAAACTGACTTGCTGTACAGCTAGAAAGCTAAATGGCAGGTAGTCTGAAGATGTAGTGTAGCAGGTATACCGCTTTTCAGAAGAGAATTTTGGAAATTGAAAGTGTTAGTATTTTTTTAACATGGTGTGTTTCACAAAGAATTTTGAGCATTTTGTGGAAAACCTATTTTGCTTCTGTTTGTCAGGAGGGTGCAGGCTGCAGTTTGTATTTTTGTTATGGAACTACAGCATTTGTGATTTTTTTGATCTGCTAATTGAGAGAGATGGTCAAAGGCATTTGATCCAGAATAGTTAGGAGGAGCAGAGCGTTGTAATAATTGCGTTTTAATAAGCTTGTAGACAGAGGTGAAAGATGGGAAGTGCTGATGGAAACATGCAGCTGGCCCTTATTAATGCTTAGAGACCAGGTGGTTGGTTTATCAGGTTATCACATGCTTTTCCTGAAAATTCAGTATATTAGTTGCCAGTATGTATCATGAAGTGATTTCTAATTGCCTCTACTTGTACAGCCTTTGAGGAAAGGAAGAATGTCCTCCCTGGTCATGAATATCAGTAACCTTAAACGGACAGAGATTACTGGCATGCATGAATCGCTATTAACAGTGCAGTGAAAGTGTAAAAGTAAATGAAACACTGGGAAATAATAATAATATCCTGGAGAAATCTACACATCTTCAACTAAAAATAACAAAAGGTCAAATTCTGCCGGATTCCCAGTTAATTTTACTTTTCAGCCTCTGCATTATTTAAAGACTCAAGCTAAAAGCTGCAAGATCAGCCCGTTTAGTTGTCTCATATCCCATAGTTATTAAGGGTTATCTTTTGCTATCAACTGCAGGCTCGGAGCTGTTTAAAACAGGTCAGCAGTGCTATCTAATGTAACGCATTTTCTTTTTACGAGTGAGCGGGAGTCATAACTCCTCTTCAGGTTCTGGGTCTTATAATTTGTGAGCCGCTCACTCAACCTGGGAAATTGTGCCGTTCTCCCTTGTTAATCACACTTAAAGCATAAATAGGTGTGTAATTACTCTGTAGGTCTCTTTCATTTGTTTTTTTTTCCTTTTTTGTGCTATTTCTTGGTGACACTTAGTTCTGAGGGTGACTTGAGTGTCTGCTCAGGAGCTTCCCAAGAAACCTCTCATGAAGAGCAGGAGGAGAACGTGCAATGATATTTAACAAGTTGTCTGTGTTCTTTTTCCTCTAGGAATGATCGCCATTAGCAGAATGGCAGTGCTGTATCCCCAGGTTATAGTTGATCATCCCTTTTTCTTTTTGGTCAGAAACAGAAGAACAGGTGAGAATATTGCAGACTCTTCCACATTTTTCACAGTACATCATCAAGTATACAAAAGAAAATTGCACATTTTGAGCAGTGAACCGGCCTTGTATTATGAATTTTCTTTAATTAGTCTTAAAATACCTAATATCAAAAGACTGACCTTTTCTTTGTGCCTGTAATGTTACTCCAAGTAAGACACCAAAATCTGACATAATCCTGGAAAATATGCACAATTATGTGATTAAAAACCCCAGGGAAGGAAAACTCACCATTTTTCTTCAGAGAACACAGTGTTACTGCCCTGTGTATCCATAATGATTGTATTCTGTAAGAGCTTGGCTCTACTAAGACCAGTGAGATATGTTCCCCGTACCAAATGATTTGCATAATGGACAGATATTACGGCTATGAATAATTCCGTTGTGCTCTTGAAGTGTTCTGCGGCAGACAAGGGATGAGAACAGCACTCACTAGCAAAATGGGCGATGATTAAGCAATTCCTTAGTTTCATATTTGTAATTTGTCTTAATGATGTGGATGTGACCGGGTGGCAAAACATTATGATGCACACGGAATAACGTGGGTCTGTGTGCTGAGGTATTTTGCATGTTCTACAAGCAAACTCTGGTAGGTTCAGTTTGGGGTTTTTTGGTGTATTTGAGACCCACATCGTAGGTATCAATATTTATTAAACCATTTCTCTTGCAGTAATGCTCCCAGTCTGGCCAGGTAGGGTCACTTGTGTGCAAAGCACAATACCAAGTCCTGGGGTTTCTTTTTGACCAAAACTAACTTGAGTATCCTTGCTCTTGTAGACAATTAGGTAAAAATGTGTCTGGAGGAGGGCATCTGTCCTTTTCCTTATTCAATATACAAAAATCTCCCTCAAAATAAAAGTTTAAGTCAAAACAGAGTAGAGCTTGGCAGCCTTTGGACAGTTCTTAACGTTGCATAGGCCTTGGTTTGGCATGCAGAAAGAGGAGTCACCAACAACTCTAGTTAAAGCCCAAAAGCTCGTTACTAATCTAGAAATCTAAGGTTAGAAATATTTTGAAAAAAATCTGCGATGGGTAACCTTATTCCCAAACGTACCCTAAGCGCTCCTGATTGATTGCTGAGTATGTAATAAATGGGAAAGGTGCCAATGGTGCTGAAATAGCGTAGGGCAGCAGTATTCATGTAGGGAGTTCCTGCTTGTGGGTTGCATCCTCTGATGTGGAGTAAATCTGTGAACTCAAAGGATCTATGTATTAATAATCATTAACTGATTGGTGTGGCTGCTTCTGGAGCTTGTGTTTAATTCTATGAGGAGCATTGTCCAGCAGCTCAGGCGTGTCAGAGGTGCTCAGGAAGGTGACTCTGAGGTGTTGATGCTCCAGTTAAGGTTGGCGGTCACTTTTGGAGCCCCCCAGCTTAGGAACTGGTCCTGTGTCAGAACCACAGTGGTTTCACGGGCCTGCATCAGAACCACTGCAGGGAAAGTGAACCTTTGTGTAGATTTCTGGTGTGTTTTCAATTGAACCTTCAAAATAAGCGAAAGGGCACTGAAATGCAGAGGATTTCACTGTTCTCTGTGCTGTATCGGTTCAGAATACAAAGAGATTCTTTTCTCTAGGGCTGCTCATCCACTGCCTTCCATGGCTACCAGGTTCTCTGAGACATAGATTCCTGTAAAAATTGCGCACCATGTGCTCTAGAACTTATTATCAGCATTTGTCATCGTATAACCTCAACTTTTCCTTTCTGTTCTGACTTTTCCTTCCCTTTCTCCCTTCCTGCTTTTCCCACAGGGACCGTGTTGTTCATGGGAAGGGTCATGCACCCTGAAGCGATGAATTCGAGTGGCCATGACTTTGAAGAGCTTTAACTGCCACCAGCTACCAAAAAGAGGAGATAAGCACATAAAGTTTGAAGTTAATATATTTAAGGTTTCCTGTGTTTTCCCCCAAGATATTGTTTAAATTGCTTTCAGATCTAACTGTGTGCAAGTCAGTTTCCAGAGGAAAGCTTTACAGTATTAAAATAATGGTTCCATTTCTGTCATTGTGATTGCAGTGTCCTTAAAATAAAATTGTGTACACGTCAACAACTGTTTCTTGTTCTAGTGAATTGTAAAGCAAAAAACCTTGCAAATCCATTATTCGTCATCTTTTTGTTTTACAGTCCAAAGACTGACTTGATCAATGAGACAGGAGCAGAATGTGTGCAGCTCTGAATAATGCAAATGGCAAACCTTGATGATAATTTATAGAGTTGAAGAGCTACATCTGGAAAATGTGATCTCTTCCTGTTCCTGTAAAAGTAGTAAACGGCCTGCGATACACTGTTTCATCAAAGTTAATGGAACAAATTAAGCCTCGTGGATTTTATTCTATCAGACGACTGTGGCAGACTTTGTGTGAACTCTCCCCTGTGTGATTCTAAGATGTTGCTTTTATGGATGCTCCTGCATGCGACTCTGCACTTCACCTTCCGTAACTGTTGATGCCAATAAAATTTGATCGCATGAATATTTGAGAATGGTCAGTGTAGAATAGCTATGTATGTGACTGCAGTAAAATAGTCAAATAGTAAAGTCATTTGTGTGGACATATTTTTCTACCCCTAAGTAGTTGTTCTACTTTAACCCTGCCTTTGCAGTACTTCAGTGATCTAGAATGACCTTTCTCAAAGGAAAGCAAACAAAAAACCTTAATTTCAAGTGTCTAGAAGTGTTTGACTCATAAATAAATGTCTAAAGGAACAACATAATCATTTTTGTTCATTACCTTCTTATTGAGAATAAACTGACAGGAGGATGACACGCATCAGAAGTAAATATTAGCAGGGGAATTAGTTGCTGTTTCCATTTGCAAGAGGATGAGAAGTACCATTTGTCACCAGGGACGCATAGAATTAATTCTTCCCGCATTGTGCAAAATATGAAAAGAACACAAGTTACTAAAAAGGTAAGAGAGAATAGGAGAAAAGAAGGGAGGAGCTCCTTTGAAACAGTTCATAAATACAAACTTTTGGATAATAAGTGAGTTTCTTCTCAGTCAGTTGGAGTTTTGTCTTTTTAATTCTATGGGAACAAATGCATATTGGCTGAACTTCAGTATTAGTTAAAGGCTTATCCGACATACATTCACTTCAACATGGCATAGATACCACTTACAAAGTTATTCACACAAGGAGAACTTCCAAAATTTGATGCATTGTTCACTTGTTTTAATACTTTTGGTGCGAAGCATGCAGGTCAAACTGTGAAGTGATGGATGTTCTCTGTGGGTGCTGGTTGTGCTCCCTCGAAGAAATGGCGTTTGAACACATTTCTAGCCCTGCCTAGAATTTAGTGCTGTTGCACGGAAGAAAAATGGAGCTCCTAAGTGTATTGTTGTTGTGTATGGCCCTCAGAGTATTATAGTCTGGACTTGCTGAGACTGTTTTTGTATTCACATTTAGACAAAAATTGTCATTCTAGTTCTGTGTGGCTAAAAATGTTGTGCTTGGGAGGAGGGGGGGGAAAAAAGTGCTTCTAAGGAGGAGCAGGGGCTAATTTTACCAAGATGTGGAACTAGTCTTACTGCTGGTAAAACCAGCTGCTTTGACATGTTACCCAAGGGCTGGTTCTTCACATTTAAATTATTCTACAAGCATCACCTAATGTCTGTAAGAGTGACCCATGTGCTAAGGATCTCTTGTGGTTTTAACCGTATGGGAGCCAGATTGTTAAGCTATTTCATTTTTTCAGGCTAAATTTTTGAGGTGCTCGCTCTGAGCTGGGAAGACGTGAGAAAGCAGATGACAACCCTCAATCTTGTTTATTTTCAGTCTGTCACAAGTTCTTCTTGACCAATTTTGTGTTCTCTTTGCGTTAGTTCCTTGCAGCACAGATGATTCTTACCAAGGGCAGGACTGAAGGCAGATTTGAAGGAAAGCTGTGGAGTTACAGAAGGACAGCTGCCAGTCAGAAATATTTATAGAGGATATCAGGCAAGTGCCCAGACTCCCCAGCAGTTTGACCAAGCATAGGTGTCATTGGAATGATGCAGAATCCCATATTCCAAATTTGATTCTGACACTTGCCCAAATGGATAGATAGGAAAACCAGCAGAAACAGAAACACAAGCACTAGTAGTTTCACTTGATACTCTCCTGGTCCTTAGAGATGCAAAATAGCATTTAATGTTTCTTGAAGACTGAGAATTTTCCATTTTTTCAGCGACATGAATTGATTTATTGCCAAGTTATGCAAAGATGTTGTAGGCCACATGAGAACAGCTCGCGAACAATATTGGTTTTCAGTAATAGTATCCTAAGTATTGTTACCAACTTATTGAGGTATATGAATACTATTCTATTGTGGTTTTTAATCTAGATTTTGTAGGATGTTCTTTTCAAAGATGCTGTTGCTTTTTTGAGACAAAAGTAGCAAAATAATTGTCTTTTTGTTTGGATTATTTTTGGTAAGGGAAATTTGTCAGTAGTGGTTCAGATGTGATCCTTCCACAAGCCTTGATGGTGACGAACTGTTGTATAAGTTTCTGTGAATCAAGTATATTATACTTCTCAAACAAATAATAGCTTTGTGTTATACTAGAAACAAATGAAGAAAAATTAGTCAAAGCTTTTGTGGCTAATTTTTATTTTTTCAATGATGGACAAAAGAAGAAACCACAAGATGTCACTCTCTCCTAAGAAGCTGAGAAGTACTTCCCACTGACAGCTGGAAAGTTGAAAATCCTGAATGGGACTCAAGTATCTGTAGGTCTTGGTAAAATCAAGGAGAGTCGCTTGTGTTTGGCAGCATAATTAGCCACAGGTGCCTGACATTAATAATCAGGAGTGGGGAGAACAAAACTCAAACCTCTTTTCTCTGATTCTTGGTAACAGGTTGCTGGATTGAGTTCATTGCCCGTAGAGGAATTGTGCAGTTCGCCTGTGTGATTGTGCTGTGTACTCGCTGTGGGATGAAGTAAAAGTTTGTTCATTCAACCCATCCCCACGAACAGCGGTGGAGCTGCACTCTGGTTACTTCAGTGTTGGTGCTGCAATAGGAGACATTTTTCTTGGTTATAGGAGAAATAAGTAGGATTGAAGTCATTGATATGCTGGCCCTATTATTCTGTAGTTCTGTTTTGCTTACCCCTTTTCTTTCTCCCTTCCCCTGCTGCCTTCCATGCAGCCACTAGAATTTCCATGTAAGCAGATTCCCAGCGTGTTCTTCCCTTGTCCAGTGAGGTTACACCGCTCTCAGGTGTTCTCCTCTTTTCCTGGGGGGGAGACAATATTGTTCCTATGAGGATTTTCTAAAACTCCAGAAATGTTGTGTACAAGCCGATTCCTGAGTTGTTTCTGACCCTTTTAATGGGCAATCTTTGCTTTTGTCCCTACAGTGGAAATACACGGATTAAAGAGAGATGGCTGATTTACCCCCAAAACCCAGTGCCAGGGAGGAAGAAAACAGGACTTTAGTAACTGAGATAACACCAGCAAGAAGTGAGTTGACTTCCCTTGTGAGCCACTGCATTTACTGACACAGTTGGTGAGAAATGGGAGGTTATTTTAGCTTTTAAAACTGTCTGCAGTCCTCCAGGATTTCAGATCAAGCTGCAGTAGTTCCAGGGGTGCAGACAGAATGAAGACGCTGCCTCCTGACCGTGGACCTTTGTTAATGGGTTCAGTAGCTCGCCGTTGGCTTCCAGCTGGGATTGGTTAAGGGCTATAAGACAAAGTTACACGTGGGAAACCATTTGCTATACACAAACATAGCTGGTACTGTGAAACTCATGAACAGCACTGCATATGTTACCCCCATCTACCAGGGCTTCTCAACTGATGTTCTCTTTATATAGTTCTACTGTTCTTACAACAACATAGGAATGAATATTTTTCATTTCACAGCACTAATTAGAAGCCTGAGTCGTGGACCAGTTGCTGTAGGCATTAGGCAAATAAAAAGATAGACAAAAGTCATGTAATAAAATGCAATTTAAATTGCAGTTTATAGACAATAGCACAGTGCTTATTCACAGTCACTCTGGCAGGCAGGTAAATGGAGAAAGCGGTGGAGATAAATGTATTATCCAAACAATAAGTGAGTCTCAGCTGCACTCGCTGTTTTAGGAATTGTTCAGACTTTTTCAAAGCAGGAATGCAGCCTCCAAACTCCATTAGTGCCTGTGCCTGGAACTCAGGCAGCTCATCGTTCTCAGGTAGGTGCAACTCCAAACGAAGCACAGCAACGCTCAAAATGCTGTTCCTAAAAAGCACCGCATGCGAAAGGTTTCACAGCGCTCTCCACTTTCAACTGTGATCAAATAGTCTGCAAGTTCTTTTTTGTAATGATGTGTTTGCAACACTCTGTGTCCTGGAAACTAATCTAGCAGATAGTACTGGTAAAATTCTAGGGTCTACTAGGAACTGGCTGAGGGAAAAAGGATTGAAATTGTTCAGCCCGTTGCCTGAGTTTTTATCTTTTCAGCCACGTTGAATCACAATGTGAATGATGTTTCAGATATGACCCATGCTTTACTGTTGACAAGTTGTTTTACCGTCTGGCTCTAATAAACACACATCATCTTTTCTATATGGAAGAGTTATCTTTTGGACAAACTGAGGGAAGAATTCCTACAGAAAAATGATTCTGTATTTGTGTAGAGGTGCTTTTAACTAAGGAAGAAAAAAAAGCATATGGAGGAAGCACAGGTTGTGTCTAAAACATGTATTTGTGCTCTTAAGGGATTGGAATTGGCCATGGAAAAATCCTGTTTTTTTCTTTAGGTGAGTTTCAAACATTCCTTCAAGTACTTTAATGCTACCAAAAGAGTTTAGACTCAATCACAGTTTAACATTTTTACTCTGTTTACATGTATTTAAGAGTCATGTTTTAAAACCAAGCAACTTGCAGTGCTGCAGTGCTTACAGGCGGTAACCATTTGATAGCATTGCCTGAACAGAATGAAAGATAGGTCAAAACATGCTAAGAAATAAATGACATCCAGAAGTCCGTCTTGCCCTGAGACTCATAAGGGTCAGGGTCTGGACAACGCCAAATCTCACCAGGAACCTGCTCTGAGACAAAAAGCCTATTTATTTGAGGCTTTTGGCATTGTCAGGATATGTAAATGGCAGATTTCTAAAAGTAGCAGCCAGAAAGCTGGCATAGTTTGACACAGAAATTAGTGAAAATTCTCAGGTTTATTACAAGGGAAATACTGGTCTTAAAATTCATTTGGTCTCCTCAGAAATGTTTTCTCTGGGTCAGGCTGGGCTTGGAATTACCAGCATGTAGTGGCAGGCTGTTGTTTTCCAGGAGCAGGACCGTATAAAACTCTGAATCACAAACGCTGCCAACTCTGATCCAAGGATGTGTCTTCATCAGCTGAGCTGCTATTAAAACCCTCAGGGAAACCCCCAGAGGGGTAAAAGAGGACTATTCTAATGTTGCTGCTGCCTGTTTTACACGTGTGTCTCCGTTTATTTGTCCCCTACAGTATTTTCTCTTTGGTCTGAACAGAAAGAGAATTGGAGACAATGTGCTACAGTTTATAAGTTCAGATTTCTTGAGCAGAAATTATTTGTGAATTGTCACAGTATTTCAGTGCTCATCTTACTTCTACAGTTTCGTAGGGTGCAAAATGACCAAGATAACATTGAATACTTTAAATTCATTTATTTTGCAGTGTTATTCCAAGTTTAATGTGTAGACATCTATGGAACAAAGTGTTCTGAGGAGGTGATTTCTTTATTACTGACCTTTTGAATCATGACATGTGGAACAGAGCTTGGGACCATCAGTAGAACAGTTTGCCTTGTATCGAGCACTGGATGTTACCAGTCCTTCCTCTTCACTCTGATGATCACAACAAGGTAGGCGGAAGCCATCCTAAGGCAGAAAGTGCAGTTACCTCTGAGCAGAAATTAGGAAATGTCTAGTTCTATAACCTTAAGTGTTTAAATCAGGGAAACAATCACATAGCGTCCAAGACTCCCGTAGCAAAGAGCACCATCAGAAAAAGCTGAATGTAATGAGAGGCATCTGGAGCCTGTTCCAAATCACTTTATAGTCCATTAAAAAAAAAAAAGAGATTGCCATTAGTTTCAGTCAGTTTCGGATCATGTGCAGATGTTTCTTGGGCTGTGCCCTGAAGCATGAGTACAAAGAGCTGGGTGGGACCTGACATAGCTGTGATTTTGTGTGATTACTAAGAATTCAATTTTTGCCCAACTTGCAAAAAATTACTTCAGGCTATTTCCTTGAAAATATGAAATGGACTTCTCATCTTCTCATCACAGTGTTTCTACCGAAAAAAAAAAAAAGACTATAAGCATTCAAGTTGCAGAATTTATAACGTCGTATTTTGTGTGTGTACACGCATGCACTCCATTAAATGTGGACATACTGTGAGAATCACAAACGCTATTTTGCTGTTATTTTATAAGAAGTAAGCAAAACCTAACCTGTCTTTGCATGAAACTGCAAGATAGTGCAGTACAAAACAGTGAAATTATGCCTCTTGGTTTAGAGGCTGGAAGACTTTTCCTTGGTGCAGAATGCTTGTAATGGAATAAAAATATTGTTTGTCCCTCTTTCAGTAATGGTTCAGGGAGCGTGGCTTGGTTGCGTTCCTGTCTTCAGGTCCCCGAAGTTTAATGAGATGGATTCAGGCCTCTTCAGGCGGTTGGCAATAGATTTCTCTGCCTACAATCGCTGCACAAAGACTTCACAAGGTAAATATGAGTAGACAGATGAAGGCAGAGAATCCAGAGGGAAAAAAAGGGATGTCAGTGTGTAGCACAATGGGCAATGGCAAAGCTCAGCACCCACCCAGACAGAGCGCTCAGAAGAGGAGTTACGACCCCTTTTGAGGAGCTGACAGAATTCACACCCGTATGTGTTACCTCTGTATTACTTTGCATGCATTTTCTACATACAGCAGCTTGTTAGTGGATTTATAGGCAGGGCATTGAGGTATCTTTAAAACAGGTTAATTCAGGCTCTCTTAGCCTTGGTAATATCTGCTTAAAATATGCTTCCTTCTGTGAGCAACAAAAGTACAGAGATGATGTGGTGGTAGTTCTGCGACAAGTGACTTCCGCAAAGCAACATGGAAGGTTCTGTTTCTGAAGGGGCATTAACCATCTGGCAGCTCATTTTCTGCCCTTCCTTGTAAGTGTGATAATCTGAACAGTATTCAGGAAAAACGCAGCTCCAAGTCTTTGCTATTTCCACAGAAAATGCATCCTGATGACTCTGTAAACAGAGGTTTTCAAGTGGAAAACATGTTTTACATTTATATCTCTCAGGGCTGCAAAGCCCTGCTTATTTTTTAGATTTTTCTGCACAAGGCCTTTTTCTTTTTTTTTTTTTTCAAGTAGAGCTTGGAGATTTATTTTCCAGGTATGTTCACATTCAGCACAGGCACATACAGAAATAAAAATACAACTGATAAACTAAGAGGGTTCTACAACAGTGTTGTTCTTTGTGTGTCGTGCCATTTTAAGTATGGCAGTAGCGCTGCTGGTGACTTACGCTGCTCTAATGTGCTCTAAACCTGCCCAGACACAGCAGTTAGGACTCAGTTGGTAGAGGAGTATAAAATCAGTCTTTACTCCTGTCCCTAATCTCAGAGGACCTGACTAACGTGTCTTATGGTCTGGTGGTTTGTGTGCCTGTGTTTCCTTCCCATGCAGGGGAGGTGCAGAGGGATGGTGGTTGGAATCACAGGGTTCTGCTCCAAAATGCAGCTGGAGCACACACTGGGTGGACTCAGAATTAGGCTCTGGTCCACCCGTTTGACTGTAGGCCAACTGTGTCGTTCTTTGGAAAATAAAATCATTGTCAGAACAGAGAACGTGACGCTCGTGCTGAGTGACCAACAAGTAGAGTTGGTTTAATGCCTTTGGGCTGGGAAGGTGTCCTGCTAGTTCAGCACATAGGCTCAGGTACTCGCTCTTTAAACCCCGATCGTGTCTTTCTAAGGCTGAAAATGGGAAGGATATGATGCTGTAAATTGCTGATCATAAACCAAGATGGAGACTGGTGTGCAGCGAGCCACTGTCTCCCAAGCTACTGCCCAAACCACTGACTCGCCTTGTCGGGCCAAAGTGTCAATAGATTTATGTAGTAGGAAAATCCAAGGAACAATCAAAGCGTTTAAAAACAAGCCAACAAATATGAAGCATGTGGGTGCAGCAGCTGATGTTCCCTCAGAGAAATAACACATGATTTCTATAATCATAAAAATACATTTAATTTTGTTTATTTAAACCAGCCTGTGTTTTGCTCGGAGCGTTAATCATCTGGTGTCACACAATAGTACACTGAATGTCACACATTGAATCACATCTCCTGCGACACTCTTACGAATATTCTGGATGTACTCCGCAGCTGTAGAAAGAAATACTTTGTGCCTTGCTAGCTAGAGAGCAAACACTCTTGCAGCTTCATTTTGTATTCAGCAGCTCTGCAAAACAGCAAAGGCAGCATGTGAAATGAGGAGGAATGTTACTGAAGCTCAGCTGCCGGTGTTCCACGATTCAGCTGCAAATACGGAGGTCTGAAAGAACACACTGAAGTACAAGTATCAGTAGAAATATTAAACTGCCTTAATCAAGAGGATTAAACCTGGTCATTTGCTTTTCTAATGAGAGCTGTTTGCCTGAAGAAGCATCATGGGTCCCCCTGAAGACAGGGCCCCCCTTTTTCCCCCAGTGTGAGTCAAGGAGAGAAGGAAATCCCTGTTTCCCAACTGCTGGGATCCAGCATGGACCTGGCAAAGCAAGACAAGGTTGGAGCAGCTAAAATATGGGGTTAGTTTACATTTGAGACTAGTTCAGTGGCTGGTGAATGTAGTGACATAAAGTAGTTTAACAGCACCTTCGTAACCTGCCATTAGGGCAGCAGTGGACTTTGCCTCTTCGAAGTCCGAAGATCGGGATGGATCTGAATAGTACGGATTTTTAATTTTTTTCTTCTTTTTTTTCTTAAAGAAAAGCTGCTGCTTCTATCACCTCATCTCTGTTAAAGCAAAAATGTAAGGGGGAGAAACGAAGCTATGAAAAAAAGATCTAGATTTGTCCTCAGAGGGGATTTTGGATGAAAACAGCTAAAGCAGGGAGAGGCACTGGATGAATTCATTGTATTTCAAGCCAGTGGAACCTTTAGTGGACCCTCCTTGAAACAAATCAGTTGGCAGGAAAGACTGATGCGTATTGATGGAGTGCTCCCCTTTTCAGTGATTGCAAACACACGCTCTGGGAAGTCCCAGCAACAGATCTGGTGTCCTGCAGCACCACAGCTTGGGTGGAATGAGTTCTGTGTAGAGTAAGGGGAATGTGCATCATCCGGCTGGAGATATTTGAAGGTCTTCTTGTCATTTGAATATACGTGATTCAAGAATGCCTTTTCTACTGAAGTCAGAACACCTGATTTAAAATAGGTAATTGTATCTGTTCCTTGTGAAGGCAAAATGCTCCTTACTCCAAAATTCCTCGTTTGCTGAGGCCAATGCTCACACCAGCATAGCAGCAGGTACAAATACCCGAGGGCCAAAGCAATGGAAAATCAGTCACGAGAACGCTTAAATAACCCCAGTACTGCTGAAAGGAGAAGGTTGTGTTGCCCTCAGGACACATAGACTGTGATACAGCAAACGCAGTCTCTGACTTGGACCAGAAACACGTTTTCATTACATTTAATTTCTTTTGGCAGCACGTGCCAGTTTCTAGCTTTAAATGCAGGAATCGTGGGCAGCGACAGTGTGTCTGTCTCCGTCCTATAAAAGAAGCACTGGAGAGAAACGAGGCTCTTTCTCCTTTCTTGTAACACAAGGCTGTCATTTTTTCAAGCTGAAAGCAAGTGGGAGCAAATTATTTGGATTTCCTGGCAAAAGCTGCATGAACAAAACACCTTCTCTCATCTTTTCCCCATGATCAGATGAGTCCCTGCTTTCTGTTTTCAGCCAGAGAACATCTTTATTATCCTTGCAGACAATGAATAACAAGACATTCATCTGAAATACGTTTTTTTGGCAATAGGACTTGGAGACAGAATAGGGATAAAAAAATCAGAGATGTCAGGAACAAGTTCTGCCTGTAAATACATGCTCAGAGTTTTAAGTTTCTTCTTTGGTTGCAATGAGGGGCAGGTGTTTCTGAATTTTAAACAACTAAATGATGTTTGTCATTCAGCTATATTGCTTTTGCATGCTTTGTTGTTCCTTCACTCCTTTCTTAGCATATGTAGAGCTGGGTAGTTTTTACCATCTTGGCCCAGAAATGGAATAACATCAATCAGAAACGTAGTTCAGTAAAACATATTGTGTCATTGAAACAAAAGTAAGAATGGATAGATCTTGGGAAGAGAGTAGATAGGTTTTAAAGCACATTTGTACTGACATGTGTGGGTCCTCCATGAAATTTTCATCATTCTGTTCCTCTGCCTGTTATATGTCTGCACGTACATGAACACGCACATATATATATACATATACAAATATGCATATCTGTACATATGATTGTAAAATGGGTTTGCTGTGCAGGTGGGGGTTGGTTTATTGTGTGTGCATGCACACAACTGAATGTATTTTGATATAAGAATGAAACAGAGGCACACGTGAGGTGGAAGGTCCTGGGGAGAAAGGGAGGGAAAGGTGCAAAGTGTTTCAGACAAAAGGAAAAGCTGCCCACTATAAAAAATGGAGAGCTGCTGGTATTGATAATGGCAGACTGAGTCAGATGTATTATGAGTAGTTTTCCCATTCCGTACTTAAAGAGATTATGCCTATTTATCCTAAATATCTAACATATGACAGCTTCGTAAAGCCAGTTTAATAAAGAAGTGCTGTAGTGACTCCTAAGTATTCCCATATTTGCAAGATCTGAGTTTCAGGAAGGCAGGGGCTTGATGGATGAAGTGAAATCATTTTTTCAATATAATTCAGGTAATCAATTCTCCACAAAAAAAGGAAACGTAACTCTTTAGTAGTTGGCAGCAGTTACATAAATAAAACGATTTCTGGAAATATGGTGGCATCTGCAATGATGAAAGTCAGACAGGAGAATAACCAGAGATACTGCTGCGAACGACACGGTGTATAATAAAAGGAAGCTTACCAGACTGCAAAAGGAAATTGTTTATCAAAATGATTTTCATATGATTAAAATTACCTGATAAAACTTATGTTCAGTAAATTAGGAAGTACTTAATGAATGTTGTATTCCATTGGGAATTATTAACAATTAACATATGAAAAGGTGAAACACGAGATTCATACTAAAGATGTGGATGAAGGCAAACGAGATTGCCCTCAAATTGGAGTTTTCATCTTTGGGTGGCTTCATCAAACATCTGATCTTGTTTGTTTTGGCAGCTTTGGATGTTTCAAATTTTGAGAATTAGACAGAAATGGCATTTAGACAAGCGAAGATGGAAAGAAAGCTCATTAAAATGGACAGGCAGTTTGTCTATCAATCTAAATGAGCTCTAACCCATGGCCTCTGTAAAAGAATGCTCAGTTCAACCTCTTGTGAAAAATCTGGCAGAAATCTGGCAGATGCCTTTTGGGTTTGGGTTTTTCTATATGCCCATGCGAGTTTGAGTCTGCTCCAGTTGAATTCGATGGCATTACTCATAAGGACTAAAAGGTTATGCGTAAGCTTATGTGCATCTGTGGATTAGGGATGCAATAGTTTTGTTCAATATAAAAAGCCGTGTTTTAAAGTGAAAGGGGAGATACATCTCATCTCCGTGAGACATATAATGGAAGAAGTCGTTATTTCATGTCAATCAACAGGACTCCTGCATGCCACCAACTTCACGTGGGGCACAATTATGTTTTCCCTTTCATACATGCACAGGTAAGTTGCCAAATGCATAAGAAGGCAATTTATGTCCATTATTTTTTAAAAAGAAACCTCTGATTAAAAAAAATCTCAAAGCATTACTTATACGTGATCTTTCTTCAGTGTCAGAAAAAGTCTACTTCATCCAGAAACAGCTGACCTATGTTTTATTAGAAAAGTCGGATTTGATACTGAAATAAGTCTCTCCTAAAGCAAATAAAAATGCCATTCTTCATCCCATAAACATGTTTTTTATAGCTTGATCCAAAGGCCGGCTCAATCTTCAGTGCCCGATATTGTCATTATGTCTTGCAAGCCCATTGTTTTTCCAGAAGAGAAGAACAAGTTTCAGTACTTGTTGCTTGGTTACAGCCCCTCCAGCCCTCTTGGAATTCATGCTTTATAACACCTTAGAAAACCAGACGTGTATGGTTTTCACTTCAGTTATTTATGCAGCTAGTTGTTGATTCCTTTTTGTCTGATAACCCTGATGAAATGTCTTGTTAACTCTGTTCTTCTTCAATCCAGGGCTTTATTCTGCTGTACTTGGCTTTTCCCTGTGTATGCTCTCCAAGTCCTACCTGTGAGAGTCACATAGTTTACTGGAATCCTGAATGGGCAGGACAAAAAGACATCTGTTGCCTAGGTAACTCATCAAAATAACCAGTTAGTTTATGCAAGCGTGCCTGCTTATCTGCCGAAGCACAGATGAGCATATATACATTTAATATTGTGTTCTTTTTCTAGTCCTTCCTATGAGTATCCGCACAGATTGTACTAATGAAATATTCAAAGAAAGTCTCTCTAACTGATTCATCCCACATGAACGCCATGGATTCCTGGATATAGTCAAACCAGGTAAGATCAACATAGAAATTAACTTTCTGCTTTCACTATAATGTCATCAAGTTTTTAGATCTGATTTTACTGGTGGCATCAACCTAATGGTTTGATATCACCACTAAGTATCAGGCTAACACTAAGTAAAGTAAGAATTTTACATAAAGAACATGAAATTACATCAACAAACTGGTTTTTACAAGCTGCTGTATCCCCGAATCAGAAAAATGTTATAATATTATAATAGAAAGTGTCATCGAAGTATTCTTTAATGATGATTAACGTGTCAGATCAGAAAAACTCAGCCATTTAAATGCGTAGACTTTAAAGCCAGATTGATCATCTAGTCTGACCTTAACAAAGTCAGACTCTGTGAATCCTGTACAAATGCTGAACCCATTCACTTCAACAGAATTTTTGCTGTTGAATACTACAGTGCCAGGATTTCATGGTCTGAGCATTTCAGTTATTTCTGTATAAAAGGGGCGGATAATATTATTTCTTTTCTTCTACTCTTTGTCTGACTGCTCTGTTCAGTTAGACTACAAACTCTCTGGAGCAAACTCTATTTTACTGGCCTCATGTGGCCTACTCCACTCAGAATAATTCGAATTGTTTCCGTCATTAATCAGCGCTCGGGATGAGGCATATCCTGCGCAGTTCATACGTATTGCAGGAGTGCACCAGCTGTATCTGTAGGACACGCAGGGATGTATCTGCTCAGTTCAAAGGCAGATGGAAGAGACGCGTGGTTGAGAGCGATGCCCACCCTGGATTTGCCCCACTCAGCCCTTTCAAAGCCAGAATTACTGCTCAAAACTGGATAAAGTGGGAAGAACTCTTTTATGCAGGGATGGGACATGCTGCTGAATCTCTTGGCAGAAGCACGGTTTTTTGGTTCTAAAGATCTGAAAAATATTGTTTATAATGGAAAAGCCAACACCGTCCTGAATATGTCACTTCACTGCCACAGCACATAGATAATTTTTCAGATGCTTCATAAGGAATGCATTTGCCAGAGAAGATATGATGCCCATTATGCTGTGATGTGGAGTAATACTTTTCATGTTATATAGAGAGAAAAAATTGTGAGTAGAAAGGCCCCAAAATACAGCTTTGTTCAATTTAGAAATAAATATTATGTTTTTTTCTTAGCAGGTAAAGATATGCTGAAGTGGCCTGATGAAACTCTTTGTACTCTGCCCACCCTGTAATAAACTCAGTTCGTACCACCTAAAGATTTAGTGAGATATGTGTGGAATGATTCCTTTGTTAAATTTCAGACAATGGTCTGACAATTCACCATTAGCAACCACAAAATACCTTTGCATGGGAGCTGAAATTTTCTGATAAAAATTATGCTTTTGTACTATACTTACACAGTGAAGTTTGCCAGCAGAATTCCTAAGGGAATGTTTTAGAGACTGCAGTCACTGTTGGGGAAAGCACATGCCTTTCTATACAGAAAGATTTTATAGTGATCAGCCTTTATAATGACCAAGAAGAAGAGAAAAGAGAAATCTGAAGGAAAGAGAGCATGGAGAATAATTTTTCTGTGAAGCAATTGAATGGTAGGAAGGCTGAACCATAGAGGTTTGTGACTATATGGTATTTCCAGTTGAATATCCCTGGACAGAGGGGTTTATTACGTACTTTTTTCCACATTGATCTTAATTTATTTATCTATCCTCTTTTCTTTCAGTATGGAGCCTGGGAGCTCAAGTGAAGAAGGAACTATGCTTGTAATATGGGAGATGGAGATCAACAGGGCACAATTGACTGCTCTGTTAGGACCTAAGACAGCACAGCACTGAAACTTGCCTCTCATACTGACTGGTCAAGTTTAAAAGCCTCCTGAAACCTTCAGCAGGGCCCGGCCGCTGCCCGTTACGGTGTGGGGCTGCCAGTGTCTGCACTTCGACTTTACCAAGCAAACCTTATTTCAAGCACATTTTGAAGTGAAGAGCTTCACTAGACCTATTCTCAGAACCTATAGCTTTAATGCTTTAAGAAAAATAGAACGTAAAAATAGACATAAAACTGACTTGTCGGTTCCCACCAAGAGAAAAGCCTCTGTGTTTGTTCTCAGATGCAAACTCGAAGAATGAAGCCTGGAAAATTGTGGATAAAATGGCTGAGCACGTTCAAATGGGGCAAGGACATTCAACAGAGTGAAGAGATGCTCACGAAGAACTTCCATGAACATTACAAGAAATATAAGACTCTTTAAGTACCTATTAAATTCTGGGATAAATTAATAGAGCATTTGACCGCCATTAATGAAGCAAGAGATCTTTTAAGCAGAGAAAAGATAAACTTCGAGTGGGAAAAATGTGAAAACAATTCAGAAAAGTGAAGTCGCTGGAGTGAGCACACCAGAGATTCGTCTGGCTGATCACGTATCTCGCTACAGGTATCACCAGCCGCCTTCTGGAAAGAGTGTTCATTGATACCAGCTAGATCAGCCCGGGAATTTGTTTGATGTGCTTAAGAGATTGGTAACAAAACCTCCTAACGTGACTGCGTTGCGAGGTGACACTGTTCCCTTGGAGACGGTGAATCCACACAGCCCCAGCCAGGATCCCCGCAGGTCCCTTCTCTCCAGAGGATGTAGAACCACCTCTCTATGCGGGGGCAAAGATGGGAAGATAAGCTCTGACTCTAGACAAACAGCCCTATGCAAGATGTGAGGATTTTACGCAACAGCAAGACATGTCTGAAAGGTAGGAGGGTGAAAGAAGAGAAGTCGCTGTAGTCATTGCACAGCTGGCTTGACATGCTCTGACAACAAAGATAGTGTTACAGGATTGAGTATCTTTTCAAAATGTACCAACCGGTGTTGCTGATGGAGACGGCTCTGCAGTGAAAACAGGAAGATAAACGGGGTTTTTCTTGGTGGTGTTGGCGGATTACTGGAAGACAAAAGGTCTCTCATCAAAAACGTATCATTTGTAGCAAAAATGTGCAAAAGGCACGTCGGTTGAGGTGTGGAATTTGTATTGTTGCAAGTTAGATCCATGAAGAGCTGCATGGAATGTTAGCTGATATACTAGGAATGCGTAATTATGGTGTTAAGACCTAATTATGTTAATTATGTCATTTTGGGGGGCAATTTTATGATACATAAAGCAAGATAATTGCTGATCCAGCTAACGGCAAGGGTGCATTGTAACCATAACTTACAGGTGTGTTTATCAGAAAATTATGCTCAGAAGAACTGCTTCGAGGTGTTGCATAATGCCTCATAAAACTCCTATAAAAAATAATGGAAAGGTAATAGAGCATGGAAATAGTATGTCCAAGTCCTCTACTATTCTAAGTTCAGAGAGTTCTGACAATAAATGTTTGCATACAAGCAGCCGTAGCTACATAGCAGTAAATTGTGTGCATTTTGAACAAAGCACAGCCTTGAATTCTGAGTTTGCCGTCTTTTAAATACCTAAACAAACTGCGCTTGTAAGTTAACCCTGCAGTTCGTTTCTGTTGATCAGCTTTGGCGTGTGCAATAGGCTGAGACAACAGAAATAACCGGGTGTTTGTACCATGCAAGCAAACAGCTATTTGTGCAAGTGGCTTGGACGGATCCATAAGCAGCTCTGACCTCAATGCAGAACTCTTCACTTTGGGAGGGTTTATTGCCCTTTTCTTAGTTTGGTTTGGTTTGGTATTGGTGTTTTGTGGGGATTTCTTGGTGGTGCATGTGTGCGGGTTTTGTTCGGTTTCTTTTCTTAAATATGATTTTCAAACACGTAAGATTTGGTTCCTTTAGAATGGTCCATGTTTTTCAGTTACATGGTAGTAGAACTGGGACAGCTTGGAGCACTTTGCTGTTAAATAACAATCTGACCAGACTCCCACTGAGGTCAACTGGCCTTTCCATCATGTATGCGCTCTGGTTTGGTGGGTTGTGAAGCTGTAGTGGGAATCCTGACTGAACAGGTAGTATCCATAACCCTACTACTTCTTCCCAAAGGGCATTTCAGATCTACAGGGAAAGCAGACACAGTTCAGCAGCTGAGGATGAGATGACTGGAAGACAGACCAGAGCCCCAAACCGCTCAAAACACTGGGACAAAAGCCTTTCAAATCCCTATTGCAAGAGTTTCCTTGTAACCTTCTTTCTCTTCGCTTCCACTGAGTTTTCTATTCGCTATTTTCCATGAGGCAAAGCTGTATCTGTGCTGTAGAGTCTAAAATGTTTGTCGATCAAGCCTGCTGGTTATATCAGGAGAAAGGAATCTTTTCACCAACAGTCTTTTCTTAATGGCTAAATATCTAAAATAGTACACAGGAGGAATGTTTTTCACTCAGGATGTCTTTCACTGGTGTAGTTTCAGAAGTAGCAAGGCTATAGCTCTTCCATGTGTTTCATGGGCTTTTAGTATATTCTACTCTTAAAGTCAGCAGGACTCAAATGTAGTTGCACCGCAGTTAGGAAATTCACAGCATTTTGCTGCTTATGAAGATTTTGCCAAGAGAAGCAGAGTCATTTCACGGTCACACGACTGACACCAGCATCTTGATAATGTGTGATTTTTATCAGTGAACTCCACAGGGGTTCATGATTTTCCGAGATATGGCCTGCTATCTCCTAAATCACATTTCGAAAAATGGCAGTAGCTGTTCTGTACTCATTTCTTTCAGTTTACAAAGTGTTTCAGCCACTTAATTCCCCACTGGGACTTCCAATGAGAAAAACGCATAAAATACACTGGGTTAGTCACAAGTGCTTTCCCTTACCCCACAGTCTGTGCTATTAAACCTCTACTCAGCTCGTATGCAGCGCTCTAGATTTCAAGGCGCTAGCAATAATTTGCTTTGTACCTTTTTTGTTTGTTTGTTTGTTTAATTATATAGATGAACTGGCTATTTTATAGATTTCCATGAGGCTGCACGGAGCAGAATGATTTCCTTGAGCTTTTTTGAAGTGATCAGAAGTCCTTCTATTTCAAAGCACCTTTTGGCACTTAAGGTGGGATCCTCCTCGTCAGCCTTCAGATGCCTTGAAGTTGTGTTCACTCAGGGAAGCCCGTGGGCTCCTCTTGTAGACAGAGTGGACTGTGGTTCACTCCAGCTGAAAATAACTGATATCAAGGCTGGGGTGAGTACGGGGGTATCTGGATGTACCCACTTGTCTCCACTTACAGCAAAGGGAGCCAAGAAAGTTTGCTAAGCCTGGCTTTGTAACTTGGCACCTCCAGCTAGGTGGGAGAAATCATACTTTAACCAGGTGAAGGCTTTAGTTATTTAAGGCTGACGTGAGTATTCTGAATTTTGTATAATACATGGCTTTGATATCAGTGGCAAAGCTGTAGCCATGATGCGAAATCAGAAGTTGGCAACACACAAGATTTTTCCTCCTTACCATTTTTTTTTTCTCCAGTCCTCTTTTATAGGATCCATGAAATATAGTCAAGTATCTCTGCTTAAAAGTCATCATAGGTACCCCCCCCGCCCCAAGAGGAGAGAGAATGGAGGAATGCTACTGCCACTGAGGGTTTCCATTAGTGAAATTAATTCCTCTCTCATAAGAATTTAGGTCTATGATTTATGAAAACCACCAATTTCTCACTGCAGGCAAAGTGAGAGGAAATGACTCAGCCTGGACAGACATCATGAATCTAATTTCTTTTTTTTTCCCCCTAATGCTTGACATAATCTAGTGCGCTGCTCCCAGAGGTGTCATTGGAGATTCATACCCAGCCGAAGGGCTTCACAATCAAGGCAGACAATTTTGTTACTTTCATGTATTGTGTGATCTGTAATTGTTTGGGATTGCATCCTGCCTCGTTCGTTGCCATTTCTTTTGCATCAATTTTGCAACAGAATAGTGAAGGAAACAAAGCAAGGGAGAGAAAAGCGTGTTGCGCTTGCTCCTTCGGAAAAATCTTCTGTGACATAATGACAGATTCCAGCTGGTGCTTGTTAAACCCAGGCAGTTTGGAGATGAAAAACGCTTCCTTCTGTCACCCTTTGCAATAGGAATCTCACTACTCACCTGATGGGAGAAACCTTATCTATCACATATCGATTCTGGAACTTTGTGTTTTATTTTCTATCACCAATACAGAATTTTGTGAGTGAGCTTCTGCCAAAAGATCTGGATAGATATCATGTTAAATGGTTCAGCTAGAATGTTTTATCCCTGTTTTCAGGGGACTAGGAGTGTATATTCATGTCTCAGCAGAGCAGGCAGTATCTAGCTGAGAGGAAGGAAGGTTTTGAAAAGCCGTGCAGTTACAAATAGCCATTTCAATACCTCTTAACAAATCCCTTCCAAAACTGAGAAGAATAACAGATCTTCTTAAATATGAAAGAATTTCTACATATTTCCCTGGTACGCCCTCCTTTAACATACGAGGAAGCAGAACAAATACCAAGAGAGGGCTAAGCAAGAGTTCCCAGCACTTTTTTAAAATATTGTTTTTGTATTGACCAAATGTCAATCCTCTTTGTCCAGGTTTGCCGTGTGTGTGACTGCCCGCTGACCTGTAGCAGCAAACACACGTGAAAATGGTCTGTTTGCCTCACGGTGACCTCTGAAAATGCCCAAGTAAATAGCTGTTATTTTCAGAAATGCTGAGCTTGCTCAGCTTCCCTTAAGTCACCTACGGTTTATTGTGGCCGCTTTGAATCCCATTAAATAAAACACCATAAGCATGAAGTAGTTCCCTATGTCAGTACTGTTAAGTGCAATCTATATGCCCTTTCAGACAAAAGGCAGGAAAGATGCAATATTGGACTTTGATGATGTTTAAAAATGGCAAAACAATTTTAGTTAGGTCAACAGAATCTGTCTCTCCATGATTATTTGCCAATAATCTGTAATCATAAGTTTTAACTGCTGTTCTGCTTAGCTTGTCTGTTGCACTCAATATGAAACTTTCATTACCATCCTCACTAGACCATTTTAAAGCTGCATTTTATTCTCCATTTCTGTTCCTGACTATAATTGTTTGAATGATGCTTACTGACAGCTACTACTTTCTGGCAAGCTCACACTGAGCTTCTACAGCACAATTATAGTGCTGTATGCACACACTAACTTGAAATTTTTTTTTTCTTAAGTATTCTATGGTAAATTTCTAAATTGCAGCTGCCAGTCTGCAAATTATTCCATCTCTCTAAAGCACAGTTGGAGAAATTTCATCATTCGAGATATGTAAAATGTACTTTGAAAGTGTTTTTAGGCAATGAACTAGGAAAGCACACAAGCGCATGACTTCAAGACTCTGTTGAACGAAGTTCAACTCTTCTCTGGAGCCTTGATATTCTACTAAAACATACTCAAGGGATTAAAATAAATAGGCAAATGAGGTATCTTTTCATGCAACCTGGATGCATAGAAGCGCGGCTTTGCAGGATAGGAGGAGACGTTTCATGCCATTGAACAAGTTCAGTTCTTCATTTTCTCCAAGATTGAGATTTTGTAAGGAACTACCAGTAAGTTTCTCTGTCTAATGATTAGACATATCTGTGAAAGCCTCGTGCCTGTAAGTAAATGGTACTTAGATGGCCCTCAAGACCATGTGGCTGTTGTCTGGTGATAAGTCCTACCCCTTGCTACTCTGTGTTTTCTGTTATTATAAAATAGTTTGCATTTCTCGGAACAGAATCGATTACTGATTTAACATCTCCTCTCTAGTTCCTCAGGTCTGACTACAAGCAATCAAAAATTCTGTCAGTCCTATTCATCCTGCTGCTCCATCCTAAGTGATACACACACTATTCCACCAGTTTTAACACAAAACAGAGGAATCATCTGGCAGAACTGTGATTCTGGGCTGCCTTCCCCAGTAAGTGTTTCATTTACCACTCTGATTACACGTTTGTAGAAGAGAGTCATTGACAAAGAGTAACTAAGGCAGAAATCTCTTCCTCAGCTTTGAAGCTGATGATGTTTTGCCTGCTTTTATCATCCAAAGATAGGTCAGATTATAAATAAGATTATATGATGTGGTGTCAACTCTGACTCAGTCTTCGAGCACTACGCACAGAGCTGGATACAATGGAGAAATATCTAGTAAGTCCTGAAGAGGCTGTGTACATTTGCTGTAAAATGCCATAACCAGGAGCGCTATGAAGGTATCTGCAAGAAGATCTCATTCCAATATTTGAGCTGATTTGTCGAAGTAAACCAGGATGGGCTGTGGCAAACTACACCTAAACTGTGATTTCCCGCAGCATTTACCAGCTTCTGGCTGTGGCTTTAATGGGAGGAGATGAGTCAGAGGTTCACGCTCCATCTCTCCTCCCTCCTCAGCTCCACCACCATGGTTTCCAGTGAAATAAACACTGGAAGTTGAAGCAAACGCCAACCTGCGTTGCACGGAGAGGTTTCCCCATTGTAGGCAATCGCGGAGCTGTGTCTGTTGGGCATCACACAAATCACACCAAGTGCAAACACTGTGGGCAGAGTTGGAGACTTTGTTCCTTGCCGTGTCTTGGGAGACTGATGGCCTGGAAATTATAGGACGTGTTTTAGTGGAAAGCAAACCGGGCAGAAACCTCGTATTGCTCACTGCAGTGGCAGGTTTTCTGTATTTAGATTTAGTGCCTCAGTTGTATTCAGGGGATACTGTTTGTAATTTTGTCCAGAAATGTGTTTACATGCATATGCATGCACAAATGCATGCCATTGTATCCTCATTTCCATCGATCGTTTTGCTATTCACCAGATGGTATTAAGGCAGAAGACATTGTAAACATGTATGAATATTATTTCTGCTGTAATAAGGCCAGAAAAATGAGAAAATACAATGCCAGAAACTGAAAAACCTTAACTGGTTCTTTCATATCTTTATTTTGCTTTTTTTAAGCTTCCTTCGGATTCCTTCAAGTATCTCAGATGGTATGACATAGAAGAACATGATGTTCGAGGAAATCAGCTTCAATGTCCCCGAGTGAGAGAAGGTAACAATCAAAAAGATTTACTCGTGTTTAAGCTTTAACTCTTACTTACTTTGAGTATGTCCTTAAATGTTATGAGCTTAAATGAGTTTGCCATTGTTTTGAAAAGGGACTGGATTTCGTCCCATATTGTACATATTTATTTTCTTAATCACTAGGAAAATACCTTTGTAGTTTTGAAAAGGGAAAACAAAAGTCAAAGCCATAATTTGAAAATTTTTAGGATGAATGTGGTGTTGATTACTTGTCTCAAAATTTCATTAACATTTAGTTACTGCTCAGAATGCAATAACCATATACCAAACAAGAAATCAAGAGTGAAATCCAGCCCTGCAAACACTGACATGTATTTTATTTTAAGACTGAATTGACACAATTACAATCTCTAGGCACACTGCAGAGAATGAAAGGTGGATTTTTAGATCTGGTGTTTGCATTTTGGAGACTAGACAGTGGAAAAGTTCCACACTGTCCTTGCTTTAGTTCAAAATGTGGAGATGTGCGTAGTTCTAAGCATTTCAGCAGACCCACTGACTTTAAGCCTTCAGCAGGTGTCGTTCCCAATACACCTCAGGTTTTGAGTATGGCTGTTGATCCCTGTTGCAGTTGATGTCAGTAGACTGGAAGTTAGAAACATATCCCTTTTTCGGGACAATTAAAGAATGCGTAATGGTTACATAAACTCATAGCATGTGAAATAATTTATATAAACCGTATTTTAGAACTCAGATGCTTATGCTCAACCATTTAGAAAAAGCTTTTATTCTAAGCTGTAGAAGAAATGTCACTTGCTAACCATGTACCACATCTTCATGACCTTAAACTCCTTGCTGAATTATGGACCAAGAAATGGTAGAAAAATCTTCACTTTAATTTACTTCTTAGAAGCCTGAAAACCTACACACCTAGAATATTATATATATTGCTTCACTTCAGAAATCTTCCCAGTTGCATATATAATCTTTGAGCAAGTAACTAAGTGATAGTTCCATATCACATCCGCTATTGTAAATCTTTTTTGCTTTTTTTCTGATCAGGGCCTTCAGAAGAAGAACTATTTTTCAGAGGAGAAGAACATACTTTGAAGAAAAGAAAACAAGTAACTGACACAGAGAAGTGGCAAAAGAAACTGCAAGAGAACTGGGAAAACTGTGCTGTAAAACTTTCTCATTAACATTTTGTACTGTAATAGTAAATAAGCCAAATAATAATGCACTAGCTGCTCATTGCAGTTAACAGTTTGAAAGCTCTGGTTGACACTATAATCTTGTAAAATAGAAGTTTTTTACAACCTGGAAGCAACGCTGGCATGTGCTTTTATTCGGGTTGTGAACCAAAAGAGTAAACTCCTATGTTGTGACAGAGCTTCATTTGTGCTCAGGCACATAGAACTAGTGACATTCTTTGCCTGCTTAGTGCCTTCCTTAAAAAATCGATGATGAATGAATGACTGGAGAAAAATGGATGATGAATGAGTAGTTAGAGAACGGAGTAGTTTCATTTCACCTCTTCCACCCTCTCCTCATACCAGCCTGAGCAGTTCTTGTGGCTGGAGTTACTGTATTACATTACCACTGGTTCTGATCAGCAGTAAGTTACAACCTCCATAAGATCAAGGAGGAAGCCAGGGAGTAACTTCATCTAACCCTGAGATCCAGTGCTCTGGATCACGCTTCTCGCTGCGCAGAAACACTCGATACAGACTGGAGAAAACTGACACCTGGCTTCTGCACAGCATTTTTTTTTTTTGCAGATCAGTTTAGAAGCCAAACCAATAAGCCACGATCACTTATTCCTGCTTTCTCCACCCCGAACACACACCCTGGCATCCTCACTCAACGAGGAGGGAGGGGCTGGACATTAAGACTGACATGTTTAAGAGATGGTTTCTTTCGTCATTACTTTAATTTTTTTATCCAGTTAATCACTATGATTCTAAGGTGATTTAGCAATTGGTGCCAGCAATTAGTATAAGAGCAGCATAGTGAAATAGATTCACCTTTTAACTAACTCTGACATTGACAAGATTTAAGGAAATACTTATTAGAATGATAAGATTTCTCTTATTTTTCTCTTCCCAGGAGCTGAACCTTTCATTTCAGGACCTGGGTGATCTTTACCAGGTGGAAAACTTCAAAAGGATTCTCCAAAGATTAATTCGGGTGGAAAAACTTTGGCTGGTGGACAATTCTTTGACAGATCTAAGTGCCATAAGGTTGCCAAGGTAGGCAAAATATCCTCTGTTTCTATTTTACCCGATATCGTAGAAATCGAAACTATTATTTCCCTAAGTAATAAGTGGAACAGACTCTTGAGAACTGCCAAAATATGATATTTTGGGGGGTATTACATTGACAATCTATCATTATATTGCTATTCTGAGTTGATGTCACTCCCAAGTAGACAATGTCAGGTGATGCCTCCTTTATTCCCGGTGGATAATTCCTGAGTCTCATCAAGTTCAATGATATTTTTACTAAAAGGGAAAGTTGTTGAAAACTGAAGGAAGGTGTAGGAGGAGATGGTGGAACACGACCCAAGCAGAGAGGATGTATGTGACCATAACAACTGTATTTTTACAATCTATCTATTGCTACTATGTTGTTGTGTGTCTTGGTATATGGAAAGTTTTAATACTGAGGGTGGGAATAATGATGTACATTGTACAATATAAAGAGAGCTGAGAGTTTAAAGTGTAGGGATCTGATCTTGCAGTCCATGGGTAGGCAAAAATAACACGAATGTAAAACTGGTGTGAAAGCCGATCTCAAGGAATCAAATTCTTGATTTCCAGTCTCTCATTGGAAGCCTGAAATTGCCATGATTTCAACTAAATGAAGAGCCATCCCTGTGTTGACTTACAAGTATATATTATTAAAGATATGATCAGTGATGTCACATGCTTTGTACTTTACAGATGCAGAGAACTAAATGTCAATAAAAACCACTTTACATCCTTCAAAGAGCTGCCAAAGATACCTCGGATTCAGCACTTATCACTCGCTGAAAATAACATTATGACACTAAGTGGAATATCAGACTTCAGACATACTCCACTTGAATCCCTTGTACTCAAGAGGAATCCCTGTGAGTTTCAGGAAAGATACAGACAACTGTAAGTCTCATCATAATATAGTTAAGAAAAGTTGATCAACATAAAGAAATGTTTGTGAGAGAGTTCAGAAGTAATGCTTTACTGAATCTAGGATACAAAACTTGTGCAACAGAGTGAAAACTGAAAATTTGTAGTTAGGTCTTTGTCAGATAAATTCTGCAACGAATGACAAATCAAAAATTCCAACAATACAAATATATTCTGGATATGTTTTAATCCACTGTTTATTTTTGTCAGTGTCTATTTTGTTCTCAACATTTCCAAAGAGTATTTTTCTCAATTTCTGTTTTTCTCTTGTCTCTCTTTAAGTGTATTCTCCAGTTTGCCAAATCTGAAAATGCTGGATGGTATCCCAAAACTGCCAGAGGACTGTTCCCCTCCAGATATCAGGTTTTTTTTCAGAATGTGTACTATACTCTAGCACTGTATTTTTCTAGAATCACATCTGTGCTAGAATCACCTCACTTAAAAGATGCAATATATCTTGTGTATGGAAGTTACTATTTTTTTTCTGATCAAAGAGATGTTGAAGCAGAAATATGATTTTTGAATGTGTTTGTGATACCACAGACTTCAAGTAAGTACGGATAAATGACATGTAAATAAGACATAATGTGTATGCTGAATGTCATGAGTTTGGTGCATTAAAAATATTGGGTGACTTTCTTGTCTAGGAACTCTGTGTAGACAACAGCTCACAATTATTGACTCTCACTGCACTTAAAACGTGTCCAAGCTCAGATCACGTGTCCATTGTGGGAAATGGTACAGGGATTAATGTCAAGGCTGAAAAAAAGAGAAAAAAAGAAAACAAAAAAACAAGACAAAACAACTGAATAAAAGAACAGGCTATGCAGTTTCCTTCTCTATGTCTCACCAATGTCCTAGTGTTCTTTAATACGCTTTGTGGATGGGAAGGGCAGATCCACCTCAATCATTTTGACCCTTAGAAATAAAAAAAATAATGCAAAAAGTCCTTGCTTGGGAGTTTGGTATGGCTAGAGAGCACTGGGGAGATAAATCACGGAAAAGGAAAGTCTTTTGACTCGTCGCTGGCCTTGTTTTGGAATGTCTTTTTGCTTAATAGAGTTTCCTCAGACCAAAGCCACAATGAGGGAAAAGAGCTGTGGAAGCTGAAAAGGGATTTGTGAGGGCTCCCCGGGATATCTGAATGCAATTATCTTTGAGAGGTGTCTGTCCTTGGCTTTGATTCATTTGCTGTTCAATTTTAGCTTTTTTTTTTTTTTTTCCCAGGCAGCTCATGCTGGCACACAAATAACTGTGCCACTAATGGTTCAGGAAAAGAATGACAGAGCCCTGGAAAATGAAGACAATTAACAGAATTGCCTAATTCCAGAGACAGTCAATAAATTCTCTGCTGTGCATTGGCTGCAGGCTCGCTTTGGTTCAGCTACACGGGGAGGAGTAATGACTGCTCAGCCCCGTGGAGCTCTGCAGTGCAATGACTTATCCACAGCAAGGTCGCAGCAGCTCTATATAATGTCTGTGTTGGATCGGGGCGAGAGATTAGCTTAGCTTGAAAAGTTTCCAGGCTTTCCCTTAACACCGCCCTTATGTCTCCCACAGCCTCACAGTCCGAACAGTTGGTCAAAATATTGCACGGACTAGATCTCAACATTTGGGATGTATAACAGTTATCGAGCTCGGAGTGTTTTCTACAGCTGTGAAAGGAAAAAGACAACGGACCACAGCAAGGAGGTGTCAGGTTGAGGGCTCACACCCAAGAAATATTCTTGCAGTTCACAGAAGCAAAACGGTTCCTTCCCAGACACGGGTATTTATATGCTCACAGGGTTTGATAACGGGATCCAGCCAGTGTAGGCCACCCCAGCAATGTGAACAGGCCACGCTATGGCAAACCCATCCATAAACATACTACAGAATCTAGGTGGTACAGTGCAACAGTACATGGCAACACACTTGTATAGATTCAGAGGAGACGTGATGTGGTTTATGCAGAAACAACAAGAAAACTAGGGCTTTGTAAATGAAAAGCAGAACATTGTGTGCTGTACAGCATGGCAAACCGGTCCAGAAGAACAGGAATCTTTCACATGCGGAGGATAAGAACAGAAAACCTGAAAGCTTTCTGAGTGAGGCTAGTATTCTACCTCAGATCTAGAAACTAACCCAGATATACTAAAATACACTAATCAACATAAAACCCCCACTGTTGTGTTTGCAGATGGAAAGGATAAAAAAAACCAAAGGATGGAATATACCCTTTCAACTGAGGATGTGTGTGAGCAAACACCATCTCAGATCAAGGCAGGGAGTAAAAACAGAGAAGAACTGGAACCTGAAGGACCAGCTGTACTGACCCAGCCAGAGACCCACAGCAGCGAGCAGCTGGAGATGGGACAGGGAAACAGTCTCTTCCCCTGGTCTCGGAAACCGGGGAGCACTCAAATCAGGAATGTTCAAATCACAGCTAAAAGCCCTTGAGGACTAGGCTCTCTTCCCAGAATTCAGCATTAGAAAGTAAGACTGAGCTGGGAAATTGCCCCTGTCCCATGGGTAGATGTTTCACTTAGAAGCTCCTGGTGAAGCTACCACCCACCTCTTGCACATGTAATTAGGGGCTGGTCGATTCCCTGCTGGGAACAGGCTCAGAGGTTTTGCTCTTTAGACCTGAGGCCTGGCTCTGTCACAAGAAAGAGGCAGGAACAGTGATTTATTCTTTCCAGACAGGAATTTGGTTCCACTCCTGTAATTTTTCCTTTCATGATGTTAATGCTCTGGCTTTGGAATCCCAGAGAAACACAAGGTAATGTCGGGGGATCTTTGCTGAGTTTATTTAAAGTGCATCCAGGAGCACGAATGTACTGGTAATGTTTGAGTCACTTTGCTGCAATGAGCTTTAAATGAGATGTTCGCTATTAGCGATGTCACATGGGAAACTGGGAAAAAAGAGCAATTATGCTCCAGCTGGTTGACTGGACAACAGCCAGAAGACCGAGGAAGCACACTGGATACATTTCAACATTACCGGTCAACTAGAAACCCCAGCAGCAGGAACCTTTTGAAACTGGCCTCAAGTTCATGCCAAACCAGGGATAAATTAATATACATTTTGGGTACTAAATTAGATTATTACTATCTAACTTGCTTTTCCTGCCAAACTTACACTCAGCTTCACCCAAGAAAAAACGGGCCTGTGGCGAATTACTCTTTGAGTTTTTACTCACTTGCTTTTCCACAGTTATGTTATGGAGTGGTCTAATCTAACCCTGATCTATGACTTCAGGAAAATCTGGAAGGAATAGAACAAGAGTAGAGCCTTTATTTTGCTAGAGGTTTTGAGATTTCAGCTATTGTGATTGCACTCTGAATTTAAAATAGTGGTTATCACCTGTAACCTCAGTATCAAGGTACCATGAAATCAACTGTGTATTTCCAATTATTCGTAAGGATTCTGACATTTCATGAGAATTTAACAGTGTTCCCAAAGTCTTGCCTAACATCATGGGACAGGTCCAGGGCTGACACAGCTCAGAAATGGGTTCCCAAGTCTCATTTTAACTGTCCTTTCATTTGTCGTTGCATCTAGATCTCTTGATACAAAATGAACAGTGAGCGATATCAAATCAAAAGACAGATTCCTTAAAGGTACAGAGAGAAACTAAGACTTTTCATTCAATCCATTTATTATGATCCCAGGAATTCCAGAGCAGGGCTTAAAGCATCTGAAATAATTATAGTACTTGGATCATGGAAATAACCAAAGTTGTAACAGAAAATAAATCATCAGCTAATAAGGAATATTTCAAAGACCCTTTGCTCATATACACATTAATATACACGAAACACAAACATTATGTTCTTATCAGTTCAAATGATTTAAGTCACTCAAGAAATCAAGACTTTGAGCCAATCTCCTTCTGCAGGCCTGTGCATTGCAGCACCAGTACCAGATGTGAATAGAGCCAGGAGGAAAGCAGTGACTTCCCTTGCTAAAGGAGGAGACTTCGCAAAAATGTCTAGTTTTAGTTCCTTGCACTGAACTTCAGAAGCTGAGAGAGCATCCGAGGCAAATCAGAGTGGAGCGGTTAAGCCTGTACTTCATCACCACAAATGTTAATGGAAATGGCTCAAGCCCAGATTTGTAGACCGGTATGAGGTATCAATAAATAACTTGTCCGTGATTCCCTAGAGTTGTGCCTGTTGGTGCTGGAGCGCAGGAGGGTTGTAAGGACATCACAAGCGACTTCCTGGGGTCCTGGGCAACTCTCAGGTCACTGTATTGTAAGAAATTTGCCTGGCACTTTGAAATACACTGTGGGAAGGGACTTGGGTGATGTTGCAGGTCATGGTGCTTCTGCCTCGTCATAAACCATGAAACTGCTGGTGCAGGTGACTGCGTGGGGATGATGTGCCTGCATTTCACTGCGCGGCAGCTCAGCTTCGGTGCTGCTACAGCCAGTCCAGCTCCGCATCCATGGACCAACTTGCATGTTCTGGTGGCCAGCAAGGGGCCCAGGCTTCTGGTGGTGACATCCATGGATTGGCGGTGCCAGAACGGCGTTGCTTTCAGTGCTCGTTTATCCACTCACCCAACACAAGTGATGACTGAAGTTCTTCCCACATTAAATTCAACAGCAAAACCTCCAATGACCTCAAAGCTGCAGCAGCACAGCTTCATTCTGGGTGGAAGGAAGGAAACTGCTCACAAATCAGGGATGAGGTTACCAAAAAGGGCACCAAGAGCCTGTTAACCTTTGGGGAGCAGAGCACTCCCCCCTTTCCCCGGAGAACAGATCAGAGTATATTCATTTGTTTTACCATTTCCTTCCTGGCTGATTAAAATCAACAACCTCTTAGTCTATGGAAGGCAGCTTTCCATCACTGCCACTTAAGCTTTGCTTCTCAATAAAGAACCAGCATTTTTTCTTATTTCCTTGCTATCAGCACAAAAAGAAAAAAGGAATTTAGTGAATATACTGACCAATGTTTTGATCTTTTTGGATACATATATGAGATATACAGAGGCACACTGGCAGGATGCATGGGTGGAAATAAGCTATTAAGACATCCCAGAGCGTTAATTTTTCATTTGTAATCTATCATCCAAGATACCTTTGCTTTGGAATTGCCAGGTACCATACTACATGATGTAACTGAAAACACCAAAGATAAGGAAAGTTGGCCCTTGACAACATGTGCTTTGGATAAAAGCGGCAATAAAAATGAACATAATGACTGTAACAGGGACAAACATGGGCAGTAACAAATTGGGAATGACCAGAAACTTCATGAATACAGGAAATAGTGAAGTCAGCCTTGGGAAGTGAAATCCAAGCCATTTTTTTTTCCTTTTTCGTACTGATAATTTTATTTTTACTATATGTGAATGCAATATATTTCTCATTCCTGCTCTACATACAGTCTATTTTCTTTCTAATAGATTGCTATAATTACTCTGTATGACCTGACCACCGAGCCTCTTTAAGGATGCTCCTATTAAGAGTCATTGATTATGAAGTCAGATGTTCCTTTGCTGCAATATTTTCTGTGCAAAATGTACAGCGTTCCAGGATACGTAATAGAGGAACGCGTTCAGCTTGGAGGGCGTTTGAAATCAACAGTGTCCAAAAGACAGAATAAGGGTCTCAGACCTGCTGCATTTCTTCGCTCAGCTAATGTTTTACCACCCATTTTAACTTGAAGTATTGGCAACCTGCTTTCCTCTGCTGCTGTTTGGTTTTTTGGTGTTTGGTTTGGTTTAATTGTCTTCCTTTAAACATTACAACGAATACAACTGTAAAATGAGTTCTTAAGCTCTAAAGGGTAGATGTATGCGTGTAGAGAAAATGGAATATAACGTTAATTCTGCAGAGGAAAGTGCTCAAAGTGCTTATCGTGCCCTATGCCAGAAAGATTAGATTAAAATACCCTAAGTTTTTTGCTGTGACAGTGTCACTCTCAAGCACTCTGAACCAAACTCCTCACAGCAACAGACTGCCTAATTATTTTATTCAGTGCCTAATATTTGTCAGCTTGAAGATGCTAAAATAAATCCAGGACAAATTTCTCTGCAGATATAATCCCATTTATTTGCCAGGTTTATTTACACCCCAGATGTCTGTCGGTTATCGAAAAGCCTATAACTACGTCCACTCTAAATCTGCCTTTATCTTCTGGATGCCCGGAACTGTTTGGGTGTGGGATGCAGGGTAACGTTCGCACGGCACATGTGAGCTCGGGCAGGACCATTGTATGGACCAGAGGAAAAGGTCCAGCTGAGTAATAAAAGCCCCAGATATCCCAACCATTTACATTCACAGGAAAATAGAAAGTGACATAGTAGATGTGTGTGTATATTTAATGTCAATTAACTTCATAGTATGTGCAGCTCTATAGAGCAGTTTATAATGGAATAGAAGGACCAGGGTTTTTGAGGATGTGGATGATTTCCTTAGCAAATGTTTGTGAATAGTCATCTCTGAGAGAAACTCAGTACTTTTAAAAATAGCTACAGTGAAAGGTATTACACGATAATATTAGGAGAATACAAATACCTCAGTTTCTGTTTCTAATTACAAATATTTGTGTAAAATGAAAGCCATTTCTCCCTCCGTAAGCAGATCTCCTCCACGTGCCCCATTCCTCTGAAGGGCAGGAATCCAGAATGGATACGGCAAGGCCCTGCATTGAAGTCAACTGGGCTCCCTGATGTGCTCATATTCCAGTTGCTACTGGTCTTCCTGTTACTCCCTCTCCTCCTTTCCCTTCCTGTAAATTAAAATATACGTTACCTTCCAGGCCTGGGGCCTGTTCTCCCATCTCCAGCCGCCCTCCTAATGTGGGAAGGGTTTTTTTAGGCTCTCTAGGAAGCTGAGGACAGAGGCCGACAGTCTGCTACGAAGCAGAACGGGTGACGGATGTATAATAAAACCCAGAGAAGAAGCATTAGCCACCTACAGCCAGTGGACCAAGACGTCTGTGAGCTCCGCCTAACAAGGTACAGCTTGGTGAACGGAACTTCGGAGGCTCCAAAAGAGCGAGCAGGTGAAGGGCTGCATGGTGTGCATGGAGTGGCCAGGGGATTGTCGAAATCTAATTGTTTTGTGTCAGTGCCTATCCCGCAGGACTGAAATAGTGTTATTTGCTCCTCCAGACTGGGCAGATTTGCTGAAGCCTCGTTTCTTCCTGCTAATCTGAGGACAGTTAGCAACCTGTGAGTGGAAACTAATAAGGCGACAACGTGGTGCTAAACCAGGTAAGCCAGTTTTCACACACCTTTTCACAGACCAGAAACCTGGGTTATTATTTCCTGAATGTGACTTTGTTGGAGAAAAGCGGCTGGTAAACAAATTTCTTGAAAGACCATATATAGCTGAATGTTAACACTCTCCTTGCATTTCTCTGCTTTCCAAGAGGACTATCTGCTTTCCAGCGTGGGACAGGGTGCTCCAACACCCTCTCTGGGCACCGCACAGTAAATTCGGGGTGCATTTCATGCCATGCAAATGGCACATCTTCTGTTCTGCCTGCTGGAGCTTTCAATCTTTGAGAAGCAGACCGCTGCGGTGTTCCCGTTCAGTCTCTTCCTTTGTCTTTCTAAACACAGACTTTGGACGAAGTGATTTCTGTGCTTGGGAAGTATACCGTGCTAAAGGGGTATGTCTGTGAAGCCTCAGGAGAGCTGTGCCTCCTGGGAATAACTAATGGAAATTCTTGTGCTGATGATGTACGGTACCCAAATGTCTCCTCTCGAAGCGCTGCGGGGACTGGAGTTCCCTTAGGACTGTTCAGAATTCATCCTTCCTTCTCCAGCCTTCTGGCGGTGTTTTAATTAAGTTGTAATCCGTATCTTTCTTTAAACAAATTGTTTTCCTCATTTACTCAGAGATGCATCCTTTAATTTGAGATAGGGCTATATGGATGATATGCTATTTGCTGCAGAGCCAAGGTACAATCTTTCAAATAAAATGAAGCAGGTTTCTCAGCTCTGCTGAGCTCTTGGCCTTTTCTAGAGATGGGTGAAGGGCAAGTCCGCCCCTTACCAGCCGGGCCGGGTTCATCCCTGAAGCTTTATCACTCCCTTAGTACTAATTTTAGCTCCTCACTATAAAATCTCCTTTTATTCATTTCAGCGTATAATCCTGTTTTAACAAAGCCCATTGATTGCAAGAAAAGATATTCACAGAATTAGTGGTGGATCTGTCAGGTAGATATCTGTATGAGCACTGAAAACTGTCGCAGCAATTAATATTGTCTTGGGCGAAATAATATGACCTGACCCATCCAACAATAAGAACTGCAGAGAAACCAGCAAACCCAGGCCAATAAACCGCAGTGCAACTGCCAGAAGTTAAAATTAATTAGAAAAACAGAAAAGATGGGGGTTTTTTTCTGGTGGAATGAACTACAGCCAAAAGAAGCACTGATTTCACAGAGAAACACTGAACTTTTGGACAGTGACAATGAGGTGCAATGTGCTGCTCTTCCTCTCATCCGTAAGCCATTCTGGGTCTCCTGGTTTTTGTCTTTTTTGCTAAAAGCAGAGTCTGTTATGTTCAGCATGCCTAAAAGAACCTGCCTGAGGTAACTGGCCATAGGCCTTGGACTTAAAGTGCCTTTTTCCCTCTTTACACTAATTTTTTGGGTTGTGGAAATTTTTCTTCAGGGGTTCCTGTTTCATAGGACGCCTAAAGGAATAAAAACTCTTTATGCTGGTGCTTCTTAAAATTAACTAGATGTTCATCTTAAAGGTCTCTCTTTAGGCTCACAGGGTGCCATTTCTGTGCAGAGAGATTGAGCTGCCAACAAATGCTGCAGAGCTGAGCACATTCAGCTCCCCATGTATCTGTCACAAAGTCTTTCTGTTGCTCTTTGTTTAGCCATTTTCTTCCTACAAAATGATGAAATCTAATTTTCCCCCTATAATTTCCACTTCAAATGAACTCATATCAATATTTTCATTCCTCAGTTTGAATGTATGTTAGCAAACAGCCCTTGGTGCTCCACATTTGCTCTCATCTGGTCATCAAGTATATTTTTTTCCAACCCAAGGCAGCTGGGTTTAATTACCAGCCCCACAGGTGTGTCTTGTTGCTGGAATATATTGGAATGGTCAGAACAAGGTGACTCAGTGTTAGTGCTTAGGATAGAAAGGTTGTGATGAACGTTGTGTCACGGGTTGGTTCTGGTTGGAACAGACACCTCTGGAGTTCATCTGGTCCAGCCTCACCCAGGTAAGGGAGGATCCCGTATCCAAAAGGTTTCTTTGTCTGAATTAGTAGCACAAGCTGATGGGTTTTACAAACGTTCTAGATTTGGTACCGATTATACCAGGGATCTCTGCTTTCATACAGTCTCTGTATTATTGACTGCATTGGAAATAAACTGTGCAGAGTACAGCGCTAAGCTGCGATTTGAGAGCAGTATTTAAGCGGTGATGTCAAAGTAACGATGTACTGTATTTTGCCTGGATATCTGTTGACAAGCTGAAAGGGGCTTGAGACAGTAAGTTTTTACCCAGCATTTTTCCCAGATGTAATAATGTCTAGTATAGCTCTTTCATCCACTCAGCTGCCTGTGGGGATCAGGATGTTATATACAGGGAAAAAATAGTTTTTGTAGTCTACATTTTAGACCTTTTTTTGTTAAGTTTTTATTGTGTAATGGAGACTACGGCCTGCTTTAATGTCTTAGCTAACTCAGTCATCCATATTCCTAATCCTTCCACAATGAAGCAAATATTTTTTTCTTTCTTGAGAGATACCAGCAATCCCACTTACAAAGCAAAGCTAAACAACAGCAAAAAATTATTGTAAAATTAAATTGACTGCAGTCATACTGAGAAGGTATTTCAAAGACAGTGAAGCCTACACAGAAAGGTAACTCTAGCCAGACACTGCTGTCTGCAAGCACAGTTTTAAAGTATTTCCATGGTTTTTATGCTCTTTTCTTTGACCTTTAATTCAAGGCCATCTGTGCTGAGCAGCTGACTTCTCTTGGCCTCTTGAGTGGCTGTGGAGATTGGCTTTAATATACATAATGTGGGACAAAACCTGTTGGAAGAGTATCTTTTAAAGCCTCCCCCCTTCCAGATAAAGTCTGATACAACTAATTTACCCCTTGAAGGAACAAGTCTGTTATCTCTTCGATACCTAATTTAATTCCTGATAATTTATTGTGCTGTATCAGTTGGGAAAACAGCTTCAAATACCTTTTGGAGGGTAATCATTGTCAGAAAATAAAAAGTTGAAAAATTAGGCAGAGCAAGCTGGAAGTGCCTGGTTGTGCGAGGAGGTTGGCAGCCTGAAGGCTGGAGGCAAGTGCAGTACCTGGGGAGAGGATAAGGCGACAAACTTGGCTTGAGGGGAAAATACATTGTGATCTGAGGCTCGTTTGTCATTTCAAGGTTTCAGGAGTTCACGCTTTTCATTGTCAGATAAAGAGGCCTGTTTTAATTTCCTTATTTGAAGAAGTAGGGGGTGATGGCTAAATCTGTTTCTTTTTCCCCGAACCTCAGGGATTTATGTAATTTACTTGATTTTATCTATTGTTCCCATAGACCTTTATCTCTAGATATGGCTACAAAGTGCTAATTTGTGTAGATCCCCTGTTGGCTTTTATTGTTGAATTTGAAGGATGGCACTGTGCTCCTGAAGTGAACAGCCAGCTTCAAAACAAGTTATTTGTATGGTAATTCAAAAAGAGAGAATTTATTGGCACATGCTGCATTTCTGGCATACGAGGGTAGGTAAATGTTCTGCCAGCGAGCTAGGGGAGCAGCAAAGCTACTCATATTTGCAGGACATCTTGCATATTAACGTGCATTTTCTCACAAATTCAGCCATCCTACCACATCAGTGAGCACAGCGCAGCCACCAAAGTCCACATCTCTGAAATATGCATCTTTTCCTCTTGTAATGTATATCGTAGTGCCGCAGTTGCTGCCAATCTCATTTGATGGCTGCCATGTGTTAACAATTTTCCTAACATAAAACCAGCTAGCGAATACTGCATCTTTCCGCTTTGGTTGGCCCTTGGACCGTGACCCAAATTTCAAGGCACGCGGGAGCAGTGCTCCTCTTTTAATTTGTAGCCTTGTCATAGATTTTTCCCGTTTGTTTTCAGGCTGCTTTCTCTCTCTCTGTGCCTCCTTCTTTAAAGTGGAGTGATAACATTCTTAGTGAATAACTTGTTTGTTTGAAGTTCGTTAGGTAGAGAGCAGGACATGTGAAAACAGACCCTGCAGTTGAAACAGGCATTTGCACATCTCGTCTGACTGATGCCACATTCACTCCAGCATCCCCCTCACACTGTGGCTTTCGATGGGCTCAGACCGGTGAGATTTGAGGGGTTTTCTGCCATCTTGCCATATTTTTGGGGACCTGACACCATGTGGTCCCATCCCTGCCCCTGGTTGACTCTCCAGCCCATGGGTCCCTGGTTCTTTCCAGGGGCAAAGCAGTCAGGACTGACAGGTTGTCAGAGATTCATTTTCACTTATGAGCCATGAAATAAAGCTCATCTCCCCAGCAACTTACTGCTCTGCAGCGTGTTGATTTTAATAGGAGTTTCCCGGTTTTTCATAACATAATGTGATTCCGTTGCTTTGTGTGGGCATTTCTGATTTGCCCATCGTTCACTCGATGGTTCAGTCGAAAGCCCACTGAGCTTTTTATAGTATTTGAATGGGAGACATTAGCATAGCATGGATGCTTTAATGCACTCTTTATGAATCTTTAATACATTCTATTGATCAGTTCCTTGTATGATAACGAAGTGCTGTCCTTCCCGCTTATACAAACAAAAAAATTCAAATGCAGAAAGGAAACTAATTGCAAATGTCATGTGTAGCATTTAGCAACAAAGACTTAAAACCGCTTACTCCAAATCTAGTGTTCTAACTCCAGGATGATCCTTTTTCATTTGTGAAGGCTTTTTGCTGCCATTTGTAGGTGTCAGAGTTGATGGGGCACAGAAGGAGTCTTGTTGTCTCTCTCTTTCTTGGTTATTTGTTACTGTGTTTGGTTTGGTGAAGCTTAATCCTGCTCTGCCTCGAGTCTTGATTTACAATTAGAATTGCTGCAAAGGAGCTAAATCAGCTTCTAGGGTCTAAAAAACCCTAAAGCAAATTATTAATTTATGAGGGTAAATTGTTGGTAAGACTATGTGAGCATGTGGAAACAGCTCTTGGGGTCATTAAAAAACATGAACAGATTTATTGGCTGCTCAGATGTCACTAAGCTTCTCTTACGAGTGTGGACATTCTATCCTGTGAGGGAGTTAGAATGGGCAGGGAAGGTATCTACTCTTGCTAATGCAATATTAAATAGGAATCCTCTCTACTTAATCCTCTTATTAGGTATTGTTTTACTTTGGCTGTGAGCATGTTTGCTACCTGGTGGCAAGAGCAAGTAATGAAGTGATCTGTTATTTTCTGAGAATGTTGTAAATGATTTGTGTAATATTAAAAGGGAAAATAGATCAGTCAATTTGCATCGATGCTGTGCAAGAAATGATACCCATATGGGCCCAAATCTCGTGAAGGAAACAAAAACTATTGAAAACTGGAGCCTGAATCTGTACTTGCACTTGAGGTGAATGAATCCTGTGTTCTGCAAGAGCAGAATTCACCTGCTTGTGGCCAGACTAAGAGACTATGCAGTGTGAGCAAATTATGCAGACCAGGCTCTATGTAATATTAATCATGAAAAGAATTATCCATTTGTGCTTAAAGTATAGTCACCTCGTGCTGGCTCTTAATCCACACATCTGTGATGCTGGTATGAAAAAATCCACATCTGTAGCACACCAAAGAGAACCAAGACATTTTCTAGAAAGCCAGGGCGCTCTGAAATACTCATGAATTTTTAGTGGTTTTCTAAGATACAGAGAAACTTCAAATCACCTTCTCTACCTTTTCTGCAGTATTACATTTAATCATTTAGGAGATGTGAAACCTTTGTTACCCAACAACATGAAAATTCCTCCTTCTTTCTTCCACTCCTTCCAACACTGATTATAATTCCGGTAATGCAGACGGTCCACCAACACGGATGCGATATGTGCAGCTCAAATTTTGAATTCAGGTGAATCTAACGCTGACATTTTCTGCAAAGCGCTTAAATCCAGGAGGCTCAATAAAGCAGTTTAGCGTGTAAGGGAAGACCTGGGGTAGCAGTCCCAGTTGTGCGGATTTATGTGAAGAAGAGAAACCACATTGCTCCTAAGAACAACTGTTAAATGCAGGAAACCTTGAAGTATAAATAAAAACAGGGTAAGGATGGGCAGGAAAGCAGCGTAGAGCAACAGTTCTTTGTATTAACTGAAGCAATATGATGTGAACATTTATCTTGATGGGGAAGGTAGCGGCCACTAAGGTAAATTATGAATTTAATGGTATTTTCTGTGAGAACAAGCCCTGAGGGGAATGTCTGACAGTGTGGAACCACCATGCAGAATAACCTGGTGAGCTCCTAATTACGTTAGTCAAAATCAATATGGAAAATTAAAGCAAGGCTAGAAGCTATGATCTATTCTTTTCTCATATTTGCACTGAGTCACCTTAGTTGTAACAGAACCACCAAATAGTTCACATAATCTCAGTGGTTTTGGTTTGGGCCTAGCGGAGTTGGAAATGCCTCCTGGTAGAGTTTATGAACCTCCGTACAAAAAGTCAATGTGAAATTCCTTTCTAAATAACTTTTCTATTACTTTTGAACTACAGAAAGGTGTCAGGTTGTCCAATATTCTCATTTTAAAGAAATGTTCTGCAGAATAAATCTTAGGAATTACACGGCTTGTGGCTTCGCACATTTATCACTGTGAATGATAACACTTCTACAAAGACTTTCTTCAATTATAGCGTTATTTTCAACAAATGTATTTTTAAAACCCATCGAAATATTGATCTTGAGACGGGGAAACATCTCAGCGTTTTTCGTTATTGCACCACATCCCCTAATTCTACAAGCAAATCGATCTAATAACACGGCCACCTGACATATCAGTGAAACAAGACGTGGAACAATTTCCGTGTCTTGTAGAGCAGCTGGAAGCCCAGGCTGTGTAGAGGAGCTCAGTTGTTTCTCCTGTGCCACATAATGTTTCTGTTCTTCGGTGACAGAGGCCGGTACATTGTAGATGTTCATCAAGGTCTAACTCGGGTTGCAGGAGAAATGTGGTGGCTGCAAACTCAGAACCGAGCTCACCTACAGGAGCCTTTGCCCAAGGTTCAGGTAGATGCAGTTCAGCACAAATTATTTCTTACCATACCGTATATTTCTGTACACCTGGATATTCTTGGTACATACCCGTATAGTTTCAGGGTAACTCAGATTGCTCCGTGGACAATGAAATCTGATGTCGTATGGTTTTATACCCTTCACCCCTGGCTGTATCTCCAATTATTCCCCTTGTCCCACCTCCGCGGTCCCTTCCACGTCCCCCCATTCCCAGCGATGCTCCAGCAGATGGCTGGTTCTCAACTGGGCTTGTCCTTTGTGACCAACCAAACAACCGTCACATTCAGGACCTGCCAGCAGGTCACTCCGACGCTTTCGCCGTGTTTGCCCACGTTCATTTCTAATTCCTTCTGGTGAAATAGAAAACTCCTTTAATCTTCCTTTAATATCGGTTTCGTGGCGCAGGCCCGGTTAGCTGGGGCTGAAATGGAGCGGTTTTTATTGGCATCACTATTGCTCTGGGCAGACCCTGCTGGAGGTGCCTGGCAATAATCCACCTCCCACCTGTGCTCTGCACCGGCTTTTAAACACATCTTGTGACCCCCTCTACATCTGCCCAGAGACCGCTTTTACTCTTTGGCATTACAGTATAAAACTACCAATAAAGCTAAATATGCAGGTAGGACTCGTTTGGCTGTGAGGATGCTGTTTAGTGTTACAAACCATCTCACCTTAATGTACAGGAGCCATCGCATTTCTCACCTGTCACAATAAATGAGCGGAAAATGGGCTCCCTGTGATGTGGGAGGGCTGTTCACATCCCGCTTGCAATAGCTCCTGTGCACAAACAGCTCGGGGCTCCTGCGAACAGGAGCATCTTGCGCAGGGCTGACCTGGGTTATCCACCACAATTACTACTTTACAGAGGCATTTTGTGGCTCCTGCCACGAAAGGTTGAGCCGGGCTTTTCTACAGGTCAGGGAGAAACTGCAGGTCTTGCTATTCCCTTTGACACCAGCGGAATAACGTGTCCCAAATAGTCTGTGAATTAATTTCACAATTTCATTTGTACACAGCTTTGGTTATTTTGTTCTGATGAACAGCTGACAATATCCTTTGTTCATTAATTAAGGATGCTGCCTTTTTCCAAAATACCAGCAGGACTTTTTTTTATTCCCTTGTTATAGGTGTATAAAACTCCCTGTGAAAATGCTGATGATGTGTCAGGTGTGCTCAAAGCAACTTTTTATCTTGCTCTGGATACACAGCTTTGGGTTTCTCATTCTCTTCACCCTGCAAATATTTTGGCTGTAATAATATAAATTTATTTCCTGCGTGTAGCAGAGTAAGAAGTTCCATGCACGCAATAAACACATTTTACGTGCTCAGACTTGAAAAGCCGAGCGAAGGTTGTTTTTAGCAATGACTTCTCCCCTGCTCCTTTGTCAGGAAAAACCTGCAGCAAAAGTGGATAAAACTTGTCAGAAACTGGTTTGTACTTCAATGACAAGTGGATCTCTGTGTTTCATTCCTCGTCACAGGGATTTTCGACTGTTTGCTTTAAAGTAGAGCTATCTAACTCACTTTCCAGCTCAGGTTAGATGACACTGAGTGTTATTGTTTCACGTATTTTATGGCTGGAGCGTGTTATGATGATCCTCTTGACTGACCTTTCCATTTATCACAGGCAGGAGAACTTCTTGCATGATGCCCAAACTAGGACTGAACTAGAAAGTCTTTTAAAAGACATCAGGAATTCATCAGTCTTTAAAATAATTGCTGCAATGACCGACTCCATTACTAAACCTTTACTCAGTATTTCTGGGGAGATTTTCTTGCTTTTCGCTGAGGCTGGGGACTCCTGTCTCACCAGTTCTGAGGGTTCTCCCAGCCCGCAGTGTCACACTGACATTTCTTTCCTGGGCTGGTTGCAGCATGAACTTCCTTTCTATGAGCCAAGTTTTCCCATCAGTTTCTCCCCATTCCCCGAATGGTCTCCAGTATTTCAAAGGGCGGATGCTGGACCCGGTCACAGCACACCAAGGGCTGTCCGGCTGCTGCCCAATCCAGAAGTGATGTAACTTTTCCCCTTGAATTGGTACTTTCATCCTGTGTGGGACACTCATTCCCCCTCTTCGCCACAGCATCACTCCAGGAATCGCGCTGTGAATGGTAAAACCGAGCAAGAGCATTTCCCTCTGCTCTTCATCCTGTACACCCGCAAGGCTGGAGCTCTGGGCCATCTCCAGGTCATTTTTAGGTCACATAAAGGCATTAACTTCTTGATTTAGCAAAGCATTTAGCATTCCCTGTATCCCAAAGGACACCCTATGGCAATGAGGACCAGCCACGAGGATCCTCTTTCTAACCAGCAGCTCATCTACCAGACAGGACCGCAGATTCTGGCACTGACATGTGTTGGGCGAATGGCTCGGGATTGTTTTAGGGTGAGCAGGTGCTTTGTGCAAGGTCTTGTGTGGTTTCCCTGCGGCCTTTGCAAAAAGCCTTGGAAGCCTGAGGAGTCACGTTTTGAGCCCTGCCAACCTGAGCTCCGAGGCTCCGGCAGCAGCAGCGTTGGCCATGGAGTCATGGAAAGCCCCACCAGTCGCTGCTGGGATGCGTTGTGGAGATGACACCCCGCTATTGTCAGCTGAGCCTGAAGCTCAGAAAGCCCATCTTGAGTCAAGTAACCCTCGTCTGATGTGAACAGGCCCTTGGCTGAGGACAGAGCAGGCTTTCATTAGGGTTTTCTTGGCCTTTTCACACGAGCCGTGGACTCGTTGTGCTTGCTGAAGTAAATATTGCGTCTGCTGCGAATGCTGGCTGGTACAGCGCACAACAGGAGCCTTGTTGGGCAGCTTCTCGTCCTGGGCAGGGTTCAGTTGTCTCTCTGGACTCCTGCTGGAGCCACAAGTTCTCCAAGCGAAGCCCCACAGTGAACAAAAGGGTATTGTCAGAGCTGCAGAATAAAGACGCCCGGGGCATTGGGAACTCGGGGCCCACCAGCCAGCACAACACACGAGCACCCGTTTAACTTCATCTGCAGCCAGCAAATTGCTGAAGCGGCTGCGGAGAAGTGAGAAGCAGCTTATTTTGGTGCAAAGATGCCGCGCTGGTACCTGCAGATGACTTTGGAAGTGGCTTTTTCTGCACTGTAAGCGGGGCAGAAGACAGTCCGTGTTCTCCGCATCTCCACAGGCAATGCCGCACCCATTAACAGAAATGCTCGAAGTGCGTAGATCACTGTAGATGCGAGAAATGCTGTGAAAAGATATTGTGCTAAGTACCTGTGCCTTCAGAGTCGGTTTTCATCCTCTGCAGGGGCCTCGGTTCCTGCACCGTGGGCTGGGCAACTCCTCGGGGGGAGAAGCTTGTGCAGAAAAGGGCTCGGGCCCCTTTTCCACTTTCACAGACTTGTTTGATACAAAAGGGAAGATGCTCTTTAGCCTGGAGAACAGGAGAGTGAGGGGAGAACTTATCACTGTCTACAACTGCCTGAAAGGAGGTTGGAGCGTGGAGGGGGTTGGTCTCTTCTCCCAAGCCATAGGACAAGAGGAAATGGCCTCAAGTTGCACCAGGGGAGGTTTAGATTGGATATTAGGAAAGAATTCTTAATGGAAAGGGCTGTCGGGCACTGGAACAGGCTGCCCAGGGAAGTGCTGGAGTCACCATCCCTGGAGGGGTTTAAAAGGTGTTTAGATGAGGTTCTTAGGGACATGGGTTAGTGCCAGAGTCAGGTTACGGTTGGGCTGGATCTTGAGGGTCTCATCCAACCTGGAATGATTCTGCGGTTCTCTTGCTCCAGCTGCAGAAGCGCCTCCGCTGCCACGATGATTTAAAGTGCACAAACCCCAGTATTTCTTAGGGTGGCCCTAACGCTGCTCCGCTTGCCCCAAAACGCCGCTGTTTCTCCCAGCTCCTTCCCTTTCTCTGCCAGTCTCTCTATTAAAACAGAGTGTGAACAAATCAGCAGGAAAACTACAGCAAACCATCCCAGCCGTGAAAGATCAGTAACCATATTCTAGTTTATTGACTGCAGTCAAGTTTTATTATGCCTCAAATAATTAAATACTGCAACCGTGACATTAAAAATACAGGCCAATTTACCAAAATAATTGTATTCTGAAGATTATGTACATATTATACATTTTACAGTATCATGTAAACTTTTTTTATACATAAATCTGATTTATGGTAACTAGAAAACCCAAAATACTCGCTAACAAAAATATTCCTATGAAACATAAGCACTGTGTCTGGGACATTTAGGAAAATTGCAAAGAAAGGAAACCAACTATAAACCATAACAAAATTGAGTTAGTAGAAAAATGAATTAAATTACATTCATATAAAAAGTTAAAACTAAAACCATTGCTACGCATCATTATTTAAAAGAAAAAAAAAAGGGGGAAAAATCCCAAACCTTCTATTATATATTAACACACACTTTCCTGGGGAGCTGCTGTGCGCCCCATTTCCAGCAATGGGGCAGAGCCTGGGAAATCCAGATTCCCCTTCTCCTTTTAACATCTATTAAATAAGTAGGGTGTGTACCAATACAAATATTGTATATAATCATGCACTGTGATTATGTTCATAGTAGCCCCCCAAGGCACAATTTTTGTGTCATTCCCCCCGCCCCCCTTACATTTTGGCATGCAGTGCTAGAGGTGTCTGCTGTTCCAAACGCTTCTGTGGGACTGAATCTAGTCTGATTTTTCCCACTAGGGGACACAGAAATCCTCCCAGCAAAGACTTACAAATAAATAAGAAGGTAAAGGCTTTAATTCAGCATCTCGCACCAATGGTGTCGACTCGGTTCCGACGCCTCAGCCTTCTCTGCAGTCTGAGGTGATGTCATTAGATTCCTCTGGTCAAATATTTTATACATTAACTAGGACAACAAAATTGCTCCTCCTGTGAGTCTCCATTCCTGTGACAGCTGTAGTGTTTTGATTTGGCGTCATGGATCTTCAAGTTTAAATTGGTTTCCAGCTCGCATCTCATCTCGGCGTAGCACCATTTGCATTATCTGCTATGTAGTGCATGTAATTGAAGTACCTAGATATACTCATTACAATAAATGCATAATTTAACTGCATATAAACAGCTGCCAAAATTAACAGCTGTTAACCTGGCTGTATTTTGAAGGCTTGTACAAGTTGCATATTTTATAACTATTCTGTACCTATAAAAGGCCTGGTCCCGCAAAGAGCTAGGCATGTGCTTATCTTCAAGGATTTGAATAATTAAATGAGATTATAATGAATGAAATTACCCGTCGGCCTCCAGGGCAGGTCGTGCCTTGGGTGGCCGCCCTTAGTCGTAAAAGTTGCATCAAGGACAACAATGAGAGTTGGAGCGATTAACGTCGACCGGGTTTAGGCACTAGATATATTCCCTCAGATGTTGTGTGTATTGGAAATTAGACCAAACATCTGTCAGACTTGGACAGGGTGAAAGCGTCCAAAATAGCCTTATAAAACATGCCCAGGATTACAAAAAATTAAACCTAGATGATGCCTGTTTATGTACAGCTTTAATAGAAAAGAAATCCTAATCTAGAGTATCAAAATATGTTCATATAAACATATGAGAGCATCTAATAGAAAAGAAGTGTAAAACACAAACTTTTTTTGGAAATTAAATATCCTAAAAAAGTTGGTTTTGTTTTTTTAAAAAAACGAACTCAAAACACAGGAATTCGTGTGCCGCAAAAAAAAATTAGAAAAAATTAAGAGGACTACATCTCCCCTCGTCTGCGAGTTTTTGCTGCAGCAGCTCTGCCTTCCTCCTCCTCCTCCTCTTCCTCCTCGTAATTTTCTTCATGAACTTCTTTCTGGTTGTTCTCTTCTTGCATTTCTTGCTCTTGATCTGCCCTTCCGTTATTCTTTTCATCTGCCTGATTGGGGGCATAAAAAAATAATATATATATATATGTATAAAACCCCAAACAGATCCAGTGCAACTGCCAATTTCCTTATAGTTTATTCTGGGGCAAGGGACGGGAGTTGGACCTCATGGTCCTTGTGGAATCTGGGCCAGAATGATCTTTTAAGGTTTAATCATGTCACCGAGTTTGCGGGTTTCCACGGTACTTACGTTGTCGTTATTTTCACCGTATGGCTCTTCAGCGTTGCGTTCCAGTTCTCGTTTCTTCTCTTCAGTCAAGTCTTCCTGAATCTACAAAGCACAGAGACGTTCTGTATATTTTCATTTCCTTTAGAAAAGTAGCCTGTGGCGTAAATGTATGTGTTTTCACAGCTACGCTTTTACGGAATGAGGATTCAAAAGATGGGGAGGAGAGGGCATAGAGAGGTTAAAACAGGAAAAAAAACCAACCAACAATAGGGCAACTCGCATCCTCTGATAACATATTTAACTACAGTTTTCACAGACCCTCTCATCATCAGGTAATACATTGAGATTCCCATTCCATGTTTTAAAGTTAAATATATATTATTTTCTCCTACATAGTGAGAGCGTCATTATCAACGCTTTCTCCCACTGCAGACTCCTAAAACTATCTCGGTCCGACAGGCGACGCAGGTATTTAACGGTAACTTTGTCCGTGTTTTCCCAGCAGCTCAGTGATCCTCCTGCCAACTGCTCCTGCAAACCCACAAAATCCAATTCTATCCTCGAAGAGAGCACAGGCCATGCTCAATCTGTTTTCCAGATGTTCAGATCTTGATCTATCACTTCTTTCTGGTGCATCAGCACTTTTCCTCACTTCCATGTCCCTTTATCGTTAGGTGTAAATCTGAAAGAGGTGTGTTTTTCAAAGTAAACTTGACTTTTCTTTTGGAGAACGCCGTTGTGCACATCCGCTCCAACTGGTGTCCTGCCAGCTGGTAAGATGCTCCCGTAAGGCCACACAGCTTTGCCCATGATAAAAAAGCCGTTTTGCCCGGCTGAGAAGTGTTTGCCCCTCGGTGCTGCCACCTCCCCTGGCCACAAAGAGCAGGGACAGGGCTGCTGCTCTAACGGGGCTCCCTCCCTCCAGATGCTGCTGCCACCTTCTCCTGAGCAGCAACAGCCTTCTCAGCAACATCAGTAGCAGGAGAGTGTATTTATTATAGTATTTATTATAAGAGCAGTTGCTTGTGAGCAGGAGGGATATCTAGGATAAAGTTTCAAACAACAGCGATGCACAATATGAGTCAACCTACTAAAGAAACGATTCCTGGTTACAGCATCTTAACTCTTGAGTGCTCGTTCAATCACTGCTCACTCTTTAATACTTCCAGTAAGCACACGAGCCCTTTATGAAATGTGTATTAAATTGCTTCCTGTAATCCAAAGAGTAGTTGGCAAAGCCCAAATATTCCCATTTCTTAATGACCTGGTTTGACTTAAGTAACCGTACTTTGAACTGGTGAATTCTAAGTGCATTCCATCTAATCTAGACAAAGTGGTCCCCGTAAGGGAGTAATGAGTAGCTGCTTCTATTGCTTTTTGTAAATCATTGCATATGAAGTGGAAAATAGCAATTGATTGGGTAGGTACTGAGGAACTGCAGGGCAGCTTATGTTCGTGTGTGCGTAACGAGCGGGCCCTTCACCATGGGAAGGAAAAGGTCCCTTCCCCTCCTTTTCTCCTCCAGTTCCAAGCGATGTGCTAACGGCTTCCTGACCGTTTGCACGAATAGTAGGGGCGTAGGTAGTTTGGATTGCTTAGGAGGAGCACAGATAAATCACAGAGCTAAGGAGTAACTGGCCAAGGAAGCAGTTTGCCCAGAACAGCAGTGTGTGATTAGACATGCAAAGTTAACGAGGTTTGCAGTGATTTGAAGTTTTCAGGAATTTTTCCTTATGCTGCGAATGGCTTAATCTTTTCAATTATTGCACAATTAACGCCATGTTGCGTGCAAGACTAATGGATTGCAGCGCACGAGTCATGATAAATTGCGTCCAGAAGTGGACAGCAGAGACCTCCAAGCTTTCATAAAGTCAAAGAGATTTGGGCTTATTTTGCAGTTAAAGAAGATGTCACCACTGAATGTAATGGAGATGTGCTGTGATACCTGAGGCCACCTACATTTTTATATCCATTTTCTTACCTCCTCTTCTCCCTCTTCCTGATATTGTTCATCCACATTATCTTCCTGCTGGTCAGGATTTCCTGCCATCTGTAGAAAGATAATATAAAAATTCAGTTTATGTGCGTGCCTGTTAACTGGAGAAGACTGAAAGTTAAAGCTTCTTGTTCTGGAACTAAAACTTTATGTAAAGCTAAAGTAACAGTAATAGCATAAGAAGTTATAGTGCCTTTATTAGCAGTAATGATAGTCTAGCTACATGATTTAGAACTGCCCTAATTTAAAAAATAGACAGGAGAATGAGTATAATAAAAACCATTTCACAGAATAAAGCAAGACTTTCCATACTAAGGAGGAAGACAAAGAAACATTCACACCATTGAAGACCAACACCATAAAAATACAGATTATTTCTGCCTAGAGCAGTTTCCAGTTTAAACAGGGTTGAAACGCGCAGCGTTCACCGGAATGGCCACAGAAGGAAGGTGACACCGCCGCTTACAGGCCACTGAGCGCTGGTGGAAGTGGCACAGAAGGGATCTGTGCGAAGACACAGAGATTTACGAGTGGGTGTTCTTGTGGGGTCTCGTGTGAAGGGAAATAGGGGGGCCCTGAAGTACAGAACCTCGCTGAGGGGAGCCGGGGATGACAAACAAACCAGCGCATCACCGGGGTGACTCCTCACTTCTACCTGCCCACGTCTTACGTGGCTTAAGGGATATTTAAAAACCCAAGTTCAGCGTTCCCCGTGCCACGCTGCCCTCAGAAAGGACCTACAGACGCTCCCTTTGCCAGTACTGACCACGAGGTGCTCTTCCATTCCCGGAGGTCCTTGTTTCTGACCCATTTCCTTGTGCTTTTCATTTTCATCTGGTAGGTTTTCTTCTCTCTCTTGCTCAGCTTCCTCGAATTCATCCTCTCCCTGATTGTTGGGGTCATCAGCAGGATTCACATCTTCCACGGCTGCCTTCTGTGATTTTTAGAAATGAACGTTAAATGTGTATTTTATCAAACTCTGTTTCACCTGAAAGCCCCCCCAGCACGAGCTGTGTCAGAGCCAACTCCGCACCCAGCGGAACCAGCTGGAATCTCCCCACGGCCATCGGGGGCCACCAGGTCAAACCCGAGCCCATGCAGAAGCGTCAGTTCCTGAGAGCAAAAGTGCGTTAGTGCTCAACACAGAACTGCGGGCTGGGGATCCGTCTGCTGAAACACACACGGCAGCTGATGACTGATTGCACAGAGGCTGCCGAACTCCTGTTTACTGCCTATCTGACAACTGTCGATGCCCCATAAGACCAGGTGAAAAAAGAGAGAGAGTTTAAATGGCTCAAAAGAGCTGATGGGATCTTTCAGTACCAGTCTGCTCTGCAATATTGACCTTCTCTACGTCCAACAAAACAACACTACACTTGTTTTTCATCATAATTTGCCATTCAAAAAAGAAGCACTTTAGTTCTGCTTATCATTCAGTAAAAGCGTTTCTGATGTCTTTATAGCTGCCAAGTTAAAGATCCTTTAGAAATATCTACTATACAACTGAGTGTGCTGAGGTGGGGGGAGTAAAGATGATACACTTGATATTCCACAACACCAAGTGAGCGGGAGCGTGAGGGAAGGCACAGGACTGGATCTCGTGCATCCAGATCTCCGTGCAGTTGGTATCGTGTTAGTTGCTGGAGTACGTTCTCTTTTCAAAATCTCACGTTTCTTGTGTGCTGACTCCAGCTGTTGCAGTGGCTATTGAGTTGGCTCTTACCCTCCTAACTAATGACAGCATGCAAAATACTGTCACTGGTTGTTTTGACTGCCCGCCAGTGAGTTACTCCTGTTGTTTTTTTTTACACCAAGTTTACCCGTTCAAGTCCCAGCTAAGTCCAAATCCTCTCTCCCACCTAAAGCACAGATCAAATGAATATAGAAAAGCAACTTGCTTCCACCAAGGAAACTTTTTTTGCTTTCCTCCCAAATCAGTAAGGACAACTTTAAATAGATACAACTGTAGTTTTAAGCTGTCAAACTTGTCTTCCTAGCAGACCTCTGGTTCATCTTATTTCTGTAATGCGCAATTATGTCAGATGAGATTCTGGGTTTCCACTTCAGTAACGACTGCAATCCATGGCATCTTAATTCATACTCACTGATTCATCAGCCTGCTGGTTTTCGACGTGACGTTCCGGTTCTTGCTGTTCATTTGCATTATTTTGATCTTCATCTTCACCTTCGTCCTGGTGCTGATTGTCACGTTCATAAGCTGACAAATTTTTGACATTATTATTATTGTATTACAGAGGTTTTTTAAGAGTCTCCTATATACCAGCTTCCATGTGGGCTTTTAGCAGCATGGCAGCCTTTATCTAAAGAGCTTTCCTAAACACATAATGCTAACGGAATTGTTTTACTGCTAGTAGGAAACTACCACTGAAATATTACCGAATTTGAGGAGATCAAACAAAATCATAGGCAAAGCCAGGAATGTGACGGAGATCCACAAAGCTCTATCCTAGCAGTTCAATCAAAGGGAGACTTCCCTTCAAGAAGGTGGATATGATTTTATTAATTCCTGGATTTCAGTCAGCTCAGCCAGTGTTATTTCAGCCTCTGGTTTTAAATTGAGAATTTATAGTTCACTCGAATTCAAACTGGATATGAAATGAATATTAAAATCTCGCATGAAAGGGAGCACAGAGGGAACCTGTGAGCGCAGTAAGGACACACATTTTCTCTTACCTCCTTCCTCTTCCCGAGTACCCTGCTCTTCTTCCCCTTGTACAATATCATGGTCCATGTTTTCATAATGACCCTGTTGGCTGAGAAAACGAGATGCAAATACATCAGTTCAGTTTCAAAAAAGTGTGGGTTTGCTTTAATAAACAAACCATCCTCCTGCATCTCTGCCTCTCCCAGCTCCTGCCAGAACGGCTTCCAGTTTAGCTTTCTGCTACCTATTTTTTCACATCACCTTTCCTGAAAGAAGATATACATTGTAGAACAAAGGCTTTCTTATCCTACTATACAACTTCCGGGCTTGTCTTTCTCCATATATAAGCGGGATTCACTTTGTATTCTCAAGACTCCTAAGCTAGTGTATATTATATATATAATATGTTCCATAACCAAGGCACAAATGCTGTGAAGTGGGAGCAAAGAGCCGCTCAGATAAAGGCTCTTAGAGACAGACTGCATGGATTAGTTATTTTGTTGAATAAGCGGTTTTAGCTTTCACCTTGAAAGGGGTTTACTTGTGTGGTTGCTCTTGCAGGACTGAATATTTTGACTACCTAGTTATGAAAGGCTCGTATCAAAATCCTTTTAGAATATGGGTCAAGTTAATAATTAATTTTAAATGTTTCAGCAAAGAAAATTCAACGGGCTTAAGATTCCAAAAGACAAAAAAAAATGTCACTAACAATTTTAAACTAAGAAGCAGCATAAGGAAAAGTGACGTGGGGGTGAAGCTGCAATATCATGAATATAACTCATTCAGAGTAACTTTCTGACAGGCACAGGTGATGGTTTCTCCCAAAATCATGCTTTTGTCTCTACAACACAAATACCACTAGTCATTCTTGTCCAGAAAGTCCTCATGGAATTACTTAAAAACAGCATCTCACATTTAAGAGGAACTTTAGCTTGGGTACTTAATGCATATTTGACACTGGAGCTCCTCAGTACGACAAGCTCATAATTGCTGCTTAGCGGAAAATAATTACTAATTTAAAGCAGGCTTTAAGACAAGGGGTATTGGATGCCAGAAGCCTCTAAGCTCTCCTGAGCAGAGCTCCAGAATTCAGAGGCTTCCATTGTAAAAGGAAATTTAAAAAAAAAAAAAAGGAGGGAGAAAACCCGGAAAATAGCAATCGGATTTATCCTTGGAATGAGGCTCAGTGGTGGGCAGCCCAGGGTTACGACATCAAACCACCCCCTTTTCAAAAGCGCTCTGGTGGAAGCCATAAAACGCAGAGCACCGACCGCGACAAACTCATGTAAAAGAATCTAACCTTAGCTGNTTAAAAAAAAAAAAAAAAGGAGGGAAAAACCACGGAAAATAGCAATCGGATTTATCCTTGGAATGAGGCTCAGTGGTGGGCAGCCCAGGGTTACGACATCAAACCACCCCCTTTTCAAAAGCGCTCTGGTGGAAGCCATAAAACGCAGAGCACCGACCGCGACAAACTCATGTAAAAGAATCTAACCTTAGCTGGTTTTTATAGAGGTTTTCTCCTTGTGCCTGTTTCTGCAGCTGAAGCTCCTTCTCTTGGAGCTGCTGCTGCCGCAGGAGCTGCCCGCGCAGCCTCTGCTGGTGCAGCGACTCCTGCTGCTCGCGGAGCTGAGTGGCCGCCTCCGCTCTTTGGGCCGCGAGGTGTTGCTGCTCCAGCTGCTCTTCGTAAGCCGCCTTACGTCTCTTTGTTACGGCTTTTGTCGATGTTACCTGCCGAGGAAACGCGTTAGTCGTTAATCGCAACGATCAGGCACAAGCACGCAGGAACCTGTGGCAAGAGGGAAAATCAGGCAGATGCTACACGCAGAATTACAGCAAAGTTGTCTTGTCTCTGCTTAATTATTTTTTTGGACACCGACTGGAAGCGTTGGGGTGTTTGTGGAGGAGATGACGGGCTGGGAGAAGCTGTGCTTCTCTTAAATATCAATAATAATACCCCTGCTCCCAACATATTACCAGTAAAAGGAAATTTTGATGGCCAGTAAGACAGCAAATACACATCCACTGATTTAACTGGTAATTTCAGTAGGGGTTGCTTTGAGCTTTAAATGAGACACCGCGCATTTGTGTACAGTCAATAGTAACTTTAAGTCCAGTTTCGCAGCTTAACCTCTGCTGTCCTAATCCACTGCACCTCTCCAACAGTGGCTTCTCATCCCACTGGAGTTACACAACTCATCTGTTAGGACAGTGTGTGCAAAGCCTAAGGTGAGATCAGTAAAACCTATTTTCCACTGAAGATCCGATCTAGAATGTAAACCCAGGATTTGCTGGTTTTATTTACGGCTGCACAGGGCAAGACTTGTTGCCGTGCACTGATTTCCCCTGGCTACTTCAGTCGTGTTCATCTTGCAGTTAAAATTTCCTGTCAAACGACAGCGAGCGTTTAGATGGAGATGTGTTTACAGAAGGCAGGTAGATCTGGTAAGGAAACGCTCTGCAATTTGCGGAGGTTCATCAAACGAGTAAGGCAGGAGAGCTCTCCAGCAGTGCTCACGTCTCGTTCTCTCTTCTTCCCATCTGCTACTACAGTTCTCAAATTTAAAGATGGTACCCAACCGGACTGCTCTTTTAGTCCATCAGCACAATTAATGTTAATTGAGCTGCCTTTGGCGAGCACACGTGTGTTCTGAAGTTGAGCCTCAATCCTGTGCACCCACGTGCTTTGAATCCCTAATTTTCTATAAATATGACACTGATTTTTACCTAGAAATAGGCGAGTGCAATCTAGGGCCAGCAATGACAAGAGCTGCCTCCGTTTAAACAGCAAATCTAATCAATTAGTAGAAGAGAGCCCTGTACCTCTGAATGAAGATGATCACCCAACATGTTGGTTTCTTCTTCTTTCTGTTCCTGTTTTTGCCACTCGTGCTCTTCTGGCACCTGATCCTGTTCCTCCTCCAAGCGCTCAGGCTGACCCGCCTGCTCCATTTCTTCCTCTTCAAGTTCTTTTTTGCGTTCCTCTTCAACTCCATCCACACGTTGCTCATCATCTTCTCCAGCTTCTTGTTGCTCCTGAATATTCAGTTCTTTGGCAGGCTGGCCCTCGTGAGCCCTTCTCTGCAGATGAAAAGACTCAGCTCCGTTTTCTTTTCCCTGGGTATTTACTTCTTCTCTCTCTTTTGGCTTCTCATTCTGCAAAACATACACAAGATGATGTGTGCACAAGATATTAAGGATTTCGTGTTTTCAAGAGAGCCAAGGCAAGCCACGGACGCTGTACAATTGCGTCACGAAGTAGGTTACACCTCGTTTTACCTGAAGTGGAACAAAACTATCACAGTTCTGTATCTACAAAGGAAACTTTGTCGTTTTATCTCCCGTTAGGTTCTGCTGGCCAAGAACTGGTGTAAAACAAAACCGCAACTGATATTGTAGCTTCTAGGCTTCACCCACACTTTGTTTCTTTTTCTTTTTGAACGTCTGGTAGCGTGCCAATTTTAAATATACTGACCTAAAGTGTGCCACTGAAACTCCATAAAGCACGTGAAAAGACAATTTCTTCAGAACTTGGTAAAGCTTTTTACTAACAAGAGATACACAAAATTTTAGAGGCTGCTTATTATTCAAAAAAACTAAAATCTTTAGCAACTTCTTGAAACAGCTTACCTAAGCCAGTTTTAAGTGCATTTACAGCCACGTCAGGAAAGGTCATTACGGATAGAATTTTCCTACTGCTCAAGGAGATTAAACTGTTCCTTACCGCTTTGCTCAAGATCTGACAGACGCGTACAATTAAATGTAGGCTTGTCATGGAAGTTAAGCACAGAGGGAGTGTTTGGGTGCATAAAAACCACTTCTAGAGCTCGGTACCTCGTGCTGCTCCTCGACGCGCGTCGGGAGGTCGCTGCGGGGAGACGCCGCTCGCACCTTCGGCTCCTCCTCTGCCCCTTCTGGCTTCTCCGGCTGCCGGAAACTCGGCATTTTGTTGAGCGTGTCCTTCAGCTGTTTGTATTCGTCCACCTGGGACTAAAAGTCAAGGCGTTAATTACAGCGCGTCCAAATCAACGTCTTAATAAAACGCAGCGGCCTCGGAGTGAACTTGCCGGCAAGACGTATGGTAGGAAAGACTCGATATTCACATCAGAGCAAATACCAGGGAGGAGAAGGGATGGGAGGTTTTAAAATCGTTTCCACGCGCTAGGAAGCATTGATTCGTCGCGATCTTGTCAGCCAAAGTGCACATGCATATGAAGTGTATTAGAAAAATCTCTGTGGGACAAAGACAAATACTTGGTTTATTCATGCCAAGCAGGAGAATTGTCAAAAGGGGATGATGCAGCGGTTTTTGGCAGACTAAAGCAAGAGAAATGGAGAGCACCACAACTTCTCCTTTACTGGTGGAAAGAAGTGCAGTTCGTTCACAAACAGTAGCTGAAAAGTGTATATATACATGTCATAAAAATGCCAAATCCTCAACATTTAGACGGGTGTTACACAAGACAACAGCCAACACACAGAACTGAGGCAAAGAAAGTCATAGTACGTTGTTGGTGAAGAGAAAGGAAAAGAGAGAAAATGTAAATTTCTGAAGTCTTCCTGAAATGCGACAGTAAAATGTTGTAATTTGATTTGCTTTTTAACTTTGGACAAGATCAGGATACTTTCAAAAGGTTTTAAGGTCCTGTATGAGAATCCAGCCTGGTTGGTGCACCAGTCCCGGTCTATACAGCAGATGTACAGGAGAGATTATCTCAAAGTCAAGGCTTTGAGATGGACAGGGCTTAGAAAAGCTGACCAGACCCCCACTAAAGGGTTCTTCTGTTGCTCCAGAAGAGGTAGTGGGTGTATTTACTACCCTTTTTGAAATCCGAGGTGCATTTCATAATCCTTTTATAAAACTCAGCTTGAAAACCGGCTGCAGTTGCTGCTTGGTGACCACGTATGTCATTTTGTGTGTTATGTGGTATCATAGCAATCAATAGTACAGCAGACAGGCACGATGCATTGATGTACAATGCATAATACTCATACGAAACAATATCCACAGTGCTACAGATTGACATGATGCGAAGCATAAGAGCTCCGAAGCCAGACGCACCTCGAAGCATCTTCGAAAGCCTACGGCATCCATTAAAACAGACAGGCCTAAAAGCAAAGCAGAATGCACAGAAATTACTCTTGTCCTTCCACAGGGATACTTCTGCTTCCTCATTAACTGCTGGAGAGTGCAGGAAGAAATTTTAGAGGAAAAAGTAGTATTTGTTTAACATAAGACTAATACGCAGGCCCCTGATTTTTCTACCCCGCTCGCTGACCATGCCAGACTAATTACTGGGATATTTAAACAGTGCACGTCTGGATCCGAATTCAAGTGCTCCGATCTGCTGCACGAGTCGCTAAGCTGAACATTATGATTCAAGGCCACAGCCTAAAAGGTATTAATAGTGACAGAGAGACAGGGTTTATAAAAATATGTAATGAATCCGTCTGGCAGTTCGAGCTACGGAGAAGTACAAAGATTACAACGCCTTTAAGATTCAGCTCACAAATTCGTTAGTGCAGTATTGACTACTGTATATTTAATGTCTAGAACACACTTAGAAATAGAGGTCTCATTTATTGAGCTGTGTTTTATAATCCTTTGTAAGCTTTGTGTAGCTGGTTTGCAGGAGAAACTACGCAAGTGTGCTAAATACCTCCTGTTCTGAGAGGATGTGCAAGGCTCTTCTGTTGAAGGAAAGGTTTTCCATGTGATAAATGCCACATTCTGATTACAGATAGAAAGGCTCAGTGTGACACAGGTTTTCTGGCTAAAGAACTGATTCAAAGCCAGGAGAAGTACATGGAGCTTCCCTTTGGGTTTGGGTGAACCTGAAATCAGACCCTGCATCATCTGCCTTGTGGAATTCCAGATGTTTGCAAACACACACGGAACAGCTGACAGGGCCGGGGGAGAAGAGCTTAAAACAAGCTGCCAGCATATTTTAGTACTGGAAATTAAGATTCATCATATATTTAGAGTATGTGGGACTTTTCTAGTCTTTCCCTAATTTTTTTAATATCTACATGTATTGACAAGCACAACAAGCAGAACTGGGGGGAAGCAAAAAATATCCAGGGCTTTTAATGCTGCTGATGATTTTGTGGAACATGAAAATACTTACATGAAGAAAATGAGTCAGGAATAAAACTAACTTCACGCTGCCTCATTGCCTTTCCCTCTAATCTTTCCTCAACCACCTTCCTTTGCTCCAACATTATTCCCACGTGGCCCACGCAGCTGGGACTGCTACAGCCGAATGAATCTGCAACGGTCGTGCAGAGTTTGCGCTTCATGGATGGCTCACTGGAAAATGGCATTTAAGAAAATGCTGCAGCTTCTTTTTCACTAATTTGAGTTCCCCCTGGAGTTTACGTTCCTCCATATATACTCTACTTCTGTTGCATTGATGTATAGAGCTCCCAGTCATACACAAAAAGAGATTTTTTTATCAGCATCCAGGTCTTCACAATGATAGGTGTGAACGTCAGAGTGTGGGATGTTAAACTAATGGAAGTTCTATCAGAGAAGACAGAGAAAGAAAGGTATTTGACAGCTCTCACGGAAGCAGAGATTCTCTCCTTATGAGTAACACATGCACTTTGGGGCCTATAACGCAGCTTTTTGTTATCCGACAGCCCTACAATTCGTTGCAGCTGCTTCTTAAGAGCGACCCCTGAACTCATGCACCTCCCTGCGTGTGCAGCCTCCCCATGCCAAGGGCTCCATGCACAACGGGACAGTCAGCTGGGCTACGGAAAAAAACCAAGTTTTAGGAAAGACAGAGCTTAGCAGAAGCTGCTTTTTCCTTTCTGACCTGTGCAGCAGCTAGTGCACTCCTGTGGTCTTCCAATGTCACTACAAGCTGGTTGTGTTGGGAGAGTAAGTTCTTATGCTGTTGCTACACAAAAAGAAGAACATGACATGTTTCACGTAAAGTGCATTCTAAAGGTAAATGAGGTAGCCTGGGGGATTTTGAATGTGGAAGATAATTCAATTTATTTTGAACAGAAAATCCTGAGTTGGAATGACAGCATTTATTTATTTAATATGGAATGCATATTAAAAATGCAGGGAAAGCGAGCATGCCAGGAAAGAAAATTTGGGGGCCAGAATTTGTGTAACTAAAACAAAGTTAAAAGTTGGAGATGTTGATGAAGGTTTAAAAAAAAAAATAGAGCTGGAAAACATTCATTTCAGCAAGCTTAGTTTGCCAAAACACAATTCTTGAATTGCAAAGTCAAATTTACAATTCCAATTTTTATACTGGATACTTCTCATCCAATTTTTTTTTTAATGAGCACGTACCTAAAGTGCAGGTGGCAAAAGACAAGAAATCCAGTTCAGCCACATTCCTCTCCTTTTTGCCACATAACAGAAAGTACAAGTCTTCAGCATAGCCCATTTCTGGCTCGTTGAAACTCAGGAGATAATTTATTTTTCCTAATGGTCTGAAACATTGTCTGCAAAGCCAAGCCTACCTTGACATCTTGTAGCTGGGTGTGAATGTCTTGGTGAGCTTTTCTCAACTGTCTGTTCTCCTCCCGTAAGTTATACAGGGATTCTGTTCAAAAGAAATGACACACAGAGTTTAACCCCTGTCAGATTTATAATACTAAATTAAGCATCAAAATTAAGACTCTAAGACAAGCTAGGTAAAATCCTGCACAACTGCTATAGTAAAAATGGATTAGAGTAACTGTAAGGTTTGTTTATGGAATCATAGAAGTATTTTGGTTGGAAGAGACCCTCAGGATCATCGAGTCCAACCATAACCCAACCTACCTCTAGCACTAAACCGTAAGAACCTTGTCTAAACACCTTTTAAACCCCTCCAGGGGTGGTGACTGCACCACTGCCCTGGGCAGCCTGTTCAATGCCTGACAGCCCTTTCCGGGAAGAATCTTTTCCTAATATCCAATCTGAACCTTACGTTACATCTCTCTCCAGCCTTACATTTTCAAGTAGAAAACCATACAATTTCATTAAATTTTATATTAGTGCAGCCAGTCTGCAACTGGAATTGTGCAGCCCTGTTCACAGCGGGGACTGCAGACAGCACAATTCATTGTGGTCATCTGAATCCTTCAAACGCGGGGAGGAAACCGCCCTCCTTTCTTTCCCCACGTCGCATCTGGCGAGTGAGAATTTGATGCCGTAGGACTCAGTTATTCTTTTGGAAGAGGTGCCCAGATGGCCAGAATCCTTAACAAGCTTTTCCGTTCCGGGACCGGGGAGAGGGGCTTCTCTTCCCACTTGGGACACGATGTGGATGTGGAACATTGGGAGCGGACACGGGCAAGCTCTTCCCATGCTCCGAGCTACCAGGCAGAGATCCAGCCCGGTCCACAAGCTCTGTGACTCCATCACTGCTGAACTTACAAACGCAGCCTCCGCCTGCAAAATACAAACTGCAGGCGGCCCCAAAACCAACTCGTGTGGTGGAGACACGTGGCAGAAAGTGGCTGAAGGCCCTTGGTGGGGAGAGCCTCGTCCTTTTGTTCCGTGCAATTGCGTAACTAGGATTGGAGAGGTCTGCAGGCTGCAAAGAATCTCTTTAATAGGAAACCGGAGGCTAAGAGTAAAAAGGGAAGAATTCATCATCCAAGTATACAAGTACAACATGTTTCAGAGAAGGTGATAGAGAAAAAATGAGGTCTAAAATGTAAAGTCACTTAATTAAGAAACTCAAATCTCTGATGGAAGTGGCAAATATTCTTAGATTACTCTCGTTTGTAAATGAAAGGTAAAGAGGCAAACCTATTTTCCAGGTTTATAGGTCTTAGAACTAAAACTTGGAACTAAAACTGAAAGACTGCATAAAGCAGCCTCTGGCACTTGACGGGCTTTTGAGTGCTGTGTTTCTTACTATTCCTCAAATCTAGATAGAAATGTGAAGTAGACGTATGAATCAATTTTAGAAAGAGGCCACGGAAAATCCTTGATAAAATGTAACTCATAAGGGGCATAAGATGCTTGAGTGCCCAGTGAGTGAGAACAGAGACAACACCTTCCTGTCTCACGTCACACAAAACACAGTGACAAACACCCATTTTAATTTGGGCAGCCAGACACAGGTTGCGTATACCCTTCAGCTTTGAGATCTCCTGCTCTTTTTCCTGCTGCAGTTGTAGGTATCGCTCCTTGTGATCGCTGAACGTTCTGCTGAACTCCTCTCCTTGTTTTCGGTGATCTTCCTCGAGGTCAGCGTGCTGTTTCTTCAGTTCTTCGTGTTGACTCTGCAAATAACAAGTCGGACACTGGAACAGTTCTGTTATCTGCATATCTGGCTAATATTGTCTTTGACAATCTGTTAAATAAGTCCAGATGAATAGGAAGCGTTCCTAACAAGAAGTTTATTATTGAAAGCATGCATATTGCAGCTCATCTCGACACCAAATGATCTCTGTGATGAGCAGTCCCCTGTTCTGGGGCTATGTCGCCTCACCCCACAGCTGCCCTGTCCCACTGGGACCTGCTGAAGGCGTCTAAGAAATTCCTTACGTGCCAAACTACGTAAAGTCTGATAAGTCAGTGTTCCGCATGAGTAATTGCGTTTGATAAGATTAAATTATGCACTAGGAAAAAGGGCAGTATATCATCTCTGAAGGCTGCCGTTGTAAGAGGGAGGCGCTGTTGATGGACGGATGTTCTGCAGAACCTCACCAGAAGGCAGCGAGGCCATGTGTCCCCAACACAGGTGTCCCATGGAACGGGGGGCTCAGTGACCTACCTTCAACATCTGGTGTTGGACGCTCAGCGCGCTGTATCGGCTGTTTGAGTCTTGCTGTAAAACAAAAACCCTGGCGTTAAACAGAACAATTCTGTCATTCCTGCAGCCTCGGGACGTGAGGGATCCAGAGTCACAAGCCAAGGGACACAACTCCCTGGGAAACACATGAATCTCTCCAGGTGCTTTGGAACGCAGCGAGGATAAATATGTTACTGCAACAACAACGTGTTTTAACTTACAAACTGCTCCCCAGTTTCAACGTGAAGTAGCCATAAAACCCTAATTTACTTGCTTTATAAAGAGTTCTCTACAGGTCTCTGGGTCCTTTGCCAGATCCAGCTTTCCTTCTGGCACTTGGTATATAAACCAAATTTTCCGGCTGTTTTTATGCTTTCCAGTTCAAAGACCACGTGTTAGAAAGTTGTCGCTGTCCTTTTCTCTGGGGACTAAGCTACAAAAAAATTATAATGCCTTATTATCCCCCCTTCCCCTTAAAAATATTAACACTACATTTGAACTACCATCGTATACAACAGGAGGATATTTTCTGAATTAATTTTCTGGAAAGATAATCAGGATCTCCTATTACAGTTCAAATAATTAGGAATTGCAGAGCACTTACACATGCAGAGTACAAATTGAATAAGTGAGCGCTCTTCCAATCAGGATTTTGTGAGACCTCTTTGAACAGCTGGAATTGCAAAGCGTTTCCTTTTTCTTGCAACTCAAATAGCGTCAACCTCTAAAAACGCGCACCAGGAACGATGACTTACCCTCCCTTTATTTAGCGTTTCCTGTGCTTCTAGTTTATAAACAAGAAAATCTACAACAGAAAAGAGAAAACACTGATGAAAAAAAGCCAGGAAGATTAGAATCGGTCTGTAAATAACGTAACTGTTGCATACACAAATTCTCTTACGAGCTGAATACTTATGCAGTTACAATTTTCCAAAAGATCTTCAAAAAAACTACGGAGAATTTAACAAAATGCTCATATTTTGACAGAATATTAAGTTTAATCAAATATTTTCATTAAAAAGTTTCATATCTTAGTGTGATAGGTAGAGGCTCAAGACTATGGACGGGCAATTAATTCTGTTACACGAGGCCCAGAAGCACCATTCAAAAGGAAAAGGACGTTCAGAAACGGTGCATTCTTGTATTAGGATAAAAAAAATACGTATTTTAAAAAGTGCGAAAGTCTTGTCTAAGTTTAAATAAAACAAAAAATTCCCCTTCTGTTCCTTGATGCTCTTTTCAGGATTTGGAAGGGCCGATTCCCCTTTGCAGAGCGGTGGGACAGCTCTACACTAGATGGCACCAGAAACCTGCTGAGAACCTCACGGTAAGAACAATTTCTTACACGCTTATTAACTTGGGCAAAAGTTGTTTTAATTTAGCGGCCCAGTCCTCATTTTTAGGAAGAACACAGGCTTCAACCTGAAGTTTGTAGTGAATTTAGAACAACGAAAGAAAACTCAGAGGGTTGCATTCTGCATCACTGAGGGCAGAGGTGTGAGAAATACAATGCATACCAACATTTATTATTATTATGATGTGTTTATAATTATTTATTATGGTTGGACTCGATCTTAAGGGTCTCTTCCAACCAAAATGATTCTATGATTTCCCCCTCACGCACACTTAGAACTGAGTTTTAATCAGAAAGAGGCAGGTAAGTCTGTGTTCACCCTTAAGCATGTATAAAAATACTGATTTGGAGTCTAATTTCATCTTAATGGAATGCAGGAAAAGATCCCATGGTTTTAGTACAAGTTTAATATTTTCAGCATGCCAGAAGAGGATTTACACATGCCCATATTCAACATACACATCAAGTTTATATATGTTGATATACACATATTCTCTGTGCGTACTATGTTGCAGTGATCTGTATACAGCACTAAAAAGATGATTACTTTCGTAAAAGATTAGATTGAAAAAAAAGCAAATGAAAAAGATGTATTAAAAGACCAGTGCGGATCTGCCAAGGTGGTCCTGCTAATGTGTTGTATATTAGGAACTCACTTAAAATTGAACAAAATCCATCTGAAGTCACTTTCTAAAGTAATTGAGTTATCTTCAATGTTAAGTGAAAAGCACGTTTTTACCTTCTTTCGCTTTCTTATGTTCAAGCCTTTCCTTTTGTAACGACTTCTCTAATCTTGACCTGTGCTCGTATACAACTGAAAAGAGAAAATTTGGACACAATTCACTTTTAAAGCCATATATCCAAAAAACCCACCGCCCCCCCAGCACACCCAGAGAGCATTGGCACAGAACCCCCCAGGAAAATACAAGTGGAATGAGGTCACAGGATAAAGGCCTGTTTGTTGCGTTTGGAGCAGGAACTTTGTTTTGCGAATTCTGGGTTGAATTCTGGGTTATTTCCATTGCACAAACACGGGCTGTGATAACCTGGTTAGTGATTTGTTGATGGAGACAGCCAGCTGTGGTGGATCTACACAAAAGCTACCAAATCCTCTTTCCTTAGGTGTGCGGTTTCACATTTCCCCAACGTTTTCACCCTTGTTTGTAAAGAGACAAGGAGATAGGACAGGACGGCCTCACTGGTGAGCAAACCCAGACCATCCAGGCCAAAATGCTTCCAAAAACTTGGACAAATCAGTTTTCTGTAACCTTTTTTTTCTTTTTGTGAAATCCAGACCCTTTACACCACGATGCCACCGACCACAATGAAATGCTGAGGTATCGTGCCCTTGGTTTCTTACAGTATACAGATGCTAAAGTATCTTGTACTTGCACAGAATATTCACATAATATGAGGAGGATTTGGGGGAGTTTGATTTTTTTTTTCACCCCCTAATTAAGGAGATAAAGCAGGAAGAACAGAAACAAAAAGAGCTTAGGACAGCTGGAGTGTAAAGTTAAGGGGATGCTTCTCTGTAAGGCCAAGGTACCAGAGACTGCTCGTCAGGAAATCATTTCAGTTTGAGAGTAACATTTAATCCTCACTGATTTTTAAATCCATTTCTGTATTTTAACGGAGTCAGAAGACCCACAGAGCAGCCTAGGGATGAACAAAGCAGTGGTTTGTGTACAGCTCTCGTGCCAAAGAGCAACGAGCTGATGTTTTTTGGGCACCATTCACGGTCCAACCCGCAACACAGGCAGTTCTGGTGCTGGGCAGTTTTGAGGAGAGCGGGCAGTGACCCGGGGCGCTGGGTGACATGGCAGGACATGGATCACCCCAGGGCTGACCACAGAAAGCAAAGACAACCTTACTTCTAGGTTATTACGGTATGACAACCACTCTCGGTCACACCAATGGGCCCAACAGACCAACCGGCCACCTCTCAGGGACTGACAGGAGCAGATGGTCAATACAGAAAACACACGAGGAGCTTTAGTATTTTCCTTGGCACCGTCTCCCAGCACCTTGTGACTCTCAAAGACTGTCCGAGGCACCCATGGGTCCTTCACGTACACCATTCCAAAACGGATCGTGCTTTTACGGATTTGTTTCACTGTTGTACCCCCGTGTCTGCAGGACATGCAGCATCCTCTGGCAGAGTCCCACCGCTCAGCTGCCGATAAAGCAGCATTTGGAACATCTGCTTTCAGATGTCTCTTGCAAGCCATGGGGCACATCGGCCCCCGTTTACCCTTTCACTCACCAGACTGAAGGATCACGGTCTGAAACGGCCTCAGTTTGCAGCAAAGATATTCATTAAAACTCCTGCAAATGTACAATTATACTTGCTCAAGCTCAGTTTGACACAAGTGCTTTTTGCTGTCCAAATTTGAATTTGCACTCTTTTAAAGAGTTATTAATTTGTGTGAAGGGAATGTGTGCTTTTTTCCTTCAAAACTGGGAAACTCATTTTCTGAGGAGTAACCCATTGGTGAGCAGAAGCCTTTAATAAGCAGCATCAAGTAATGATTTGCACCTTGGCAGCCCCAGAAAACTCCTCTTGCACCTTAAAACATGTTCTTAATTCCACCAAGTACATTCTGCAGGCTACGGGCTTATCTACAAGGGTTTATGTTCCGGCTTAGAAGCTGGATCGTTAATCAATCCTTGTCACCTATCTCTACTTTGCTATTTATCTTCTAAAGCCAAGGGCATCAGTCAAGATGAACTAATGTATCAACATCTCCCGCAACAAAACAAGCACGTCATGAATATTCACAAAGCCACCACCGAGTAAGCTTTCAGAGGAGGAAAAAAGAAACGGCAGCACTATAGCAATGGTTCGATTTAGGCACTGAAGATGCGAAAGGCGAATTACACCGCAAAAGGAACGGCGGCTGTGACGGAGCAACTCGGGAGAGAAATGAAAATCCATAATGGGTTTCCCCTCCCACGCGATCAGGGTGGAAATGGGCTTTTTGGCAAACGGACTAAACCACAGACGGATTCGGAGGTAACATTTTCCATTTCGCTTTGTCCACAAGTGCGGCTTCCTCGGCTCCTGCCGGGGTTTTAACAAGCAGGGGGGCAGGAAACCCTGCCGAACACACCTGAAATGACAAGGGCAGGGAGAAAGGAGAAAGAGGATGGGATGGTTTGGGCTTTAGCACCTCTGCTGGCTCTGCTGCCGTCACCCAGCGCATCCTCACCGCTGCCTCCTGCCCGACGACCTTTGGAACCCCGCAACAAACCCGCAACGCCTTAAAACGGCCTTTCAGACAGACAAAAAGGGCCAAAAAAACCCTTCCTCCCGCCCCTTTCCCTTTCTAGTTCATTTGCTGGTTGGTCCGTTAATACTTTTCTATGATAAACATCCACAACGTGCAACATAATGAAGATTTTTATTAATAATAATTCTGAACAACTTGCAGCTCCGTTATTTTCTCACTTGCTCCTTTAGGGAGCAGGTTGCAGGTCAGATTTTGTAGGCACGTGTAGGAGTTTCTCTCTCATAGACATCAATTTTTCCCACCAGATAGGACCTTCCTAGCCAAGAGTCCAAACTACAAGGCCCTTGTTCCTACAGCAGGGGATTTCTCCTTCACTACCAGCCTGGATATGAGATACCTGGGCAAGAATCTCAAAGAAATGTATTGAAAAACATGTTTTCTATTTCAGTTTTCCTAGCCAGGGGGTAGAACTTCTATAAGGAATCTGACGAATTCCGGATGGTGTAATGCACTGACATTGCACTTCACAAATAAGTTTTTCATAGGGTGAATTCTTAATTTTGTACCAATCTCTGCACAAATAATTGAACTTTGTTCTATTTAGTAGAATGGTACATAAAAGGGGAAAACCATCATCATCTAATGGCTATTATGCGCTATTCCAAAGCTGGAATAACTGCAGGTATCAGTCTGATTATTTAAGTTACCTATTTAATTAACCTAAGTGAACAAAGAACATGATGAATCCACAGAGAAGTGATTCAGCCTCAAAGCCCAGAAACAACCGGTAACATCACAGCTGGTTAAAACACCCCTCACCTTCAGCAAGGAAATATTTAACCGTTCTTGAACTGATCCCATTAAATCCAGTCCTTGATTTCAGGTTTTTCTCAAGCAGAAAGTGGAGGAGAAGGGGGGGCAACGATGCTTTAGGGCTTCTCAGAGGGTTACACCACTCCGACCATTGCTGAACGTTAATTGCAACACAGGAGTCTGACGAAAGCAAGTTCATCTGGCAGTCAGGGTTATTTCCCTTATCTTTGCTTTGCACCTCCAAGCACTAAAAGTAGTATTAAGCAAAACAAGCCATTATTGTATATTTAAAAGAAAGTATTTCTTATTTCACACTATCAGCAGTTTTGCAACTGTGTTACTTTGGTGTTGGGTCTGTCAGGAGCATGATTCGAGACTCTAAAACAGCCCAGCTCCCACTATCTTACACACTGGAAAATTAAGATTACATTGGGATTTAAATATACGCGATGCAAGGAATCTTATTCATTTCATTGTTATCGTTCCTTACGCAATTCTGCAATCTTTCTCTGAGCTTACAGCAATACCTTTTGTTTAAAGCCAGCAGATTTCAGTAGCCTTGGCAACATTGAATGGTATTATCTCTCGGACTGTGGCAGAGTTGAACTGAACCAGCAGCGTGTGGTAAACCACACCGGCACTTTTCTAGTATCACTATGAAGGTCTGTACAACGCGGACTTGATATAAAAGTACAGTTAATTTCCAATTCTTGCCACAATTAAAACGCGAAGCCACGCAAACAGCTTTTCTGCTAAGAGTAAAGCGTTTCCATGAGCCATTCCTTCAATACGAGATACAGGATGGATTTTCTAGTCAAATGACAATAATTTAAAAAATTATCTCGGAAGAGATTTCTTGCCTCATGGGATGCTAACATTTCATTCTGGGAGAACACGTTATTAATATAACAAGATCTGCTCTCCAAGCTTCCAGCTCTCTACGTGATTAAGTCAGGGAATCTGGTTTCAAACAAGGAGATCCACTATTTCAGCACTGATAATCTTATCAGAAACAGATTCTCGGGCTGTGGGTAACCCCTGGGCAGGTATCAGGATTCCGCACCATCCTGCTCACAGCACACACACCACCTATTGCACAAATTCTCCATCGAGACTTCAGCAATCAATGGATATTCTGGTGGCATTGCAAACATCTAAGAGACAATGGAAGCTTCCCCACAAAAGAGACTAGGAAAACTGTATTTTTAGTATAGCGCAAGAAAATGACATTATAGAAACCATAGGTTTACAATATATTGAACAAAGTATTTAAGCAGTTTCATATTTTACGCCCTTGAGGTTTTCTGTTTTGAATTTATACAAAATGAAGTCAAGACAACGTGAAACTGCGTGCGAAAAACAAGTGTTTTTCTGGCTTCATTATGGAACAATTTTGCATACAGGCAGGGATGGCCTGCTCGCTTTGTTCACTGAAAACCACCACCAGCGCTGTGTGCACTATCACTATTGCATTTACTTTAAAATAAACCCCTACACTTTTCATTTTACACGAAGAACGATCAGGTAACGGCTTTGTCAAATTACTGCCGGTCACTGCAGAAGAGCAGAATTCCAGCTGGCAAACGAAACCTTAAAAATACCCACTGCTTTGACTTAATTCTCTCGTCATTCCTGTTGCTGAGAGTTTTAATGATTTTAAGAGAGAAGCTTGTGCCCACACTTTGGTGAAAAGTTTTGCCGTAAACCAGGTATTTCTAAGAAATAGTTGCGGCCTCTATTCAATTATAAGGATGACACGGAAATTAATGTCTAAACAGGAGGAAACATCTACATTTAATAGAATCCTTGTACTCCGCCCTGCCTCTTGTACTCCCTTGCTTCGAAGTCAATAACACCCCTAGGACACAAGAGATTTCAAAACAAATTGCAAGACACCTTGGCACAGGGGAAGGATTTATCATGCTGAAGCAGTCAACTGGAATAGAAAAATGTGAAGAGGGGTATTAAATGTGATTAAATATTTAATCCCTAACACTTAGGCTTCAAGACATGGCTCTGATTAGGAAACAGATCACATTTTATATCCCAGGAAAGATTTCTTCCTAGCTTGGGTGCCACCCGTGGTTATGACACATCTCACCCGCCATATGCTGTTTCCTACCCCGTTTCCCAAAAAATAAGACCTACCCCGAAAATAAGCCCTAGCATGATTTTTCAGGATTTCTGAGGATGCTCGAACTATAAGCCCTACTCCAAAAGTAAGCCCTAGTTACAATTCATTCAAAAAGTTAGTTTAAATAGTGTCCAGGCAGCTATACATGTAAAAAAGTAATAAGTTTTGGAGCAAAAATTAATATAAGACCCTGTCTTATTTTGGGGGAAACAGGGTATGCACCTGCCTATCCGACAGATTTGTTTTGAAGTGATGATAAATGCAAAGAGTTAAAACAAAACCTGTGTAGTGATTTCGGACGGAAATTTCTTAGGGTTAGCAGATTTACTTCTAAAAAAAAAATCCACTCCCTTTTCTTTGTATGATTTTCATCTCTCTATTATTCTGCCATTTTTGTCACGACGCACCAGATCATCTTGAAGGAAACACACAAATACTCAGAAGAGCTGCAGGGACAAGTTTCCTTCTCATATCATCTATGAATATCAGGGGCTGCTCAGCTCCAGGAAACAAAGGCCAGCTCTTTCCATCAAAAATTGACTTTTTTTTCAATTTTATGCAGAAGTCTAGTGATTCTAGCTACATAGTGTTAGGATTTATGTAAAAAAATATATATTTAGACAAAAAGTGCAAAATCAACATTGAAGAAACCCAGTGTAATCGCTATATAAATATGTTTTAACGTCTCTCCTAACTGGAACATACGTTTGCAGTTTTATCAGAACAGAATATGGCAAAACCTGGTGTAACAGTTATGGTTATCACCTTACAAAACTGCTAAATCGCTTCCTTAAATTAGCTCTTGAAAGCTCTAACAGAGGACTTGGACTCAACTCCAGTTTTATGTTTTGAAAACCAGCATAAAGAAATCAATAGTTTGAGTTAGTGGTTCATAATTATTTTTTTTTTGGTAAGAGATGACTGTCAAACCTCAATATACGTGTGACAGATTAACTGAGACACTGCAAATGGCATTGTTGACTGTGATGGAGTGAACAGGAGCAGAAACAGCCACACTTATCTCAACATCCCTGTAATTAAGCCCTGGAAATGACCAACAAACTTGGGGATTTGAGTCACCTCAGGAAAATAAGATACTGGGCTAATTTCAGATACCTTAGCGGGGGAAAAATGTAGAGGAAAAGGCACAGTAATTGCAGTTTATTTCTGAGTTCATCGTAGAGCATCATAGAATTGTTTCAGTTGGAAGAGATGTTCAGGATCGTCGAGTCCAACCACTGATACATAGTAGAAAATCTTGGGCATTGTGGTTTATGCTAGATCCCCAGAAAAAGATGAGAATTGCATCCAGCTCAGAAGACCCTTCTTGAAACAAGGAACAGCATCCAGGCTGAATTCCTTAAGTGCTTATCTCAGGCTCCAACACGACTAGAAATTCACGCCCCTGAACGCTAAAAATCCCAAGAAAAATCACCCAACAAAAGAGTCTGCCTTCTTTAGTTGTTCTGTATAGTCTGTTTTTTCCAGTAAGCGGAATTATTTAGCTTTCATTACCCTTAAACCTCAAAACAGCACCTGACTTTCAGCAGGACGGATTTAATTACTTTTTCTCTGCAAGGATCCTGTTCCAAACAGAGCAAAGTGAACTACATTAGCCACAAATTGCTGGCGATATCCTCCCTGCTATAGAAGAGCTGCTATAATGCACAGTCCAATCTCGGAGTGGGTGGAAACCTGACTCACAAGGTTGTCCCACCCAGGCCGACAAGTCTGGATCCTGCCCAGCAAAACGACCGGCCCAATGAGACAATGTGTTTGGAATGTCATATTTAAGAATTCAATCAGTTCTGCTCACGTAGGAAGTCATTCCAGCCCGTTGTTTAGGCTCTGGTGTTAACAGCAAAGCAGTTATCTTAACCGAACCGCTCCGAGTGCCTGACTCTCGGACATTAACTTCAAAGTTCTGTCAGTACAATCGCAAAGTCTCAACCACCCTAAAACTCTTCCGACGTCGTGGGCTTTGCACAGCCGGGTATCGCTTAAGCTACGCTGCTGGCCACAGGATTTCTGGCTCGGTTTGCAGCTACAACTGCCAGATTGTGACCATGGCTGTTTCATCCTCTGCTTCTCCACTGGCCTCCCCAGTGATGCTTTAGGTGATGCAGGTGATACAACGACCTTATGGGTAACAATGACTCCAGGTTTTTTAGCACCTTTCCCTGGTAGGAAATACGTGACAGAAGATGATTGTTGAAGAAAGCGGAATGCAAACTCATCAAAGCATCCACACATCTCACCTCCCTCCTCCTGCCCCAGCTCTGAAGTGTTCATAAACCTGGACTTATCAATCACACACAGGCTTTAAAAGGCTTAAATCATCACCAGTAACAAACAGTTTCAGGACGCTGGTTCCGTCTTGCATCGGCCTGTTATTAAATAAGTGATGGGAAACAACAGAGCCCAGGGAACAAAACCTCCCTATTACCTCACGCTGCTCAATGCTCCTTCAGACCGTGTGCTCCGTGATCCTCAGCCAGATCCCAACCTGGGAGCAGATGTGACATTGCAGCACTGGTAGAAATTTATCCTGGAAGTATTTATGTACACAAGTGATTTAAGGGCATCTGAGCATGGATTACAGGAATGGAAAAAAAATATAAATCTAGGCATTTGGTCAATGTATCTTTCTAGTCATAGAAGTCAGGTGCTGGGACTCTCGCTTGCTGTGGATCTGGGAGCAACAAAGCAGCTCCTGAGTCAACTGAACTGAACAAAGATCCAGCACCTTTGCTGTACTTGGATTATAAAGAAATCTTAATTCCTGATAACCTGAAGTGTTCAGGTTGAGCTGCAATATCTAAATAGACATTTTATACGTATATGTACATACAAATGCATAGATTAATGTAACATCCCACTTTAGGAAGCCGGGCAGCAGAACCAGGGATGCTGTATTTGCCATTTCACGCCGTGCTGCACGTGGTGTTGAAGGACACCCACGTGCCAACAGCACACACAGAACGAACCGCTACATTACAGTGCTCCCACAGACCTGTCGGATCTCAGACAGCGCCAAAACACGAGCAAAATAACCACCGTGGTGTTACGTGCAATCTGAAACTAATGGGATTGATGGGAATTCAGGCTGCTGATATCAAGAACAATCAAACCACGGAGGAACAGTGTAGATGTAGCTCTACTTGCATGATGCGTACGAAAAATAAACCATCAAAAGTTCTGTTAGTTCTTCCCAGCTCTGCCAGCTTAAGGGACAAGTTGAAATAGAGTACAATAAAAGAGGGGTGAGATAGTGAAGTACCTCCGCGTCTGTATGGACTTCACTAAGAACAGCTTTGGCATCTACATAATCAGCATGCGGGCAGATATAATAAATATTAACCGCTAAAGTTACACAGAACGATGCTCTAGCACCGGGAAGCATTACGCAAGTCTCTCTATAGATCTGATCAACTTGTCTAGCAGGTCACGTCCAAGGAGGAGCCTCGGTTTAGGACAAACGGCACACCAGGCACAGAAGAATTCTATATTTGCTTTTCAGGTGGTGCTTTCTAGCGCTGGATCAGAGAGCTCTGGGGACACCCACACCTCGTCCATGGGCGGGGAACCTCCAAACCCCCAAGTTCAGAGCCATCAGGTATGTTAAGACCCCAAGAGAAAGAGCAGGAAAATCAAGGTAGTAAAAGGCACTAGATGTAGGCTGTTCTTAGGATTAGGGATTAAAACAGATTAAACAGATTAAAACAGTACACAAGGGGTTACTTAATACCCAGAGGATGAGAAGACAGAAGCTGTAAGGGCTAAAAACCCACATGTAGATAAGTTAAATCTTAAAGCAGTCAAAGATACAATCAGGTTCATCTACAGCTGTCAATGCGTTTCTGTTCTAGCAACTGAAGTCTGTTCCTATATGGCCAATAGCTTAAGACTTGGCTTGGCACATCTTTCTAGGACGCAAAGCGTGCCAAGTTTTGTTTTTATCATTTGAAGAAATACTAAATAAGATTATCTTCATGTTTCAAACATACAATACTCAGAGAACAAGATTTAAAAATAATCATCTTACTGGGAAGATCAGGTTCTCTATGAACGGCCTTATGGGTAACAATGACTCCAGGTTTTTTAGCATCCAAGAAATTTTGCATCATCTCCAATTTTTCCCTCCGGTGTTCCCTTTGTGGGTTACAAAAGCATCCCGACTTTCTCCACACCCATCAGAAGTTGGTTAAAGAGAGAAAAATGCCCAAGTTTGATTTTTTTCTTTTTTTTTGTGAGAAGTTTAGCTTTCAAATAGAAAGTCTTCTACAACTTGAGCTGACTAAAGGGGGTGACCTTAAGATCCCAACCTCTCCAAACCAGTTATTCTCAGCGTGTTCCCCAAGCCTGCCATCCTTCCAGTCACACCCTGGTCTTATTTCGAGAGGCACAAATACTTCTTGGATCAGGCCCATGGGCTGAACAATTCCAAGACCTCTTCCTGCACCATTTTTCAGCGATCTGTACATTCTGCCTTGGTAGACAAGAGCGCTGTTTTCCCACGTGTACAGATTTAGCCTGCTCCACCTGCTGTGTCTGAGCAAAACAAGGCAATGAAAAAGATAACAATCTAAGACAACTGGCTCTTCAAGCAAAAACAGAAAGCACTGCTCATTCAGGCACGAAGAACTGGCAAGTACCAAAAAGGTTCTTATTACCTGTGTAGATTAAAAACCTAAAAACCTGTGCAGAGATAGAAAAACAGCAGAGGGGACAGCAGGAAGCCAAGGGAGGCTACACCTCGAGCTACATCTGAGGATTCCTCTTAACATCTTGGGCAGACCGAAGGCATTCAGGCCCAAAACTCTGCCCTTATACATGAATTCAGGAGTTGCCTACGATCCTTAAGCATTTCACAAACAGACTCAAGTTTCACCCAGAAGCCATAACGATGTTTCTCTATGTACAACCAGGAAAGCAACTGACTTTATAGGCACCAGTAGTCAAAATAAAACACGACCAAAACTCAGTAAATGGGCGGTATTTCGCTGTCATCCAAGCATTTCAATCCAGTTGGCCAGCACAACACAGCCTCAGCATCCTCAAAAGGAAGGACAACTTTCAGAAGTTGCCTCTTTTTTTTTTTTGGTGATTTAAAACAATAAAAGCCTGCTGATGAAATGTTTGTTCAGGAATTGGAAGTCCGAGGTTTGGTTCCCTCCTCAGCCTGTAATGAGCTTTAACGTCTTATTTAATCACCCAGCAGAGAGCTGTAAACGCTAAGAAATCAATCCCTGTTGATACAGCACCCTCTTTTCCTCCCAGCAATGCTATGTCAGTGACCTTGCCCTTTAGCTGATTCCTGATTAAAGGATTTCAGAGTGCTCCCATCACACTTCGGGCCCCAAAGTTGTCTCTAGACCAGTATCTATAAAGAAACTGATTATGCTGCATGGAAAACATACATTGTGCTGCTCTAGCAGTGACATATTTTGTTGTTCTCATAAAAGAATAATCTCTGATGTTGTTAAGCGCAGCAAAGAGATGTAACCTAGGTGTTCTTAGAGGGGTTTTTTTTGTTTGGCAACACAAACATTGTTGATTTAAAATCCAGGCCATTTAAAAATCACAAGTTCAAAGTGCAGTCAGACAGCACACCTGCAAACACAGGATTTACTGGGAGCATTTCATGTTGTTTCAAAGTCTTTGCTCAAAGAAAATTCCTTCCTGTTGTTCCATATCGAAAAGTTAAATAGGAAAGGTTCAGAAACGGTTTTGACGTCACCGGTTAGCGTGGCGCTCGTGTATCTCTGGGTGAGCTGAGCATAGCCACAGGTCCTGAATTCCCTGTGTTCTCCTCATTAATAAGCTGCTACTGCAAAAATCCAAGCGACCGTACAGGGCAGGCCATCCCAGAAAGAGTCATTAAGCAGACAGGGAAAGACAGGGAAGGAAAGTTTCTTTCTAGCTCACTAGGCCCAAGTCCTCAGGCACATAACTCGTGCTTACTTTGTGGGAGATCAGGCATCTAACGCTTGCTGCTGTGTTCAGTGCGTCTCTGGGCTCTCGGCCTCACCCTCTTTTAGGTATGTCAGCTATTGCTCTAATACAGGAAAAATTTCAAAGAACCAATTTTATTGTTACATCGTGATTTTCCTTGTATTCTGTTACTTAATTGCTAGTAATTTTCTTTTTAAACAAGGTTTACTGCCACCATACTAGACATAGATAAGATCTGCTTAATAGGCTTGATACATTGCCATGCAACACAGAACCATGTGGATTTATTGCACCGATAATCAAATGTATTCATGCTTTCAGATTCTGGTCCATTATTTTACACTTCTCATTGATACACTGAAACAAACAAGAAATTACTTGTTGATAAATGCAGTGACAATGCTGCATTTTATACTGCTAGCTGCCTGCTGCTTCCATGAACTTGCTTGGATCGATGGTGGCTACTCAAAATAGCATTTCAGACACATAAAGTTTAAGCTAACGGTCCAGACTCAATATATCTGACCAAGAGAATCTCTCCTCTGTGTTAGGATAAATTTTGTTGCGTGCTCCTCTTTGGTATAGCCAGAGCAACAGAAAAAGCCAACTTGTTGAATTCTAGCTGGAGAACAAGATGTTTCTGTGTCCTCTTCCAATACTGTTGGCAAATACACAGACTAGCAAAAGTAGCCCTTCAGCCATCTGCCACATACCCATCTCCCAGCCAAACCTTTATACCTTTTTCCTTACTGAAATAAAGGTTTGTGTCAATTTTTTCCATGGTATTACCTGGAAATGGCCTGAAATTGAAATACTAAGTAATGACGGTCTCAGATCAGAGTTGAATATATTTAAGTAACAAATCACTAAAAGAATCTAGCAGCATAAGCCAAATTCTGTACTCTCTGCATAAAAACTGTGCTTCCAGGCGGGCTTTTCTGTACATTTCCACAGTGAAAAGCATGACCAAAGATCACCCTGAAGTTAAGAACTGTTACAGGTGCTAGAGCTGACCTCTCTCATTCTGGTTTCATACAGTTTTGAGAAGCAAAATTCTATATTTAGAGTTTTAAAAGTTGGCTCTCGACTTTGCATATGCCAACCTGATAATCTGGCACTTGGCAATTAGCGAGGCGCTGCAGTCTGGCACTTCCTAGAGCACCGATGCTCCAGGTATCGTCTGATTTCTGGACATGCAGATGTCAGACGTGGGCACCTTTTCATCTTCAAGTACAGGATGCCCACATTTGGTGCATCCTTAAACCAAGATACACAAGGATCTGCATTTATGTGGCAGCTTTAAGCCAAGAAATTCAAAGTTATTCCAAAAGTAATAGAACAGCCTTATCCAAATAACTTCTTTGAACTTTACTCAAATTACCCTTAAAAAAAAAAAACAACAAGATTTATTAGAATACTCTCTCCCCTCCTGGCGCTATTTAAGGTTTATGCTGCCCAGAAAACGCAGCCTTGCATTTTTGCAGCTGAATGTTCTCTCAGCAGCATAAAATTAATACTGCTAAGACAACACAGAAGCACACGGAAGTCCCAGAACTGGATGCGGTCCGTACTGTCAGATGAGCAGCAGGCAGCACACCTGCCTTCTCCATCTAGACCAGAAATTGCAAAGCGATGTGCAGTCCTGCGGGAATAAGAGTCGCTCTATAAACTGTGCGGGAGCGAGGGGGAAATGGGGCTCTCTAGGAGCCCACGTCAGACTCCAGCGGGGCGAGGATGCGACCCACGGTCAGATCCCAAACCCCGCGGGCTGCGGGGAGAGAAGGGGAAGAAGAACATAAAGAGCACAACTTTGTGAGACAGCTGGAGCCCAGGCTTCCCCAGAGGAGGAGGAGGGGTGGGTGTTTACCCTGCAAGCCTTAGCAAAGGGCGGCAGAGGCTCCTGCCGAGGTAATACCTTGTAACTGAGCCGAGAGGGACTCTTGATGCTGCTGGTACTTGAGCGCCGTGGCCTCAGCCTTCCTGAGCTGGCCCTGCAGCTCGTAGTAGAGCATCGCCCCGTACAGGAACCCGAACACCACGGTCAAGAGCAGGAGGGTCTGGAAAATCCGCTTCTGCTTTCGGGAGCACATCCCGTTGCCCATGACCCCGGCGGGGTCCCCGGGGCCGCCGCCCCTCACGGCTCAGCAGCGGGAGGCGGCGGACGATGAGGCGGCGACATCGGAGGCCCCGGGCCCGCGCCGGGAGGAGGAGGATGAGGAGATGAGGAGGGAGGGCCGGAGGGAGGGGAGGAGGGGCCGGCCGAGCGCCTCAGCCCCTGGGCACGGCCGCGGCCTCGACGCTCCGGGCGGCTTCTCCGTGCGTGC